>OY728131.1:147258107-147774940 GCA_963277665.1 Viscum album
CTGATCAACAATCATGAAATCCGAATTGGAAACAAGATCTCCAAACTGAGTTCTGAGTGTAACTTCTCCCAGTGGTTCCTGTTCATTTTTATCATATCCTTGCAACATCATGGTAGAAGGAGATAAATCAGATTCCGTGAGGCCCAATCGACGAAGTGTGCGAATGGGCATGAGGTTGACTCCTGAACCATTGTCAATAAAAGCTCTTCGAACATCTATACCATTGACTTTGCCAAATAAGTACAAAGGTTTTATGTGCCCATGCACAACATCATCTTCGTCTTTATCAGTAAAAGATATCACTGCATGGCATTCTGCAGGATTATTCTCTATGTGATAAATTTCAGCTGCAGCAATTTCAGTTTCAAACTCCTGAGGACTTGACAAAGCTTCGATGAGTGCTTCCCGAAGATCTCTTGATAGATTCAAAGCATCCAAAATTGATAATTTGGCTGGTACTTGGGTCAAGTGTTTCAATATATCATACTTTTGATCTAGAGGCCTGCGTTTCCCAATAGGAATGTGTGGTTTAGCAGGTACCTTGGAAGCAGATGATTTGGAAGCTGATGCATCTTGTATTGAAGTTGGCAACATCTTTGGTTTTGGAAAATTAGACTGATTAGATCCATTTACTTGCGGAGATAAAGAAGATGGAACCTTTAATCGATCTTCCAAAATAACTGTGCCGAAGCTGAGTTGGCCATTGGCAGAAGAACTTGCTTGTTCATTTTGAGCTCGCTGAAGGGCTCTACCATGAGTTTCTGCTGCATATACAGTGCTAGCAGGGGTAGAATTAGAGTAGTGGCTTCGGAAAGATCCACGTCTTCCCCTATATCCTGAACCTCTAGAACTTACTCGGGTTCCCTTATTTGATACAGGGAATTCAGGCTCATCAAGACTGGAATATGAATCTGTTAATTGAATCATATTAACAGAACCAAAGATTAACTCTTCGTCTAATAAAGACTATGCCTGGTTAGCCTGTTTAGGCTGTGCCGTTTGGTGGGACGGTGCCCATGGCTTTGAAGTAGATGGCATGAAATCTTCCATAGTCAAAGACAATTTAGGCTTTGATGCATACTCATCTTCTCCTGATTCCTCTTTCTTCTTTGAATTGCACTGCCCTTTTGAGGATTTGTCCTTTGATGGAGGCTTTACTGCAGCTTTTGTAGGAGACACAATTGGCTTCTTCAATTGTGTTCGCAAAATGGAATGGGTCCGATTGATGGTCTTTCTGACCATCCAATCATCATATTTTTTCGCAGTTTTGCTTTTGACTTCCTGCCACTCGCCTCCTTCTTCTAGATCTGTAGTGGTAATACACGCTACATGAGCTGAAGAACCCTTCAATTTGACTTGTCCCAAGTCGACCATCTTTTGCTGGAGGTCTTTAAAGACAAAACACTCCTGGATGGGATGCCCCAACATTTGATGAAAGGGAAAATAATTGGGACGGTCTTCATCTCCTTCCTTGTTTGGCCTCTTGGGCACTGGTAATTGAACCAAATTATTTTCTAGAGCTGAAATGAAGTAACCAGGAACTTGCTCACTTCGGAAAGATTATGTTTTACTCTTCATATCCTCAAATTGTTTTCGTCGTTGATCTTTTTGATCATTGGGACGAAACAACCTTTGTTGTTGGCGTTCAGGAGGTGGAGCCCTTCGAGAAGATGAAGGTTTTGAAGTAGAAATAGGTACGGGTGTCTGTTTAAGCATAACTGTAGCAGTTTCTGCTTTACCCATTCTTCTTCCTAGAGCTGATGGAATTACACGAGATTTAACCTTAGCCTGTATAATGGAATCTTCAATCTGTTGGGCGATTGAAGTAAGGTCTCGAAACCCTCCTGTGTATTTCACAGGGATCAATAGCGTGCGTAATTCGTCACACAAATTTTCCACACAGATTGGCAACAATTCCTCCTGAGGGAGTGATAAACTCAAGGAATACGTTAATCCCTTCCAACGAGCAATGAAATCAGATACTCTTTCATTCTCCCTTTTCTTGCAGTTTGTAAGATCGAAAACTGTCATTTTTGGCAAAGTTGAGCTAAACTGAAGAAGGAATTTTTGACGGAGATCCTCCCATCCGATGACTGACCGGGATTTCAAGTTTGTATACCAGAAAAAAGCTGGTCCTTGCAAGGTTCGCACGAAGCATCTGAGTTTCACTGCTTCTTGCTGCTCTGGAGTTCCCATCATAGGATCACAACAAGATACGTAATGCGTCAAATGTTGTTCAGGGTCGCCTGATCCATTGAAAGTAGGGAAAACAGGGTTTCCAAAACTGGATGGAGGAGAAATTGAATCTACCCATTCAGGGTAAACTTTCTTTTCAGGTTGAACTTGTGCTCGTTTCCCTTCCATAGTTTCTAACCGAGCTGTTAATGACTCAATAGTAGTTATTAACTTTTGAGAAACGTCAGGTTGAACTTGGTTTTGGGTCGGTGCAATGAATGGAGCTTGGACAGACGTGGTGGTTGGTGCTGCAACTGATGGTAGTGCTGCCAACCGTTGTTGTGTTTGACCCGTAGGATTAGACCTCTGTGGGTGTATTGACAAAGGAGGATATTCTTGATCCATCTCAGTAGTTACAACAAATTCCTTCGGTTGTCGGACTTCAGCATTCTTAAGACGAAGACTACTCTGAAGTAGTTCTGCATTCAACCTTCTTAATTCTTTCATTTCTTCCTCCTGTTGTGCAAATCTTTTCTCTAATGAGAGCGATTGACCTCCTTCAGAGGAAAGGTGGGAAGTAACCTGATTTTTTCCTTTCCCCTTATTGGATCCTTTTCGGAGAGGGGGAAGTGGGTTACTTGAAGGAATACCCAGATTTTGGGTAAGCCTTTGATTACGTGTGCGCACACCTTCTTCATTTAGGTCTGTGTGCGCGACTTCTTGAGCAGGAACCTCTTCGTCTGATCCCTCTGATTGAGCCTCATCTGGTGAATCAGCAGCAACGACATTGATGACATTAATGGATGCATATTGCATGGAATCCTTTCTATCAGCATTTCTGTGATATTGTCTCCTTCTATGTCCATGATGAGACATGACATTCCGTTGACTTGATCCCTCAGGAATTTCTTGGAGAACCGTCACTTGGAGAGAATCTCCTGACAGCTTGGCTCTTCGTTCCTCTTGAGGCTTATTCCCTAATCGAGAGAATACTGACTTTCTCTGAGGGAGGGATTGAAGATTTGAAAACTTCCCCAGTCCGGTGGACTGGGGGTGTTCCTGCTGCATCCGCTCAACTCCTCGAATCCCATTCGTTGACTCTGAGGGTTGGGTTAGAGAAGTCCCCAGTCTGGCAAGCTAGGGTGTCTCTTGACATGCTATGTCTGAGATCTTCTTGAAGTCTCTCTTGATCTTGCGAATCTTAGTTCGGAAATTAGCTGGATGCATTAACCTGTATCCACATTTATCACCTGGTTCAACAGACCGTTGGATGATTTCCGAAACTTCTGTCATTTGATGACATGTTTGCTCCAGATGAGAGGCTTGTGCAATATTCTCGCCTGCTTGATGTAGGAGCAATTCAACAACTTGTTCTCTATATACTTGATTTTGATAGGAACTAGTTGAAGCTTGTTCTTGAGCAAGCTTTTGATTATGAACAAAGCCCATTGACTGTGGCCGGCCATGGGCAATAACATTGCATGAATCCATTTTCGGCGGGCTTTGCTGACTGGAAAGCACTGTGAAATGTAGTGCTCCGTGAACACCCCATCCTCTGATATGAACATTAGATGGAGCATTGGAAATTAACTGACGCAATCTTCTTAGTGCGCCAAGGCATGAACGTTGACGGGTTCTCTATTTCTTTTCAGCCTTCGGATACCGAGAGACTGATAGAGATGCTAAATCAATCTGGCGTTGTAACCCTTCTATTATCTTAAGATGATTTTCATATTCATCATAAGATAATACCTTCTTCTTTAATTGACAAAGAGTTTTCCATATGTTGAGACGAATATCATGGATTCCATCATCCGTCAACATCTTTGGAATATCATACTGGGAATCAGCCAAAGGCCAAAACATGACTGGTACTTCACCTTTTGCCAGTTTTTTCCTCATGTTCAGCATTTCCTCTTTATCATTAATTGAAGATTCTTCTACCTGTTTGGACCAGAGTTGGTGTTTCCTTGTTGCTTCATCGGATTCAACAAGATTGGTAGAGAAATCACTATTCATACTGGAAGATGAATGACCCAGGGAAGGTTCGGAGAATAACCTGAACCCCAGGCTATCTTCTGATGGAGAAAGAGTTTCAACTGCCGATAGTAAAGCATCAGACATGACTGGTTTTACGTTTGCAAGTGCCTCGAGATAGGAGGGCTTTCTCGTCACTACATTGCCTTCTGAAGAATTTTCGAGACAACGTGAATCACTACTGCGGAGAGGACTTTCGCAGCGAAGTTCATCACCATGAGGAGGACCGTCATGATGGGTTACAGCAAAAGATGAAATCTCTTGCTCCTTGGCCTTCTGACCACACAGAGGGTTCCTGTGGCTCTCATCTGAAGAAGAAACTTCAAGATTGACCGAATTTTCATGAAGCAAGTCTTCATGAGGAAGTGTCTGTTGAAGACCTTCAAAATTAATGTTCCTGTTATTGGGAACTGAGGGAGTAGAATCTTGAATTCCGACAGATAAATGTCTGAGGGCTTCAAGAACTCCAGCATCGAGCAAGGCATGGTTACAGATTGGCCTTTGATCTCCTGACTGTGCTGAGCGGATCATTTTCTTAGATGCCTTCTTACTCGCTTTAGAAACCACTTGATGACGAAAGTGATTGCTCTGAGTTGGTGTATGTGCCTGATCAAGAAAGATGGTCAGGTTAGGCTGACGATCATCGCTCAAATCAGGTATATGTGCCTGACTTGGTTGTCCGTATGATATGGGGGAATATGCCCCATAACCCTCTTGGACTGGAACAGATGTGTGTGTCTGTTCCGTAGTGAATCGTTGATGTGTCACTCCATTGCTAGGGATAGATTTATGTGTCTGTCCCTGAGATGATGCTGAAGCTGTTATGATATCCTGGCAAGAATCCAGAATATGAGCAGGAATTTGCTTCTGCTCTTTCACCATTGACAAAATATGTTTGGTGACTTCAGCCGCCGGAACAGGGATATACGTCCATTCCGGGCTTGGAGTAGGTGTATGTGCCTGCTCCTGTCCTCCTTTTCCTGTCAGTGAATCCTGACAGTATTCATGTGTGGAGGCAGAGAGTTGAGTCTGCCCCCTGTTTGTCGTCGGGACTTTCCGACTGACTTCTCCGGGTGCTACCAAGCGAGACTATTGGTAAACCTGATTAGTATGAGCAGGTGTATGTGCCTGCTGATTACACTTCGCCAAACGCGGTTGACGAGATCCATCATATGTAGTCAGACGAGCCTGCTGACTAACTGATGATGTATAAGCAGGTGTATGTTCCTGCCTATGGTACTCCGCCGGAATTGCCTGGCGGGATCGGCTTGATGCTGCCAGACGAGTCTGCTGGACAGCTGAATTAAAACGGGCAGGTGTGTATGCCTGCTCGTTGTTTTCCACCAAGTTAGGTTGGTGGACTTCTTCAGAGATGGCAGGGATGACAACCTTCCTATTGTTAACCGGATTCCGTCTCTGGCGGTTCATCTTGCTTGCTCGGGTTCGAGGAACCTGAGTTGAATGCCTGGAGTCGGTACCCTCATCATGTTGAGGGCGCACTACCGCACGAGTCTTGCGGCGATTGTTGATGGGAGCCCTCAGGAAGGACTCCTGTCTTTTTGAATTAAGGCCCCGGGGGACCTGCTCATTCACTTCCTCGGAGTAAGGGAGTGAATGGAAATTGTGTTCCGGGGATAACGACCCGAAACGGTTGGAGACGGTAGTCAGCACCGCCTACTTCTTGATTGCTGGCCGCCGTTGTCCGGACGACCAGGTAGAATTGTTAACATGGAGGGATTGACGAGCGGCCTCCAGAGTTGGGATAGTACCGTTGCGACGGTACTCCTTAACCAGTTCATTAGAAACACAGCGTTGAAGACGCTGAGTTTGTGATGTCATCCTCAGAGCGGATGACGTTCCAGCAGGAGTAGCAGCATTGGTTTTCACAGAAGCAGACCTCACAGTAGAGGTGTTCCCAGCATCAGTATTCAGAGGGGTGAATTTAAGGAAAGCCATTTTTGCAGAAGATCTTGAAAAAAAAGAGTGCCTGTTCCATGTAACAGACATAATCAAGATGAATCCGGCCACTGCATCTTTTGGATGAGCATATGTCAATGATTGCCTTGTTGGCCCAAGGGGCCTAACAAATAAGAATAACATCACTTTCACTTGGTTAAGGATTCACGTCGGGTTCACCATTTTTGTTCCGCATGGAATCCGTGGATGACCTCCTGGACGGGAGATTCAAACGTTCCGATCGGTTTCTAACGGGTTTGTTCGTAGAACCGGAAACATCCAATGATTCCACATCCGTTTGGACCTACTTTCCAAAGGCAGGCGCCCCTTAGCTTGTGGACTAATGATGCTTAGGAATTTGCATTGTTCGATAGGATGGGAGGTCGGACTCATCACACCTTTTTGAGGGGAATTATTGTCTACTCCGGGACTCTCTTTATAGATTTAAGTTATGTTCGTGAATCCTTATTACATTACCAAGTATAAAATGTGCTTTCCTTTAGTTTTTAACAATCAATGATTAAATATGCAAAGAAATTTAGAGAATCTTTTATATGTATTCGAGGTTCTTCATCAATAGAGAATCATCTATATTTGTTTAGAGATTCTTGGTCAATGGTATCCTTCAAAACATTTATATAAAAAGTCTCTTGATCATTTATGATGACCAGGCTGGTTTTAAAGCCACTCAGTGGGGCACTTGAAGTTTATCGTCATTCAGAAGGACAGAGATTATCTCAAAGTTGGGATCGAACCCATAAATGGGCTACCTACGTATCCTTTGTTTTGGAAAAGGAATCAGAACCCACGTAGTTCGAGAAATGGGGTATGATGTTTATGATTGATGGCTCAAAGATGAATTTCATAATTACTTTTACACTCTAAGCTCACGTGAGTCATGCTCGGTGTGAGAAACAAGAGGTATTGGTAAAATTTAGACAATTGTGCCATAAAAGATGCAATCATAAGAATTTGTTTGGGGCTTATGTATAGATGACTGCCCAGATAGATGAAGGTTTAGGATTTACTTTTAGGGAGAAAATCCATGAACAGGGTCCATAAAGTTATATGTGCTTCATGGAGATTTGAATACTCTAGTCTTGGGGCTTCCTCCTAAGGAGGATGCCCATGTTAGGAGGGGACTTATGATTGGGTTTTATTCCTGAAAAGGAAACCCAAATCAAAGGTAATTTATGACTGGTTAAGAGAAGTTTTAAGGGGACTTGGGGCTTATTCCTGAAAAGGAAGCCCAAGGTTATGACTGAGTCTTATTCCTGAAAAGGAGACCCAGGTTAGGGATTAAGGTTTTGGGGCTTACTCCTGGAGAGGATGCCCATATTTTGAGGTTGGGGCTTATTCTTAAGAAAGATGCCCAGATCAAAGGTTTTATAACTGGGGATTATTCCTGAAAAGGAGACCCAAGTTAGGATTTTCTCATCTTAAAGGATGAGGTTGAATGAATGAACTCTCCGTATTTTAGTGACATAAGGATATTTAAATCACTAGACTTTGAGAGAGATTTCACAGAATTCCTTTCAGATAAGAAAGAAAAATAAAGAATTCATGCCATAAATGGATTTGAAGAGTATCTTGAAGACTGAATCTTGAATAGGAAAGGTGAAATGGCTTAAGAGGGGTAAAATGGGCAAGATGGGCACCCAAAAAGATAGGGGCGCGCATGTTTTGAAAGGCGCGCAAGTCCTGCGGCGGCACGCAAGTATTGGTCGCGCAAGTATACTTGCGCGACATGAGGGGTACATGCGCGATTTTCAATCAGCATTGAAATGCTTGAGAGACTCTTTATTAAACCCTTTACCATCCTCTTGAGGTTCTTCCAGAAAAGGGATGCGCAAGTTATATTGAAGGAATTAAGTCGGCGCACAAGTGTTTGATAAGTTTCAACACTTAGGCCTTCCTTCTTCTCTTTAGATCTTCAGTTCTAGGTAAGAAATTACCTTAGAAGTGTTCCGGAAGCTTTGAGAAGAGACTTGGGTATCGGGAGCTTCAATCCGAGTTTCTGAAAAAAAGATCCTCTCGAATGGGGGGCCCAAAGGGTCTATTTATAGGCAAAAGAAGACCCAGGGCGGTTACCGGGCAGTTACCAATTAGGTCGCGCAAGTCACCTGCGCGACCAAGGTAGCCGCGCAAGTATACTTGCGCGGCAGTGGTATCACTTGCGCGGTGGATTTGCTGTTGATCCTTTGTTCATGCCCTTGTCGATTTTTGATGTTTTCTTCAAAGGATGAATCACTTTCAGCTGAGATATTCCCTTTTCCGATCTTTAAATTCTGTGACGAAAGGAGCATCAACACCATCATAACTTGTTCTTGAATATGTGTTCCAAATGAATAATTATACATAAAGAATCAAATATAAACATAAGGGATACCTATTGAATGAAATGGGTATAGTAGTCATGTCATGTAGCTTAAAAAGGGTGTATCATTGGAATTTCCATGAAGGAATTTGATTTCAATCATACATGTACATTGATAAGGTAAAATGGACCTAGATTGTGATAAAAGATTCTTAATTGAAGTGGAGATATATAAAATTTGTGTTTAAGAAACATTAAAAATGAAACATTTTAGTATGTTTTAAGGAAAATATTAAATATTATTTTGAGTACTTTTTAAGGCATATGTTCCTCTATTGTTTAATGGATTACCTCTTCTCCTAGTATTAAAAATATTTTCCCTTATTTTTTAAATAAAAGGGGGCTTGACCCTAAACCATTTCAAAAAAGGGAAATATTAATAATCTTTTAAAATTGAAAAGATATAATTTTTTGTATAAAACCATAAATGAACCAAGATACTTTTTCGTTTTAAAATGAGTGATTTTAGAAAAAATTTGTGTTTATTAAAATATTTTTCTGATTGCACTTGAAAATTGGTAATAAAATGGAAAAATACCTATAACTGGGCTTGCTTATTATGAAAAATTGAGAAGGGAACCTTTTTAAAACATGTATTTCCCAACCAAAGAATGATAATATCATCTAGATACATGGGTGTGGAACTTATAAAAATAATTTAAAAAAATTAAATATAAATAAAGAGGAATTAAATTGGGTTAAAGAGAGATAAAGTGTAACCTACATGAAAAAATAGAGGTTCAGATAGAATCCATTACCTTATGTCTAAAAGTGTTCATCACTTTATGTTAATGTCCTGGATAATAAAATTAAATCCATTAATAAATTAATTAACAAATTTTTTTATGAATTTTATTTATTATGATTTTATTAAGTTAATTTATATCTTTTTTAGTTGGTTGTGGGAATCAATTTTATCCTTTGAGAGAGTTTGTTTCCGTATTTTTCATGATCAGTTTAGTTGTACACATGTATTGAAAATCATATAAAATGAGAATAGTTTCCCAGAATTGAAATTATATGTTATTAGTGGAATTATGTAAAATTTAATGGTCCTATATATCATTTTCCTTCCATTTGTGATGATGATTCATTAGATACAGGTTTAATGATAATTGTTAGGATTATTTTGGTGTTTTTTCTATCATCACAAACTAGTTTTGTTTTATTAATTAATATTATGTATATATACATGTTATAGAACATTAAATAAACTAGAATACATATAATATAATCAGTTTTAACCATAAAATTGTTTTATTAGAAGCCTTTAATGTGGTCATATAAATTAAATACTCCTAGTACTTGAATGTGATAAATCAACACATTGCAGACAATGTTTCCATTTTTAAAAAAAATAGAGAAGAGAGTTGATGATTGGTTGTTACATTAACACAATAAAATTATAGTATATAAAATATACTGAATTCATCATGTCACTTGGATAAGGGGAGGTGAGTATAGGAAAAAAAGAACATAAATTGAAATGAAATTAAAAGAAAAAGAAAGAGGTTTCTACATCTTGAATTCTTCTCCATGAGAACCTCCTTATAGGATTTGGTTTTGGTCTTTTATTGATAAAAAAGGCTTCTAGATGTGGGGGAGAGACTTTGGGTGAGGTCTATATTGATTTTGGACAAGTTTCATGGATTTAGAGGTGTAGGTAAAAAAGGTGGTGAGGGGAGGTATATATAAGGGAGGATAGTAGAGTTTTGGATTATTTAATACATTATTTTATTATTTTGGATCAAGACTATGAATAGTGAATATTATTGTGAATAATTATAGTAACTAGTTAATGTTTGTTCGAACTAAAGGTTCTTACATCATCCATGACTAAATAATTCATGAATTTTTCTTATACCATAAATTATCATATTTCATTACTCATCAAAATTGAACTATTTTAGAAAAATCACAAAAATAGACTCTAACTATTTTTCAATGTATATAATTAACAAATAAACACCATTTTATGAAAATAATTTTTTAAATATGTGAAAAATATTTTTTTATTTAAATTCAACATGTATTCGAAAAATAGAAATTTTAAAATTATAACTGATTTTATAACACATTGAAAAATTAATTAATGGATCATAAAATAATATTATAATAATAAGACAACAAAATATTAATTTATTAATCTATTTTATGTAAATAATTTTTCTTTTAAATAATTGTATTAATTATAAAATTGTAAATAACCATTTATGTGTTATAAAAATACCAACACATAATTCAGCATTTTCAAAACAATCATTAACTTATAATATGATATAATTATATTATATTTTCACTTATAAGAAGCATACATTTTATTAATACAATCATAGATGAGGTTATTAATCTATTTCCTATTTTACTATTCATAATGATCATGTTACAATTTTAAAGGCCATGTTACTATTCCATTAGTTTAAGTTCCCTAATTTCTAGGAATACCTCTTATTTCATTAATTATTCATTGGTAATGGTTTTATTGGGTTATCTATGTGATTTTTATTTTATTTATACTATATAACAAAATTATAAGAAGTTAAACTTCACTGATAAAATTTTTGGTCATTACATATAGGATGCTTTGAGCTCTGCCTACTCAAAACTCCTCCATTAAGGTAGAACACATATCCTGACTATTATTTCATATCATATTTATCTATGTGAAAAATATCATTGGTATATCCCCTAATTACAAGTTCTTCATCTCCTCCATAAAGTAGGAATATACCTTTTTCATTCCTTGGATACTTTAGTATATCCTTAATAGTAGACCAATATTATTCTTCTGGATATTCTTGTTATCTTCCAACCAAGCTCAAGGTGTAGTAAACATAAAAAATATAACATAACATAACATATACGATGGAACTTATCATATAAATGTAATCCAATATACTCTTCATGTCTCTATCCTCATATTATTGGGGAAACCTCTTTTTAGAGATATGTATACCATGTGGAACTAGAACCAATCCCCTAATAGATTGTTCCACGATAAATATATTCAGTATATGACAAATGTATATACCTTGACTTAGTATAATAAGACCCTTAGATTTATTATGAATGATCTGGATCCCTATAATATAGGCTGATTCACCTAATACATTCATATAAAAATGAGTGTTCAACCACATCTTTATTGAATATAATACTAGAATATCACTTCCAATAAATAATATGTCATTAACATATACTACCATGTAAATGAATTAACTCCCACTAAACTTCATGTAGAATCTGAACTCCCATTCATTCATTATGAACAAAAATTCTCTTATGGGTTCATAAAAGTTATAGTTATATGACCGGGATGCTTGGTTCAATAAATAAATATATCTTTGAAACTTTTATACCTTTCTTGAATCCTATGGAGTCACAAACCCTTATTGTTATGTCATATAGACAAATTAGAAAAGGTTCTCATTGGGGAATGTTGTCTTGAAATCCATATTAAAAATCTCATAATCATGGTAAGCTCTTATGTATAGCATAATTCTAATTTACTTCAACATTGAAACTAGATAAATGGTTCTATAATAGTCCATTCATTGAAATTACTTAAACCATTTAGCCACTAGACATTCTTTGTAGGCATCACCATTAGCTTTTATGTCTTGTTTCTTCTTGAATAGTCATTTTCACACAATGATTTTTACATATACTAGAGGGTCAACTAGAATCTATACTTGGTTTTGATATATGGAGTCAATATCATAATTCATTGCTTCTTTACATATTGTATCCTATGAGCTCTTTACTATATCGTTGAAGAATATATGTTTATTACTGTCAACTAATAATCTTTTACCATCATCGGTAACTAGGAAACTATATCTCTTTGGTTCTCTAAACTCTCTAGTGATCCTATATAATACTTTTTCGTCAAGAAAATATTTTTCCATGGGGACCAGTGGAACTTTTTCTTAATCAAAATCATATGTATCCAAAGAATTAAATTCATCTAATTCTATCATTATAGAACTATATATTTTGTATATTCATTCTCTCTATATAAATATAAGATGGCAGTAAACCATAATTATTTTATTAGAAGGCTTGTATAGGTGATATCATTTAGTTTTCTTGGGATATCCTATAAATATACACTTCATGCCCTAGTGCACTATTTTTTTAATAAGTAGCCGAAATAAATGTATCTCAACCCCATACAAGAACATGAAACAATATATATTTATTCCATACCCAAGATCATGTGGAATATCATTTACCCATTTAGTTAGAACATGATTTAGTGTGTTGCTTCTCTATTTAATTCATATCTCCAAAAGTTTGGTTCCTCTTTTAATTCCTCACAACCCCGTACATGACTCATCATCAACCTATTCATGTCCAATAATGTTTTCTTACTCATTTCACTATCACCATTCAAATTTTAGGTATAAGGGGTAGTGATTTCAGATAGTATTCCTCACAACTATATAAATTCAATGAAATCATAGCTAAGATATTTTCCACCTTAATCAAATGGAAGATTAATTATCTTATTACCAAGTTGATTCTCTATTTATTAATTCAAAACATTAAATTTATCAAAAGATTCAAACTTATACCTCATTAAGTTGACATTACCATATCTATTTTTGTCATCAGTAAAAGTAATTAAGTTTGAGTATCCACCACTAGATTATATTGGAAACGTTCCATACACATCTATATGTAAAAATTATTGAAGATATGTGGATATTTCACCCTTACCACTAATAGGTGCTTGGTCATATTACCTTGTATAAAATGGAGACATATTTCAATTGTTTTTTGTTCAAAAGATTCTAAATAGCCATATTTATAGATATTTTTCAAGAACATCTCATATATATGACCAACTCATTGATTCCACAACTGGGTGTGATACGAGTCTTTTTAACATGATTCATTATCAATTTCAAACACTTGGTTAACATATTATAGTCATATATTCCATTATTAAGAATTGGCATAAAATAACAAATGATATCTTTATAAAAGTAAAAAATTGAATTCCAAAACATAAAAAAAAATCCATCCATGCCTAAATTGGACAAAAGAATATTGTTTTTTGTAACACTGGGCTCATAATAACATTTCATCAACATCAGAAGAATTCTCATTGGTAATGTAAGGTGGTAGTCTTCAATAGACAAGGTATCCATTCTAGAATTTTTTGTAGAATGGAGATACACCTCTAGTCAAGAAACCTTGTTTAATATACTTGATTTCTATATTTTAATACATATATGAGAACCAAAATCTATATCTAATATCCAGTTGGTGGAAATATAAATATTTCAATAGATAATAAACTCACCTAAGGCATAACCATTCTTTGTCAACTGGGTGCAGTTCTTCTTCCTATGGACCAACATGCCACATGAAAAACTTATTTCATATTATTATTTAGCTTTTCTTTAGGCCTTCCTCTTCTTGGAAGGACATTGATCAAGAACCATTGAATTGGAATGATTATTGGGGTCCTTATTCATTTTTATTCCTATTTTGTACCATAAAGACTATAGGTTTTCCTTTCCTCACATCCTTATATTCCTAGTAAATCAATATTAGGAGTTCCAAGAGAGACTTATCATTATTTTTCATATAATATTTCACAATTAAAATAGAGATGCTTTTATGTTGTAAGTATAGTATGAGATATCTGTGTAACTCACATAAAAGTTTAAATCCCAATATTTCTAAGAGATCCATGTACCTGATCATATTAACTATATGAGGCCCATCAGACACTGACTCTCCAACCATGAATGTGAATAGTAAATTTTAGATATCAAATCTCACTTGTCCCACCTTCTATTTAAAAAGATCATAGATATGGGAAAACATGTTGTATGCATCCATATCCTTGTGAAACTTTTAAATATCACTCGATATTGAAGATAACTAGATATTTTAGGAATATAGTGTATCATTTACATGTTTCCCAAAAGACAACAATATCTTCCTCATTTGCCTTAATATAAGGCTCTGTATTAGGAACATGAGACTCTAATATAAAGAATTTACAATCTTGGTGTACTATGCTCCGCAAGGACCTATACCACTTGTGAAAATTAATGACGTTAAGAAGATTGTATTTATATAATATCAATAAAAGTGATAATAATTTACAATTTTTATAAAAAATTAAAAATTATATTTTAGTACTTTATCTTGATAACTAAAAGCAACATAATAAATTATATTCATTAGTCTCGCACTATTTTATCCAATCCTAAAAGCACTCACTATATGACTCAGAATATCTTATTGTATGAATATTTTAGGGGAAATGATCTATCCAATCATTCTCATCATCAATAATATCATTATGAATATTAATTTATGGAATTTATATAGGCGCAACTCTCCAACTTTATTAACTCCCAACTCTTTGATCCGTTTAGTGGACTCCCATATCCTGGAATCCTAATCTTCAATTTACTCAGCACTTACCTCAAAATATTATTGGATAGAATATATCCATTTCACCCAATACCCATTTCGTTAAGATAGATAAAAACCCTTATTTGAACTCCCCAATAAAATTAATTTTCTATAATTGTTCCATGAAAACACTATGTTTTATTGTTTCATTCTTAATCAAGTTATTGAAAGTGATATCTTAATTAATATTTTTTTGAGGGATTTTATACCTTGTAAATAAATATAATTTATTTTACCCTTATAAATTATTTTTAATATTATATGAATTTTATATAATCAATTTACCATGTACTAATAAAATATTCTTTGTATAATCAATTTGGTTCTCCCAATCATTGAAATCTGATTCCATTAATCATTAATCTTATTATGTAATCATACCTGCATCATTAAACATTACTGAATAGGAACGCCCATCTTATATTTATTCATTTTAATATTTTAATGATCATTAAATATTATATGTGATAATATAAAAACTAAAAATTAACATAATTAACCATTCAAGACAAAAACAAATAAATAATGACATGATCATGAGATTTTAACTTTTAATTAATCCACAAAGCGGATAATGGATCAACTGAGACCCAAAAAAATTACATGATCTATTACCTAACTCAAATTCCAATGCTCATAAAACACCCATGTATCTAAATTTTTTATTCCATGCCACCTCTTAACTGAAATTGAATTATTGTGAATGCCTTCGATAATTACAATGTATTCTCACATGTAGGTGAGGGGAACTCCTGATGTAGTAATTAGATTTTATTATTGAAATATGATCATATAGTAACCTATAAATTTAAAGAAAGTGTAAAATATATAGATCATTAAAATGTAAATAATTATTACATTTTAAAATTAAAATAAATTATTAAATTAAATTAATAATTAACCAACCATACACAGGTTGATATCAACTCATGAGTAGTAAACATGAATTTATATTACATAATAAAAATTAAAATTTCTTAAATTAAGCCTGAGGGTAATTTTAATGCATTAACCGACATTGAAACAATTTTAATAAATTATTGACATGTCCCTTGGAACTAAAAATGATTTTATTAAATTACATACAATGAAATTTACTTTATTTTTTTAAGATTTTTTCCGGTTTTTAGACCATAACTAGGAGAATCGAAGTGAAGAAGAGATTATGGTGGGTTAAATGAGCCATCCCAAATTGGGATTTCCTCAAATCATCCTGGCTCGACAGGGGTAACCCAACATTATTCTAGGTCTTGGGTGTCATGTGGGCCCTATATGGGTGTTCTAGCACAAAATTAGGGCACCCTATTTATGGGGTTCCAAATATATTAAAAAAATTAATAAATTAAATTTTTTTATAATGGAACCCTTTTAAGTGGGTTCCTTCACTTTTATCACCTCCCCCATAACACAAATAATGGGGGAAATTTAATCAATGTGGGTGTAATTTCTGCACGCTAATATAATCATTTTTTAATATGTCAATTTATGTTTACATCAAAAACCACACCAATTAATGGGGTGTCTAAGTATTCCATCAAGGACCCCCTATCCTCAACACGAAACAATATAATATATATATATATATATGATCTTATTATCTTATTCATGAAACTTCATGGTGAACCATGGCACCCAGCTTCAGCCAACAATGCCTACATTTCAACACCACTCTGGACATGTACAGCACACCGACCACACTATTTCTTGCCACACACACACACTCCATTATATTAATTTTTGATATTAAAACATTTCATCGATCTTTTATCAACCATAACATGGTAATACTAACTCTAATTAATGTTTCATTAGTGATGTTGGGGTCTTATTGAAACCCTCTTTCAAATGTTATCAAATTTAATGAAAATTTATAATGAAAAAGTGGTCACCCTATAGCCAAATTGAATAATACCTTTCAATTAATATATCAAGTGTACATAGAGTTATGCTTGATTTTATATTATAATAATAGTTTTGATACTTCTTTATCCACTATTTACATGAAAATGTCATTAGATTATTTTTTATATCAATAGATTTTATAAATTTTTAATTATAATGCGTACCTCAAGATTATATAATAATAATCTTAAATAAATGTCATATAGTATAGATACATCACACTAATAAGACATAGATTATGTATTACTATCAGGTGTTGGGGGCTCATAAGAATCAATATTTATTCTTTTTAATTTCACTCATAGTGATCTTAAGAAGAGGTTATTATAAGTACTGACCCTCTAATAGGATCACCATATGTTACATTTGTCATTGGTTATTCCTATTTGTGACCATGTTTATTAGAAAATTGACCATATATAATTATCAATGTCTATGATTTTATCACATACTTCTATAAAATATAAAAACCAGAGCATTTGTTTATGTCATTTTAGCTTGTTTTGGGTGTGTCAAGGGTAGAATGAAGTTGGTTGAATGATTAATAAATTATTTTCACTTTTGAAAGTAAGAGATATCTTGGACCCAATTGATCATGATCATATCACATTTACTAAATCCATAGCCATGGTAAAATAAGGTACGGTCATCCAGTAAGTTCATACAACAATAATGAAAGAAAGAATAATGACATGAAGCATGCATCTTATTTTATAAGATATCGTGAAGAAACAAGATTATATTACATTGTGTGTGTTCATAAGAGGTTTTCATTATAATAACTAAACCTTATCACCTTAGGTTCCATGATGTGTTTCTATAATATACTACTGTTATGTGAGTATGACTCAATACTATCTAGAAAGGTTCTTTGAGGGTCACTTACGAAGCATGTTCAGAAGATTGTGTAATTCTGATGCATTTGGGTTTAGGACATGGTAGGGACCATGAAGGGGGTTGGGATATGCTTGAGGTAAATCAATAAAAAATAAATAAAGAGATAAATTGTTATTATAGTTATTAATAAAAGGGTATAATTTCTTTACTTTCAGTATTTAGATGTTATTAAATGAATACAAAAAAAACATTTAATGAAAAATAATATTATTCAAGGTTTGTATAATATTTTTGGGAGAAAATGAAAAAGCTGATGAGTCATATTTTATCATGTAGCACAATTTTGATGTTACAAGTATGTGATAAAATATTTATACCTTTACAACATTTTTTCCCGGTTATAAGTGTCATATAGGGTTTATTTTCAAGGTTTAACTTATGTAAGGACTTATTACTAATATTAATAAGTTGTAAACTACCTAAATAAGTTAAAACTAAACCCTAATTCATGGTATTATTCATCCCATGATTTGAAAAGTTTATTTTTCCCCTATATCATGTTCTAGAGAGGCAAATAGTTCTCAGAGAGATATCAATCCATTAATGGTATCCCAGATCAGATAAACAATGAACATATAACTGATTTGAGGTCATAAATCACTCAATTTATCTTTGATAGGACCCAAAATACAAAGATAGGTGATAAAGAAAGATTTTAGGGTGTTTGTGGATGATATAGATTATTCTATATTTGGTTCCATCAATTAACGATCTCTAACATAAATCAAATATGTGTTTGATCAAAATTGAATGATGTGGGATTTTGATTTTATTTTTTATGGTTAATTTAATACACTTGAGATCCTTGGATTGTTAACCAGGTGGTCCTTATAAGATAAAATGTTCAAACATTTATGTGATGCTAAATATTTTCATTTCCCTACTTCGAATTCTTATGATGTGCGCCTTGTACCAAAAATTTAAATTAGATTGATCATATTATTGATTAATCCAAATTAGAATTAAATTTTAATTAATTACCGTACAGGGCATCGATATGGCCCCTTATCCATTAACAAGAATTTTATCTAAGGACATATGACTGATATATGTCCATCCAAAAATTGAAAATGGGTTTTGAGATTAAAATTTTATTAAAATAATTATTTTAATTTAGTTGAATAGTAACCCATGGTTATTATTCATCCATCAGCTGAATAAGTTCAAAGTGGTAGCTTAAATGGGTGGTATTCCACACCTTTTATAAATATAAATATTTACATATATTAAAACACAGACACACACACACATACCCATCTATTGGTGAATAGTAACACACGAATAATAACCATTGAAAAGTAACCTATGAATAGTACTTAAGAATATTTCCCATTAAGAATACCCATGAATAGTTGATATAACACCTCTAGGGTGGTTAAATAGCCATGAATCATAATAAATTAAAGAAAAATTCCAAAAAATGGAATTTAATAATTTTATTTTAGGACCACTCAATAAGTATTTTATGAATTAAAATTTGATTAATTTATTTTAATATATATAAAACCTCGAGTAGGATTATTTGAAAATTTAATTTTTTTATTTGAGGTTAATGTGTGATTACTAATAATATAACATTATATGAACCTACACATGGTGATACAAGGGTCGGGATTTCAACACATTTGATGAGGTGAGTGTTGTAACTCAAGTTACATGTGATGTGACTTATGTAGTTACTCATAAAGTCTATGTTGACCCATTATTCAACCAATTGATCAACCATTATAATCATGTCATGTTCTCAAAATTTTTTTCTTTATGTATGGTTGATTATTTTTTTATTTGAAGTATTTGTGCATGATCACATATAATAGTAATAATAATGTGTATAAAAAGTATACATTTATAGAGAATGTATTCTATTTAAAAGATGGATAAGTTTTGAGGGAGATAAAATAGGGAAATAATGATAATTAGAATTTAATTTCATTTCCCAAAAAAATAATAAAATCCTAAAAGGATATACCTGGTCATGAAATTTCTTCCATCACATGAGTTTGAGAAAAACCACACTCTGAGTTTCTCATCATCCCTAGTTGAGGGTACCTCTTTTTATTGGGGAGTTCTTACAAGAGTGGTGGGTTTACATAACTAAAATTAAAATCAAAGAAATATCTATAGCCTTCTTGGTGAAATTTTAGAGTTACTTCATTGAGAAATATAAATCTATGATTTTTTTGAGGTGATAATCCACTCAATAGATTAAGGGTAAATGATTAAATGTGGTTTTTTCAGTCAAAAATCTGCCTTGAGACTCTTAAACTAGTGGTGATGAAATAAATTAGACTATAAGGATAGGTTTTAAGGATTATTTCCACTAGAATACTCAATTGAATTATTATTTAGAATGTAATTGTTGGGGATATTAGGATTGGATAAAATAGTGGGAGAAATGTAAGATTAATAAATATTTAATGTTTATAATCAGTAATCAAGATAAAATCACTAATATACCAATTTTATTTTTGACAAAAATGGAATGTAACGCCATTAATTCACTAATATAAAAATTGTATAAATAATATGTATTAACCGCAAATATTTTCGAAGGGTGTTATAGGAACATTCCCATACAAATAATATATAAAAGGAAATTATGTATGTTAGAGTCCCCACTAAATGATATGCCACTAAGGGAAGAAAGTGGGGGTGAATAGGAAGATTACAGGGGACTCATGGATGAGGTATTTGATGTTTAAATTGTAATGAAATAATTATAATCTACTGATTTTATAAAAAAATATCAGGACAAGGATGAATAATTATACCATATTGTCTCATCTCCAATAAGTTTGCAAGGAGAAAGTCAGGCATGGAATAAATAAGATTATGATTACACTAGACAAATGTAAATTGAAAGAATGAATCATGGTTAGTCATCTTGTACTAAATATGATATATTTGATTACAATAATTAGGATTAAAGTTAATTTAAAGTATTTTAATAATTCTCATTCTCTAATCCTTATCACCCAATTACTCTAGTTTCATTTAGGAATATAAAATGAACTATATAGAAAAAATGATTCGATATATTTTGGGAAAGGCTTTCCAAGAGGACAAGAACTTAGTGAAATATAACTCATTAATTATTATGGTGAATAAGAATGAAAAAAGAAAATGAAAATGTAATCCATGACACAAAAGACACATTTGCAACATCCTTCTAAGAATCAAAAGTAAACCAAGGATGGATTAAATTGAACATGAGTCCATTTTCTTCACATGTGGTATGAAATTTCACTAGAATATAAATTTCAATGAATAGAATACTAAGAAATTAGGCACATCAACATCATGTATATTTATAATTACATGTAATATTTTTATATATACTTCATGAGTGTTAGATATTATATATGTGTTGCAAATTTTTATCCAAATACAACAATAAAGATTAGGAACATTACAAGAAGGAGGTGATTTCTCTAAGTATCTGAGAGAGGGTTATTTCTATGTTATAAAAGAGAAGAACATTAATTTAATTTTTCAAGATAATTAATTATATATAAACTATAATTTTGTGTGATTATTACAAAAAAATTATCTTATGTGTCCATTTGACACAACAAGAAATTATTTCATTATGGAATGATTTTTTTTTTAGTTTTTAACACTCAATTAATAGTTTTGTTCTACATGAATCATCAGTAATAAATAATTAATATAAAATTTAAGTCTCATAAAAAGTTGTGGAAATATAATTATTTATTAAGTAAAACTCAAATTAATTATCAACGATATACCTAGTATGGTGTTTAGACACATAGGATTTAAAAACCATAAGCATTATCGACCGACATACTTATCATATTTTAGACAAAAAAACATTTATAATAAATGGTAAGTCATAAAAATTATGGAACTAATTCAAAAAGATACGTTTGAGTTATTCCAAGGATAAGTTCGAAGTAAATTCATGTATATAATGATATTGCTTTATAATATTTTTGTAATGTAAAAGTGAAGTAATGAATATTCTTAATAAGAAGATATAAGAGATTTGTTAGGATGGTAATCCAAATAATATCTTAACCAAGAAATAATATATCATTAAAATAAAAAATTAAGTTATTACTAAACTCACATTTCCTTATACACATTTGGTCCATGGTGATAGGAAAAGTTGGATCAATTATGAGTCTTATAAATTTTGTAAAGTCATTTATAATATTTTCCAAATATTCATTGAAAATATTAGTGTTAAAACATAACCATATGCCAACTATAATGAAAAATATATATTATATGATTTATAATATAAAACAAACCCATTATGGTACACCATTTTCAATTTAGATGAAAATATCATTTTAAGGAAAACTCAATAAAAAACATGAATCAAGAATAAAAAATAGCAAATTTAATTATCCTAATGGTTTATAAGGATATTAGATAAATCCATATGATAAAAAAGTTATAGTCAAGTGATAGAATATATTTCTATAAAGGATTTCACATATTTTTTTGATATGGAAGGAGAAAGATTGAATTGGATAAAGTCAAATATCAAGATGCAAGATTATTTGGAATAGAAATTTTTTTAACAAGATATCATATAAAACGAATGTTCTAGGGACACATATTGTGTAGGAAAATTAAAACCATAGGGGTGGTTTTAAATTCACCATAATGGGTGATACATTATTTATTAAGAGTAGTGAATCCTATAATAATGTATTAAATAAAAATTATTTATAAATGAAAAGTAAATAATAATTCAATAAAATAGATTCCATGTAACAAAATTTGGTTTTTTATTTGGGTAGTTTCTATAATTAATGTAATTTAATTTGTGGGTATTCAATAAAAATGATACATTTGTGGTACATGAATTGTATAAATAAGGCTTGATTAGTTATACCAACAATTCTTGCTTAAATACATTCCAATAATTCTTGTAATAATTTTTATAACGGTCAAAATATTTGTAATCTTCATGTTAAGACTAGTTTCCTTCTTGAAACCCTATGGGAGATGTCTATATGATGAAACCTAAAGGGTTAGTAACATGAAAGAATTTTAGTGTCATATGAATGTTTCCAAAGTAGATTTAGAAATAGAATCAAGCATAATGATTAGTGAATATTAATTTGGAATGACATAATGTGATGTGTATATAAGAGGTTAGTGGGAGAACCATAGTTTTCCAAGCAAAATATGCTGATAAAATATTAAAATAGTTATGTTTCTCAGATTTAGGAAGACATGGATTGAAAAAATATATCAAAATATTGAATTAAATTAGGAACCTAAATTTTGAGAAACAATATATATGGATGTAGATGCATGGGTTTTGTATACTAATTGAAAGAACATACACTATCATGGTATTGAAAAATACAAGTTGGAAAAATTCAAGATATAATTTCTTCTAATGTCACATGGAATGAATCGTTCAAATAATTCATGTATGATGCATGGAAGGAAATTGAAATAGTTAATATAATTTTTCATTCTTTATAGTTGTATCTATCACACATTTTATTCCATGGACTAGGTATGATATTACCAACACATTCATTATTATAGAAAAATATTAAATAAATCTAGGACAACAACATGGGAAGCATTCATGACTATCCAATTATTCTTGAGAAAGTACAAAGTATATATAACTAGTAATTTTAAAATAAGGAACACTTGTTACAAAGGGGGAAAACATTTATTCATATATAATTTTATTCATAATTTTCAATTAGGATAAATAAATGCGCATGAGTAGCTCATTAAATTCAACAGTAGTTATATCTACAAATATAGAGTATGTTGCAGCTTATGATGTAGCTAAAAACGAATTATTAAATGTGAAATTATTTTTATAGTTATTCTAATCCTACCTAGAAATTAAATTATTATCATAATATATATTATTATAATCTTATGATGATGGTACTAACCATGATTTCAATTTTTTGAAAGAGGATAAAAAATGATACACTTAGGGATATCAAATCTTGAGTGATATTTTATACAAGGAGGTGAATTCATAGATAAAAAAGTATCTATATAGGAATACATAGAAGGGACAATGACTAAATCCATTACTCCTAAAATACTTGATTTTATCATGGGATAGCTATCATTTTGATGGTTAGAAAGTTGGATCTAATGAAAATATGAGTGTTGTAAAAGAGGGTACCCTAGAACCAATATGAATAAAACATTTTTATTATAATATAATGTGAATAAATATTTATGGATGATTTAATCTTACCATAACACTACTGATTCTTCTATGAATATATCTACATGGTAATATCCCTAGATTATTTATTGTATCAAAAGGTTATAACAGTTCCCTGCTGTAATGAGAACCATAAGAGACTATGAAAATAATATTAAATATATATCATATGATATAGATACATCATTTCAATGGTATAAAGATAATATATAACTATTGGTGTTGGGGGCTCATAATAATTGATAATTATTCCCATTGGGTTCTCACATTCTGATCTTGGACAATGAAGATTATAAGGACTGGTCTGCCAAAAAGAACACCACATGTTACATGTTTCAATCATTATTCATATACTTGAACATTTGTATCGGTCTATTTACTTGAGATCATTATCAATGTGTATCATTTGATCACATAATTTGATTCAGGATAATAACTATAGCATTTATATTTTGGTGTGGTAGATTGTGTTGGTCGTGTCATTGGTGGTAGGACATTAATTGAACGATTAAGATGGGATTTGTTTCATTTAAAAGGAAGAGATATCTCAAGACCAGTTGAACAGGATGGTAATACCTTTACTAAATCCCTGTCCATGGTAAAGAAGTTAAGTCCATCTGGTAGGATCATAAAATAATAAATCCAGTAAGGATGATGGCATGAACTGTACATCCCAATTTATGAGATATCACAAGAGAAATAGATTATATTGAACTATATGTGTTTATATGATATTTTCACTATATGAATAACCCTAATCCTTTTAGGATCCATGATGTGTTTCTAGATACAAATATTTCTCTATGGGTATGACTCACTATTATCGAGGTAGAGGCCTATAGGGACACATATAAATCTTACTCAGAAGCTTGACCAATTCTAATGAATTGGGGTTTTGGGACATGATGGGCCTCATGATGGGAGTTAGGATATGTCCATGTTTAATCGATCACATGACATAAATAAATTCATTATTATTATATTGAAGATTAATTCGGGTTGAAGTCATGTATGTATGGTATTCATAAGTTGTTAATTAAATATAGGAAAAATATATCTGGAATGTATATTATTAATTAATGTTTATTTAATATTTTTTAGGAGATATGAGTCTACTTAATAACTCATATTCTATCATGAAACTTATTTGTGATATTACATGTGTGTAACAAATTATTTATGACATTTTAGAAATTTAAATGTGGTTATAAGTATAGAATCGGGTTTATTTGGACTATTTAACTACTTTAAGGAATTAAATGTAATTTTAAAAAATTATAAACTACCAATATAATTTAAAACTAATCCCTAATTAATTATACTATTCCTCACACTATTTTGAGTGGTTATCTATCCCCTCTCTCATAATCACGATATAGAAATATGTCTTAAAGGGAACCTGATCCAAGAATAGTATCTTGGATTTAGTAAATGTTAACCCTTGATCACGTCAAAATTGAAAATCACTCTATTTCTCCACACTAGTTCTCAATGTATGAAGATAAATGATTGAGAAATCTTTTTGGGTGAGTGTGGATGATATAGAGGGCTTTTTCTTTGGTTCCTTTAAGCAATGATATTTTACAATAAGAGGACACACTTTAGAACAAAATTGAATGAGGCATGGTTTAAATTTTATTTTTTTATTCTTAATTAATTTAAATTATATCCTTGGGTTGTTAACTAGGTGTACATCATCATAGATAAAATTATTACATTGATCTTACGGTATATATTTTAATTTATATATATTCAAGCTTCCACCGTGTGCCCAAAACCAATAATTTTGACATAAATATTTTCATGATTACCATTTATGGGACTGGGAATTTAGCGAATTCCTGAAAGTAGTTGTGATTTACATTTTTAACAAATAGTGCATCATAAATAAATTGATTTACTATAAAAAATTCTGATTAATTCCAAGTATATTGTGTGAAATAATTTAACCACGAAAACAAAATAATAAGGGTAACTCCTTGCATGACATAGTCCCAGTGATACCCAATCTTATATAGATCATCACAGCTCGAATACACAAAAGTTTATTCTATTTAGATCATCCAAATGTGTAAAAAATATTCACAGACATCATTAATTGATTCTTGGGTGCTAGGGTAGAATATTGGCAGCCTTATATCAATCATATGATCACTATAATTTCATGAGATAAATCCATGAACTTGAATTAATTATTCCATTATCTTTCACTCTCTAAGAATGAAATATAAGGGAATAAAAGAGTGGATTACTCTCAAATACATTAATATTTCTTCATGCAATATTCATGTCTCAAAAATGATCTTAAATAGTAGGGGTTAGCTTTTTAAAATTGCACTTAATCCCTTGGACAACCCACTTAAAGTGGCCCAAAACACCATGAATAGCTATGTAAATGTTTTGTATGTGTCATGAGAGTTTCACCAGTCACTGGTGATGTTAATAAATTTTACATGATGAACTAAAACTAATTAGTCTGGCTCATTCCTCCAATAAATATTTTACAATCCATGAATGGAAGGACAATGGTTCAAAAAATAATACTTTCTCAGATTCAGTTTTATAATTAAATAAAATATTTAATATCATTAGATCTAAATTAAATCGACATTATTCATAACCAAAATAATATAATTGAATTAATTGACTTGTGGTTTCTTTCTAATATGCTCATTGGTCCCCACATATGTGACCAACTTCACTGTAGACTCCAATTCTTCTAAATTCTTTGACCATGTTAATATTGTTTATATGTGAACCTATATGACATAATCTCAGTACTATGGATTCCAACCCACAAACTAAATGTTGTATTGTAATGTATCAAATTATAGGTCACCCAACTAGTGCTTGACCTGGTCCACCATTTGACCTCGAGTGTGCCTTCCCAAATGCCAGTGGTTTCCAACAAGCAGTGAGTGTCTAATGAGGTACCATGGGGAGTTTATACCCCCTAATTAGGATGAATAATAATAGAAAAAATAACCAAGTATCATTCATTAATAATAAACATTATAGTACATAGGATAAATGAAATATCCAAACCCTAATAATATGAAAACAAAATCATACAATTATACAACAAGACTAATCTCCCACTAGGAGAACCACATATATCAAATAACCAAAATAAAAAATAAGAACCACATGCTCCACTTCCAACACTATACCTCATCCTAAACTCTAGATACACACTTGACATATCTTGATCGATAAACCCAGCCCATGACCCAACATATTCTTTTAATAACCATGTAAGATATTCTCATGTACCCAAGTGCAATGGAGACCATAGCATGGTGTAAGTACATAAATCATTAGGGAACCACCAACATGGTCTCATACTATACCATTATGTGTGTATGTGACATGATCAATAGTAATAATAAAAAATATTCTAGAACATAAATAACCAATAAATAAGACACCATAATACCTACTTTGACTTGATATCATAGTTTATCTAAGAACATCATGATGATCAGGCTAACCAAAATATCATTATATCCCTAAGGGAATACACACGTAACGTAAGTCAATCCTAATAACCTTTATTAATCCATGGGACCATGACCTCAAATGACCATACCTACTTCATTCAGTTCTAGAGTATCTCTAAGCATGTCATTGTAACTATGCCTACCAATATGTCATTTTGGCCGACCCCTAGGTAATCCTAAGAGACACATAGAGAACATGTGTATCTTGGATAACATACCCTTCTTATAGAATGCAGTCTTAGACAATCATGGAAAATATACCCATCCCTGAAGCATAGATAAACCCCCTTAGGCATGATACCATTCGTGGAAAATATATCCATCCATTGACTCTCTAGATAATAAAGACCAACCAGGGGTAATATACACATCCCCATAGCATGTGGGATCAACCAAATGAGGGTAATATATCCATACCTATCTCATAGTCTGGTTCTAGGAGAAATATTCCAATATTGAGGCCAAAAACAATGAACTGAAAAAGTAAACACTCACTTGGGAAATCCATCATCTCAGGGCATCAAGCACGAGCATGTAAAAAAAGGGACGATATTCACTCACAACCCACCTCATGCACCGTGTAATTATCATATGACAACATAAATTGGTTTCTAAGGTGACACCCTCAATCATCACTACCCATAACCATACGTCATTGCAGTCCTGTTAGGCTTACTAAGATACTCGGGTCCAGTGGAACACCTGGAGTCCCCAATACCCATATCACACACACCTTCTCAATATTGTTTTATCATTGGGAACCCACAGGTCCCCTTTTTCTAATAAAAATAGAGGCACTTCTCTTGGAGTCCTCAATATAAATTTTACATCTCAGGTCAGCGCCCATCACTTGGGGACACTATATATATCGATGACATTGTAAGTGCATCCCAACCCCCAAGGCCTTATAAATGATATTCCATACTATAAAGGCATGAGGATATGACACATGACCCATCTCAATATCTATGGTCATCGTAGGTAAATCCTCCAAATCAACCATCCAAAGTCACATAATTTCTATCCACCAAGGCCTGGTCACGTAAAGGACATACTATGGTCAAACTAGTCATGTTCCTCTAGGTCAGCACCCACCTCTCAATAATGCATGTGTCTCACGATCCTATGAAAGATATAATAGGTCTCATTAGGTCTAGACTCACCTCTCAAGGGTTATAGAATCTATGAGTTATCTCAAAAGTCATACATGGACCTCTTAGGTTAACCATCTCAAGTTAAACCACTCCTCCCTTAATAGGTGGTTATGGGATCCTACACTTGGGCCGTTATGTCCCCTCAAGCCCGGTCACTTCCATTACGATTAACTCACTCCCCTAAAGGTTTTGATATTCATAATACACACTATAGTCCAGGAATCATCCTTTAGTTACCAAGGAATCAAGCCAGTTCATTAGAACCAACATGGACTACGTGATCTGGTCTGCTCATCTAAGGAATTAAATATTTGATTGAAACATTTTATGCCAATTTATTTTGGTTTAAAATAAAATCTTCATTTATACTAATTGATTAAAATTTAAAAAAAAATTATTTTTTAATGTTTTATGGATGTATACATGAAATGATCAAAATAAAAGCTTCAATTAACTGAATTCATGATAAAGAAGATGTCTTGCAACATGCAGTAGGTCGAGAAAAGAATATGGAGCTCAAAACTAAAGACCCATGATGTAACAGGGCATAAACTTCATTAAATTGATCATTAAATCCTAAATTAGTCATTTATAATTTAAAATAATTCATATAATCAAGGCAGAGGCAAGAGTGGATAAACAAGAGGATTCTAGAGAATGAACACATGTGTCACAACATGACACATATGTGTCACACTGTGACACCTCCTTGAAAACTTTAAGTCATAATTTCATGTGGTAAAACCCATTATGGGTGTTTCCTAAACCATATAATGACGTAAAATGCCTTTTTACGACATAAAAGTGTCACCTGGGACCACAAGAAACCCATTAATTAGCCAATTTATGATAGTTTGAGGGTAATTTTTGGCCTATAAATATAGGGATTAGGAGGAATATAAAGTAATCATATCCCAATGATTTTATATTTTTATATGGAATATGTATTCTATTGCTTTAGGTTTTATTTTAATGCAACTACACATTCATATTTTTATTAAATTTTTTCCACTATTCTTCAAATCACAATTTCTTTCTCTCTTCCCATATTCCACTATGATCTCTTATACTTGTGATGGAAAAAAGATGACCTAAGGCTCAACCATAGGGTAGGTTTCACAACTCTCTAAAAATTTTGTTCATTAACTCAATAAATGTTTTAATTTAATTTCTGGTTAATGAGAGGTAAGTGCATGGGTGTGGTGATTGTCAACCAGGACATGAATATCATATTCATTCCTATTTTCTACTAAGTGGCGATGAAATTTTGGGTTCTAAATAGTTTTATTATACATGATAAAAATACCTCTCAAGGTATGGAATAAGAATATATATATGGTTGGATGGATTTTCAAATTGAATTCAATCTATAATAATTAACAGTGAAGGAACTCATGTAACTAAACCCAATGGACCAATACTTTTATTTTATCATTCATTCATTCTATTTTTCATTTAAGTTTTAGATTTTAATTATAATTCTACTTTTTCAAAATCCCTAAACCAAAAATTTTCATTTTGTCCAAAATAATATAATAATAAAAAATAATTAGTTTAGTTAAATTAGGAATTTTGTTTTATTTGCTACAAAGATCCTCAAGAGAGATTAACCTAGTCATCCATTGTGTTGTATCAGGAAATATAAACTATATTTTATACTACCTTATGATAGGCATGTCAAAATAGGAACTATTTCTAGGGAGATAAGTGGTACATATTTTACATATTTATATTTTCACATTTATTTAAACAATTGTATTCATTTTTAAAATTAAAAATAAAAAATCTAAAAGAACTCATTTTCCATAATGTATTTAAACTTTGCTTATTATAAATGAATAGAATACTAATAAGTGTAGAAATAATAAGAAGAAGATAAAAAATTATAACAAAGATCAAGTTCAAGAATATTGGGAATACATAGAAAATATTAAGATAAAAGATGAAAGGTTTTTTGAATATGTTCATTAGTATCTCGGGAAACTATAACCTGAACTACAGGGAAAACCAAAGGCCAAGAAGGAATTACCAATGGATCTTATAAAATTTTCTATGTACATTCTAGAGGTTGAGGTAGTACTCAAATAATATCCACAAAACAACCATCTTGATATCCATATTCAAACCTACCATGAAGTGATGGTCAGTTAAGATGATGTCACACATGCTAATGTAAATCTGAGATATCTACAAGGACAAGATCAATATTGGAGTTTATGAGAATATGATGAGATGTAATGTTATCTCCCTATCTACATGTTAGAATAATCATCACTACTACACATCACCCAAAATATGGAATAATAACCCATCCAAATGGTGGAATTTGAAGAGAGGACGGAGGAGTTTGACTACCTGAATCCAACTACTAACAATAAACTCCAATATTAACTTTCCACCAAAGAAAAACTTTGAGATGAACCAACTAAGGGAGTTGATCATTTCATAAACTCAATTTAATTTAAATTTTGTGAAGTTATATTGTGTATCACTCCCTACTATTTAAATTTTACATATTTAGATGACTATTATATTTACTTTTATGAATATGATGAAAAATAAAAATTCACCTATTTTGGAATGTTTGGAGATTCATGAACACATTGATTGTTTATTTAAGGAAACCCATAAATACATCAAAGTGGATCTACCTAGAGAACCAAATACACAATATTCTTATATAAAAGGATTATATTGTTATATTAATTCTTGTTTTATTAAATTTTTGAAAATAAAAATACACTCTAAAACTCCCTTTGATTATTATTTTGATCCATAATATCTAGAGTAGACACTAGACAACAAAGATTAAGTATCACATATAGAAAACAAAAAAGAGGATGACCATACTTCATCCCACCCTAACCATATTTGTTTTACCTAATTGTGAAGGGGGGTGATCTTGTGTACACTATGCATGGATTCTTTTGCAACAAACAAGAATAACTGTAAGCTTGAAGTAATAAGTCTTGATGGATTATATCCAAGAAAATTCACCCACCAATATACTATGGATAATAGCTGGTACTTCCTATTTGGAGGAAGTCAACACCTATGTCCCACTTTAGTGATTAAACCAAGATTTATCTTTCTATTTTTCTTTCTATGAATTTAATTTTCATTTTATTTCGAAGTTAATTTTTTAGGAATATATTATGATGAAACCCTATTCACATCATTCTTTTTTAAATTAAAATACACGGTATTTACACTTTGATGATTGAAAATCTGTTGCAGTACCATAAAGCTGATGGAATAAGGTATCACATAAAACATTAGAATGAGGACTATAGCTTGCTTTCATGGGGAGTATGAGTTTCATTTCATTATATTGTTTTAATTCAATAATTTTAATTTTCTTGTTATTTAAAATTAGTTTCATACCCCACTTTAAACACTTGTACTACAATGTTGATCTATGAGACATATGTTTATTAGGATAATCCTTATATAATGTTTTAATTTTAACCATCTGCTTTATTATATGTGTGAAATGAAAAAATGAATTAGTAGAGTTAATAAAGATGGGATGAATTTGAAAAAACATGATTTTTAGGAATAAGTTGATTTTTTAAAATGAAATTCTTCTTACATTTGACTTGATTTAAATTTTTGAATTTGATATTGATTGGTCTATTATTGTTTTCATTTACACGTTTAATTTTCCCTAAACATATGTTCTCATCACTGAGAAATTTTATGAACCATTTTTTATCATTCTTTATACACTATATTTTTTGAGAGAATAAGATAAAATTTTCTTCTACAGCTTTCCTATAATCTTATAAAATATATGAATGAATAGAATAGTTATTAATATATCAATCCATTTTTATTTATCAGAACATTATCATTGGACCAACCATGAAATCAATCATTATTTTTTGCGACGAATCAATGAATATCATTCATAAGAAATCATCCTTATTACAAAGCCTATTATATCCATTCATACCTAGATCATAGTATATTTCTTGATATTTAAAAGACTATGTTTTTGGGATAGTTTTAACATAGTTTATGAGGATGTTCTCCACTAATGATTTTTCATGTGATTTTAGGAACAGGGCACATGATCATTTATTATACCCTATTATTCACCTCTATTGAAATAATGAAATATAATAAGAAATATAGTGAAAGAAATTAAAAAATGGGTTGTGTCACTTGAGGATAAAAAATCACCATTATAGAACCCAAAATATTTCAATATTATGTGGTTAGGTAGTGGATGTAATGTTTTTCTTAAACATATGTTTCAAAAAAGTAAAAAATAAAATAAAAATATATAAAAATATAAAATCCAAAAAAGATAGGGTGATTCATTCATTATACATACTTGTATCATGTTTCTACATTGGTCATTAGGGTTGGGAGATAGTGTTTTTACAGAATTATTTTATTAAGATTATATTTTTATATCATTCATCAAGCTAAAGAGTTAAACCTCTTATTTGGGTTTATTTTAATTCAAAAACAACCCACCCCAATCCCTAGAGATATTTGAATTTTAATGAAATTCTTCATGAATAATTTTGATATGTGTATTTATGTGATGGACGTGTTAGATTCCTTAAATTCCTATGTTAATTTACATGTACTTGAGGAATTATCATAATTATATTTTTATTTTTTACCTTGAGAGATGAGTAAAAATAATTCAAGGTGAGGTACATTGAAATTGTCATTCACATTTTTAATGAATTGATAAATAAATATTGAAGTAAGGAAGACTGTTTTTATTTTTAAATAAGGAATGTAAAATAAATTATTAGATTTATTTCATTGAAAAATGAGTAGTTGGAGGATTTTTTTTGAAATATGGATATATATTTTCTACTACTTAATATTTGATGTTTTTTCATTCAAAATTTAAATATTCGAAGAGTGGTGTTTCTTTGTGAGGTTGTTGAGATTACATGCTTTAGGAAACAAAATTTCTAAGTGTGTTGGAATTGAAAGAACCATTTTATGCATGATTATGTTGTATAAGATAAATTTAATATGTAAATTAATTGATTAAACATTCCAATATTTAATTATTGTTATGTTTTATGAAAAGATATTGGAAACGATAAAAAATTATTAACAGTGTTGAATTCGTGATAAAAATGATGTCAGGTGATATACGATAGGTCAAGAACAGAAGTTGGATCTTAAAACAAAATAACCAAACTAAAATTAGGCAGAAACTATTGGAAATGGATAATTTAGGTCATAAATTAGTTATTAATTATGTAAAATGTATCAAATAAGTGAGGTAGAGTCACAATGGGACGAAAATGTGTACTATATAGAATGAACACATGTTTTATGTTGTGAAACAAATATTCAACTCCATGACACCCCTTAAAAATATTTAATCCATATTTCATTCCACAAAAACCATTTTTGGGTGTTTCCTCAACCATTTGACAACAAAAAATGCATTTTTATTACGTAAAAGTGTCACCTGGGTCATGGGTGACCCATTTATTGGCCAATTTATAATGGACCATGGCTTATTTTAGGCCTATAAATATAATTATATAGGGGATTAGAATAGAAAAATATCCCAAGGATTGGTCATTGTACTATCGAATAAGGATACTTCATCATTAGGTTTTCTTTTCTATTTTAGTTTTCACATTATTTTTTCATTTAATTTTACATGAATATTTTTATTAAAGTGTTTCTACTTTTATTACAAAGACAATTTCTTCCTCTCTTCCCATATTCTGTCGTGATCTCATGTACTTGAGATAACAAGATAATTATCTAAGGCTTCTCCTTGGGGGATGTTTCATGGAGTTCTAAATTATTTCACTTTAGTTATTTAAATGTTTCTATTTAATATTTAGTAAACAAGAAATAATTAAAGGATGATTTGATAATACACCATGAAATTAATCTCACATTAAATCCTTTTTTCTAACAATAGGAGCTGAAATTTTGGTTGCTATAAGGGTTTCCTAGACATGCTCAAAATCACACTCAAGTTAGAGAATGGAAATCCATGTATCGAGGGATAGATTGTCAAATTTAATTTAATCGATAATGATTAATAATGAATGAAACCACATATCCAAACCTTAAGGACTAATAACTTCCTTTTAAACTACATGCATTCTATTTTTCATTTATTTTTTATATCTTTATTCAAATTTTAATTTCTCAAAAAAATAAAATTGAAAAATTGCATTTTAAAAAAAATACCAAAAATAAATAGTTTAGGTGAATTATGAATTATTTTTTACTAATATAAAATACTCTCAATAGTGATAAAACTAATTATCAATTATGTTTCATTATAAAAAACAGATTAGCTTTTGTACCACCGAACGATAGGCATTCCAATAGTCCCAATATTTTTTATTTAAATTCAAAATTTTAATTTATAAAAACCTTTTCATTTAATTAAATTGACTAGGTGAATCACCCCCAGTGATGAGCCCAAACATATACATGAAAAATAACTACAATGAATTATCTATAGGTCTTGTACATCATACTATCCACCTTTAAAATATCATTCTATTTAAATTCAAAATCCTAATAGCTTCATCCCAATATATCAAAGCCCGCCCATTCTCATCGGTATCCATTCCAAGATTACATCCTCACCTGAGATCCTAAATCAGGATAAATAAAACATCAAACATCACTAATTAATTGATTTTAACATTTATAATTAATTAAAAAAATTGATGAAAAAGAGGTATAATTTTTATTTCACTAACTAATGACACTATCTTGATGAAACCACTATCAAAAACCCACAAGAGGTCCATTGAGGACTCCTGATACCAACTAGGACCAAATCCCTAAGACAATGATGATTATACAATTAAATTTAGATAATTTTAATTAAAAACTAATAAAATTACCTATAATTTCATACCTTAATTCAATTCCAAATCACCATAGGCAATCACTATCTTAGGATATCCTCTATCAAGAATGACCAAAATCCCCATGATAATTAGGCTATCCAACCATGATCTCAGGGAACCCCCAAGGATAACCTAAACTCAAGAATAAAAAATTATAAATAATATAATATGGGATCAATGAAAGTCAACAAAGGGGGAAATTTACTGATAATCACTGGTAAATGCATCCAAAATTTCGAGAAAATGATGGGGGAAGAAGGTGTTGAAGGGGTTTGGGTCGAGTGGTTCGCATAAAAATACTAAAGGAAAAATGGTTATACCACTATTAAACATAGGTAGGGGAATATAATACACCCATCATAAAAAATCCAACATCCAACTAGTGGTTTGTTGTTGCTTTGGCTGGAACAACCACCTTATCCTCTCTCGGGCTCTCCCAAGCCCCTAGGACTCTACTAGTATAACACCCCAAACATTTTATGGTATGTTTCTCTTAAATATATTCTATACATAACCTATATTGCATAAAGAATCGAGTTTCTTTGATACAAAACATGGTTATTTTGGAGATAGTTCAAACCTGGCCATTAAACTTAAATTTTCCACTTCTTTGTTTTGAATTTTGAAAAACTGACATACGCGGTTATGATCAGGGGGATATTTGGAGTCTGATAGAATCAAGTTAAAATTATGTGAATAGTAACTCACTCTTATGAATATTGACATAATCTTATGAATAGTAACCTACCCTTATGACTATTAATATGAAACTTATGAATTTTAACCTTACTCGTGAATGTATAAATACAATTTAGGCACCATAAAAAAAGTGATTATTTTAAGTGTTGGTTTTTTTTATTATATAATTATTTTAATTAAAAAGTATTTTTATCATATTTAAAAAATTATTTTAGAAAACTGGAGATCATTTTTTTATTCTACATGTCGAGAAATTGTTAGGGTGATTTTTTAGGATTTTTTCTAAAATTTTTTAACTTTTGATGAATAGTGCAATATGAAAAATTACAATAAATGCTAAATACTTGTTTTACCATATCATAGTTGATGCAGGGCTGATATAAGGCCACTTGGCTCAAACTCACATGTAATTATTACTATTTTGGATAACATGAATCAATACTATTCATAGTCTTGAGAAAAAATATTAAAATAATGATTAAAATAATGTAAAATTCATCGTCCCCTTCACTATATAAACCACCCCACACCCCCTTATCCTACCAAACCACTCAAGCTTCGAAACATGCCTAAATTATGTAAACATAACTACCAAAGATCCTCTCCCACGTTCAATACCTACTAGTCTTACCAAAAATCAAAAAACAAAGTCCTTAAAGAGATTCTCAGGAAGGGGTACTCAAGAGGTGAAAATCTCTTCTCTTTTCTTTCAAATTATTCTACAAGTTCCATTATTTTGTTGCTCTCTACATACCTCCCCACATCGAAATGCTAAGATAATTCCAGTACCTTACATTTAATATAATTTTGTTATGCTAATGGAACATTTCATCATCATATCTCATTTCCACCACCTCTTATAATAAAAATGAAAATACCGTCCAAGATGTGTTAATTTATCACATTCAAGGACGATAGTTTTCCAATTTCTATTACTATCTTCATGACTGGTCATGAAACCTTTTTAATTTTTTAACCAGATCATAATATATGTATTTTTCTTTATTCAGGGTCATGGAATCATTACATACTCATAATATAAAATAATAAAACAAAAAAAATTCATTATGTACAAAATCAGTAAGTTAATCCAAGCATTTATCAATAAAATATTCAATTAATGAGTCATACCCAAGGTATATACCCCAAAATCATTATAATATAATTTATAATTTCATTAATAATATATATTTACAATTCTAGATGTTTGACCACATTTTAAATGAACTTACATTCATAAAGACAAATTGACCTGTCCTGGAAACCAAGGAATAAAATGATTCCAAAACAATAAGATTGAATCCCTTAAACCCATCAAAAGGGAATGAATGAACCTAATGACATTATACTATATCAATTTCATGTTTATAAGATTCAAGAAATTATTAATTCATGAAGATAAATTTGATTATTCAGGTCATTAAGATCAATCAAGAACACCTACGGGCATAAGCTAAGGGATCTTCTCCATTTCACTTTTAATCATGAATTTCCTCCATGGTATGCCATTTTATGTGTAATACCTAATACTAGGATATGATTTTTTACCTTATCTTATAATTCCATTCTGATATATAAATAATGGGATACCCCTTTACCCCTCTTTAATCCCTCATAAGAACACTCGTTACCATGCCGAAATGTTTGTAAGGGGTTTCTCATATGACTTTTATTTTTGTGAGATTTCCAATGGTCGCCACTTATTTCTTCCACATGGTGTATATTGTACTGAACATTAATGTATATTATCATGATTATATTTATATTCATGGTATTCTATGATTTATTTTGTGGTTATTAATTTTTTGTCAGACGACGCAATCGATTATAATGTGGTAATGTGATTTGTCTCAATTTTCACTTCCTTGTTACTTACATTGTATTCTGCACCTAAAAATTTTTATGTGGTGTACCTACTTCACATTTGAGATAAATATTAATTTAAAATTATATTCCTTTTAATTTTATCTATTCTCATATCACGGTTATAATTATTTTCTAATTCGTATACCATTTTACATACGGTGTTTATTGTGAATGTTGTTTTAAATGTGGAAGTATTGAGGAATATGTGTCCTCTATTATATGTGGATAATGTAAATGAATATTGATCTTGTATTGAATATATGTATAAATAATTATTTGGACATTCAGTGACAGGAAGGGCCCTCTATAGCCCCTCTATGTATTGACAGGTCTCATGAGACAAATCAGTTAGTGATAAACCCTTTAGTTCATCTCGAAAAATCAGACGGGTTTCTACCTAGAGACTTAAACTGTTTTGGCAGTATAGTGGTATCATGTTCCATATACATGATTTCCAATTAATTATAATTCTCTTTATTTATTTTCATCTTTTACTATCCATTAGGTTTTCACTATGACAAAATCTATCGATGCAGGTTCAATCTCAATTTATTAATGGTGTGTATTTTTTATTTATTCACCATTCCATATTTGTTTATGATTCAGTTATTTTTTATTAATAAATTACATTAATTCTAACTCTTACTGAGGGTTTCATCTAACCCAATTCATTGTTTTACCTTCAACAGGTTATGAAGAGGTGATCATTTATTGAGTTTTTGTTGATGTAGTTTTCTTAGTTTTTGTTATGTATTGTATTTTAATACCTTTCCCAATTTAATTTGAGTTACATCTAGGTATCTAGTTTCTTCAAGAATACTAAAATTATTGTCCCTTTGAGATTTATTTTATTTTAATAATTCCAATGTAATAAGTAATGCATCAACTCCTGTCTAGAGGGGTTGAGGCATTACAGTTGGTATCAAATGATGTTTAGTAGAAAAAATGGAAACTATATTAGAAAATGTATATTAGGTAACAAATAACTAATGCAGTATTTGAGTATAAACATATAATAACATCCTAGAATTTTGATTAGGAATAGATTATGTGGATTTTTCTAGAAAACACATCCCTTTTTGGATATGAATTGGTAGAGGTGGCTCTAGTACCGATGTACCTAGAAATGAAAACTCTGACATGGAGTTTCAGACATGACCTGGGAGATCTGGGTACATGACAACAGGAAATTATCGTTATGTGAGAACTGTGGAAAGAATTATCCTGGGAAATGCTTAAAGGTCATGGGAGTATGATATAAGTGTGGAGAAAAGGGTCTTAGATCTAATTAATTCAAGGGGAAGAAAAAAATCTATGATGTTCAATGCTACAATTTTAAAGAGATGGGATAATATGAAAATTAGTGTCCTAAGTGTCATGGAAACTTGCCTTAGAAATGTACACGAGAGAAAGGGAAAGCTTATGTGATTACAACTGCAGATGTTGAAGTTCCAAATGATGTGGTGGTAGGTACTGTAATTGTTCACTCAAACATAGCCAATTTATTATTTGATTCTGGATCATCACATTCATTTATATCTTCCCAGTTTGCTAGAAAAATTAGACACTTCCAATTTTATTTAATAAAGGAGTTGTTAGTAAAAACTCTTATGGGATGTATTATTGCACCAAAGACACGTTCATCAGTCCCCCTCATGAAACATAAATGTTCTTATGTTTATAACCATATCATCACAACAATTACTAACTTTGACATAATTCTTGATATTAATTGGCTGTAAAATTATGGAGTGATGATCTATTTCAAGAAGGAAGTGTAAATCATTGAAAATGGTCTAGAATTCGTTATTTTTTTGAGCAACAACCTCACCATATGATTCTTAATTGGATCCAACCCTAGTATCTCTAATGAATGAAATTATTGGAGAGTAAGAGAACCTAGTATCTATAGGTGAGGATAGAAATCTTCAATTTTTAGATGTATATATAGTGCAAAAATACATTGATGTATTTTTAGTGGATTTACCTAGGCATCCTCCATAGAAAGGAGTTGATTTCTCTATAGATTTAATTCTTGGTGCAAGACCTATATCAAAGACTCCCTATAGAATGGCCACTATGGAATTAGTGGAGATAAATAAAAAACTAGAGGAATTGAGTGAAAAAATATTTATTCTACCTAGTGTTTCCCCGTGGGGAGCCCCTATCCTATTTATCGAAAAGAAAGATGGATCTATGAGACTATTCATTAATTATAGGGAAATCAATGCTATTACCATAAAAATAATAATCCTATACCAATATTTGATGATTAATTCTATAAATTAATGCATAACAATACTTTTTGAATATTGAACTTTGATCTAAATATCACTTGTTGTGTGTGAGGAAGGTAGATATTCCAAAGACATCATTTCAAACCATGTAAGGGAATTACTAGTTTATAGTTATTCCTTTTGGACAGACAAATGCACCCTCTATTTTCATGGATTTAATTAATATAGTTTTCAAGGAATATCTTGATAAATTCTTTGTGGTATTTATATATGATATCTTGGTATACTCCAAAATATATGAATACCAGGAGAATCACTTGCGGATTATTTTGAAAACTCTTGAAAGAAATGAATTATATGGAAATTTAAAAAGTGTGAATTCTAGATTCTATCAATTTTCTTTCTAGGTGATATTATCTTTAAGGATGGAATCCTTGTCGATCCTATGAAGACATAGGCAATACAAGAAAGGCCCACGCCAATGAACATAACTGAGGTATACAGTTTTATTTTCTTAGGAGGTAAATATCAGAATTTCATTCAGAATGTTGACCGACTGGATAACCCACTAACCAAGCTTACACATAAAGGGGTTAAGTTTGTATGTAAGAAAGAATGTACATAATGATTTAAATAATTGAAAAGAATATTGTTCAATGATCCAATTTTGAATCTTCCATCTTGAAATGATGGGTTTGTGATATACAGTGATGCATCAAAGAATGGATTGGGTTGTGTCCTTATGTGAAATGATAAATATATTTCTTATGCATCAAGGCTGTTGAAGACTCACGATAAAAATTACCCAACTCATTAACATGAGTTAGCAGCTATAATATTTTCTCTGAAAATAAGGAGACATTGTCTCTACAGTGAAATATGTGAGATATATACGGATCACAAGAGTTTGAAATACATTTTCATAGTGAAAGAACATAACATGAGGCAATGTATATGGATAAATTTGCTTAAATATTATGATTATTCAATACACTACCACCCAGGAAATCCAAATAATGTGGAATATTTATTATGTAAGAAAGATCATGGGCTTTTAACCCAAATAAGGATTGAGAGAGATTTTGTATTCAGGGATCAACTAAAGATGGATATTGGAATTGTTAAGGAAGAGGAAAAAATAATTCCTCTTTCAAATGATTTATAAAACATATTTACTTGAGAATATAAAAATCACTTAATATGATGATGAGAATCTATATAAGAAAATTAATGTTGTTATGGATGAGAGATTGGAAAACATCATGTATGATGAAGGAGTTCTAAAATTGGGGAAGAGTATATGTGTATCATCCATACCTGAGCTAAAAAAGGGAACTATTAAATGATGCTCGTAGCTCAAATGTCTCTATACACCTTAGTATCACAACGATGTATAGAGATTTTAAGGGACATTTTTTGTGCGATTATATGAAGCGAGAAATTGCTAACTATGTGTGAAGGTATCTAGTTTGTCAACAAGTGAAGGTAGAGGGACAAAATCCTTGAAGGGTGATGAAACCTATACCTATTCTTATGTGGAAGTGGGATGAAATTACGATAGATTTTGTTATAGGACTACCGAGGACACCTGGAAGGAATGATGCAATATGGGTAATTGTTGATCGTCTCACAAAATAAGAACATTTCCTTGATATAAGGGATGATTTACCACTTGAGCACCTGTAAAGACTTTATATTAATGAGGTTTTAAGACTTCATGGTGCACCTCTATCGATTGTGTCCAATCGAGATCCCTGGCGTACATCAAAATTCCAGAAAAGTATCTATAAGTCTTTGGATACAGAGCTTAATATGAGTACTGCTTATCACCCCCAAACCGACAGACAGTCTGAAATAATTATTCAAACACTTGAAGATATGTTGAGATCTTTTTCTCTAGACTTTCAAGGTATGTGGGATCAATACTTTCCATTGGTGGAATTTTTATCCAATAATATCTTCCATTCTAACATTAAAATGGTGCCATATGAGGTATTGTATTTTAAGAGGTGTCAAACAACTGCTGGTTGGGATGAAGTTGGTGAGAGGAAACTTTTATGCCTATAACTTATCAAAGAGACAACAGAAAAGGTAAAGAAAATTCAGGCCCATATTAAAGAATCCCAAAGTAGGAAAAATAGTTTCGCTGACAACTGAAGAAAGGATTAGTAATTTCAACAATTCTATCATGTATTTCTAAAAGTATATCTGTGGAAGGGTGTCTTAAGGTTCTGTTAAAAATGTAAGATGAGCCCTAGGTATATCCAATTGTTTAAAATTATGGAAAGTATCGGAGAAGTAGCTTACCATTTAGCAATGCCACCAAGACTCTCCAAAGGTCATAATATGTTCCATGTGTTGTTGTTGTAAAAATACATTCTAGGACCAATGCATGTACTTACCTATGAAGAAATGGAACTGGAACCTAATTTGACATACTGTGAAGAGAATATCGAGATTCTTGACCCAAGGGAGTAGGTATTGAAATATTAGACAACACTTCGTGTAAAGGTTCTTTGGAGAAACCATAATATGGAGGAAGCAACGTGGTAACCTGAGGATGTTATGAAGAATAACCAGCCACATATTTTTAGAGGGATTTATACATGAACAATTTTGAGGATGAAATTTCTGAAGGTAGTAATAATATTACACCACAAACATTTTATGGTATGTTTCTCTTAAATACGTTCAATTATTAGAATATATTTCATAAATCACTGAGTTTATTTGAAACAACACTTATTTATTTTGGATATGGTTATAAACTATCCATTAAACTTTACTTTTTTTACTTTAGTGTTTTGAATTTTGAAAAACAGACATACACGATTGTGATCAGGGTGATATTTGGAGTCTGATAGGATCAAGAATATTGTTGGTGAATAGTAACATACCCTTATGAATATTAACATACTCTTATGAATAAAAATACAAACCTCATGAATGGTGACATTACTCATGAATGTATTAATACAATTAAAGCACCTTACAAATGAAGATGAATATTTTACGTGTTTGTATTTTTCTATTAAAAATGATCTTAATTAAAAATTAAATTTATCATATTTAGAAAATTATTTTTGAAAATTTTACTTCTTTTTTTGATTCTAAAAGATGAAAAATGGTTAGGGTGAATTTTTGGTATTTTTCGGAAATCTTGAATTTTTTATAAATAGTAAAATATGATAAATTACGATAAATGCTAAATAATTGATTAACAGCATCATAGATGATGCAAAGATGATTTAAGACCACTTTTTTAGACCTCACATGCCATTATTACTATTTTGGATCACATAAATTAAGACTATTCATAGTCTGGAGCAACAATATTAAAATAATGATAAAAATAATGTTAAATCTCACCTCCCCTCCACTATATAAACCACCCATCACCCCCTCTTCCTCCCACACCACTCAAGATTCAATGCTTACATAAATTATAATCAAATATCTCCCTAAAATCCTCCCCCACTTCCAATACCTTCTAGTCTCACCAAAAGGCCAAAAAAGGCCTTAATGAGATTCTCAAGGAGGGCTACTCAAGAGGTGAACATCTCTTCTCGTTTCTTCCAAATTCTTTTATAGGTTCCATTATTTTGTTGCTCTCTTCTCACCTCCCCACACCAATATTCTTGTATAATTCTATTACATTACATAGACTATAATTTTATTATGGTAATGGAATATTTCACCATCATATCTCTTTTCCCCCACCTCCTACACTAAAAATGAAAATAGCATCCAAGATGTGTTAATTTATCACATTAAAGGATTGTGAGTTTTCAATTTCTATTACTATATTCAAGACTGATCATGAAAACTTTTAATGGTTTAACCAGATCATATTATATATATTTTAACTTATTAAAGGTTTTGGAATCCTTATATACTCATAATATAAAATAATAATTCAAAACAAGTTCATTATGCACAAAACCGCTAAGTTAATCCAAGCGTTTATCAATAAAATTTTAACTAATGAGTCATACCTATGTTATATAACCCAAAATAATTATAATATCATTTATAATGTCCCTAATAATATATATTTACAATTTTCGATTTTTAACCACATTTCAAATGAACTTCCATTCATGAATACAAGTAGACTGGTGATGGAAACCAAGGAATAAAATGCTTCAAAAACAATAAAATTTAATCACTTTAACATATAAAAAAGGGAATGAATGAACCTAATAAGATTATTATATATCAATTTAAGGTTTATGAGGTCCTGGAATTATTAATTAATGAATCTAAATTTGATTATTCAGGTCAGTAAGATCAATCGAGAACACCTTCAGGGATAAGGTAAGAGATCTTCTCCATTTTACTCTTATTCACGAATGTCCTCTATGCTATGCCATTTTATGTGTATTCCCTAATGATGGGGTATGATTTCTCACCTTCTACCATACTTCCCTTATGATATATAAATTATGGGATACCCATTTACCCCTCTTTAATCCCTCACAAGAACACATGTTACCATGCCGAAATGTTTGTAAGGGGTTTCTCATCTCACTTTTAATTCCATGAGACTTCCATTGTTCGGCACTTATTTCATGCATGTTGCGTATTGTGTACTTCAATTTGATATATATTATCATTATTTTATTTATATTCATGTTATTATATAATTCATTTGTTGGTTATTAATTTTTGGTCATACGACTCAATCGATTACAACGTGGTAATGTGCTTTGTCTCAATTTTCACTCCGTTCTGACATACTTTGTATTATGAAACTATAATTCTAATTTGTTGTACCTACTTCATATATGAGATCACTATTCATTTTTAATTATATTTATTTAAAATTTACATTATATCATATCAGGTATATGATTATTTTCTAAGTCGTATACCATTTAACATATGATGTTTATTGTGAATGTTGTTTTAAACATGACAGTATTGATGAATATGTATCCTATATTCTATGCAGATAATGAAAAGGATTATTTATATTTTATTGAATATATGTATAAATAATTATTTTAACATGATGTTATTAGATGGTATTCTTATATACCCTCAATGAATCTACATATCTCATGAGATAAATCAGTTGGTGACAAACCCTTTGAGTTTGTCTCCAAAAATCAGACGGGTTTCTACCCACAGACTTAAACAATTTTTATAGTATGGTGTTATCATGTTCCAAATACATGACATCCAATTAATAAGAATTCTATTTATTCATTTTTTTATTACTATCCATGAGGATTTTACTATGACAAAATCTATGGATGCAGGTTCATTCTCAGTTTATTAATGGTGTGTGTTTTCCATTTATTCATCACGCCATATTTGTTTATGATTCAGTTACTTTTTATCCATGCATCCACTACTTTTAAACATTAATGAGCATTTGATATCTCCATTTTCATTCATTTAACCTCAAAAATTTATGAATAATATATCATTTATTAATTTTCCATGGACATAGCTTTTTTAGTTGTTGATATGTATTCTATTTTTTATCTTTTCCATTATAATTTTAGTTACAACTTTGTATCTACTTTACTCAAGACTACTAAAATGATCACCCCTTTATGATTTATTTATATTTAATCATTCCAATTTAATAATTAATGCATTGGATCTGGTCTATAGGGGTTGATACATTACAACTATGGTCTCAAACCTCATCCAAAACACCCTTTTTATAAATTAATGTGATATCAATAATTCTGTGGGAATAATATGAACATAAGGGTATGATAATATGAGAATAAAATTTTAAAATAATATCCTATATAACATACATCACAATATTTAGTCATTGAATAAATCTGGTAAGATCATAAGACATGAATCATAAAGGAATAAAATAACATGATCCATGAGAGTATAATATAAGAATAATAGATATGTCTATTGTGTACACATAAGAAAATAAAATCATTTCCTCATGTAGTCGAGGATTATTTCAATACCATAATAATAGAATGGGATTATGGAATCTTGCCTTGTTATTTACTAATATTTTTGTTACATGAGATAAAAATAATCTTTTAATGTTTAGATTGATGTTAGTTTAAAAAATAATACACAAACACATAAAACATTCTTATAAATCCTCATGAAAGACATAATCTTGGGTTCACCCTAGGTTACTTTAAATTAATCTCATATTCTAGGGACAAACATAAAAGGAAAGTGGTGATCCTGATGATTGGAAAAAACATAAGGAAGAGAGACATATAACAACCTAGTCAAAACATATGTAGACAATACTTCATTTTTTATATAATGCTTAAAACATTACATAAATATTTTCCCAAATACCTTATAACTTTATTACCTTTAGAGGCATGGAAATTTAAACATTGGTACATGAGTGAGAAAAATTTTCTCTCACTAGGTTATCTAACACCAGAACACCTCTTAAACACATCATACATAAAATATATCTTCAATTTTTTTTTTGAAATGAAATATAAAAAGGGGTGATATCAGTTTCTTAATAAGGGTATACAAGAAATATATGTAAGGATAAGCATGGGAATAAGGGTATGAGAATATGATCCTGACATTATAAAATAATATTATGCATATCATAAACAAGATTCATGACATAAAGGTTATCATTTCATTAGACATGAATCATTAGGGAATGAATAACATGATCCATGAAAGTATAACCTAGAAATAAGACATGGAGTTTTTTCGTATATATAAACCACTGATATCTTTCCCTATAAGTCTAGACCAGTTTCATGAACTTATCAGAAAACTTCATGGGGACTACACCCGCTTGGGGGGACCATCCACACTCGCAATAAATTCATTTAAAGGGGCCAAGTTTCCCCATTATCCCTTACTGTATTAGGTTTCCCCTTATTTTCAGAGTTAATTGGTTTTCCCTGTATTCTATCTTCATAGTTACTACACCAACTAGGTAGGACATGCCACCATCCCCGGTAATAGTTCTTTTCTTATAATGGATTGGGTTTCCCAATCACCCCATGGTAGATCAAGAACATCGATGTGATTCCCATCATTATTTAATGAGATATAAATCATTACCCAATACATTTGAGTGAGATATTTTTCCCACCAATCTCATTATAAAAGCATACATACATGTTTCAGAAGATCATAAACAGTTATATCATAGCCCATGAAATAAAATGTGTATCATAAAAATTTAATCCTATCATAACCTATGGAAAATAGATTTGTTCTAAAAATATTTTCATCAAATCATAACCCATGAAAAGAAGGATTTTTTTATAAACATATAACTCGTGAAAGAGAATGTGTTTCATAAACATAAAACCCATTAAAGAGAAAAAAGTTTCATAAAAATCATTCCATAAAAACATAAAACATTCAGATAAATAATATGAATTGATCCTTTGGATTATTTCCCACAACTACATGAGTAACATCAACATATTTCACCATCTATGGAAAATAATTTTGAAAGACCATTCAAAAACATTTCTTGAGGAAAATATCCTTTCTTAATTGAAAACTAGATTTTTAAAACATAATACTTTTAGAAATCCATTTTCATTTAAAATACATTGATTTTGTATAATAGATGCTTGAAATCATTTTGAAAATCTTTTTCCTTAAAAACTTATAAAGTAAGATTGAAACATTTTGAAAATTTTATTCCTTGAAAACATATAAAAGAAGAATGAAAACATATTGAAACCAGATTTCATTGAAAACTTATAAAAGAATCAGGAAAATATTGTGAAACCCATTGTCATTGAAACATTATAAAATATTATTTAATTAATTTTTAAACAATTTTCTTTTAAGACTTATAAAATAACCGTCAAAACATTTTAAAACCATTTTCTCTAAAAACAATTTGAAAACTTATAAAGAAATCATGAAAATATTTTGAAAACAATTTCATTGAAAATAATTTGAAAACATATAAAGAAAGAATTAAAATGTTTTTAAAATAATTTAATTTAAATTACATTGAAAACATATAAATAATCCTTGAAAAAAAATTAAAAACATTTTTTGAATATAATTTTTTTAATGAATACATATTTCAGACCAAAGAGAGAATTAAAATGAAGTTTATTAAAAACACTATCTTAATAATATTATGTACCAATAAGTGGAAGCATTGTACCAATACATGAATATACCATGAATATAAAGTTTATAATAAAATTTATGACTTATCTTTATATATTAATCATAATATTTCATCAATGTAATAATAATCATAAATAATATCGATAAACATTGAGATTGTTTTAGTAAACTATTACCACTTGGTAATTTTGAATTATACTCCCCATATAATAAAGTAAAATTAATGAAATATTAAAATATCATGAATATAATAATATTTATTATTTAATGTTTCAATGGTAGTATATATACCTCGTATAAAAATATTGGTGCATAACATGGTATGTCCCTCAAAGAAGGAAATTTGAGACAAAATTACTTTACCGATTTGGTAACATTTGAAATGTAAACCCCATGAATGAAATATAATAAAATTTATATGTAAATACCCATAAATGTAAGTACAATAACCATATAATACTTAAATTTTCAGTATACACACCACAAATAATAAATACATGGTGAACATGCTTGTGTCTCACAAAAAACAAAAGTGAGATGAGAAAACATGTACCACTTGAGTAAGTTTTTCATTTTGATACCCAAGAAATGATAACATAAATATAAATAATTAAATATAATTAAATAAATCCAGGTTATGATATAACATGAATAGTTTAGTATATACACCATACAAAATAAGTGATTGGTGAATATGACATGTATCTCACAAAAATAAAATATGAGACAAAATTCCCTTACCTTAGGTATAGACTCTCTTAGTGCTCATATAAACTTCATGGATAATAAATATAATTTTATAATTAATATCTTAATGAACAATATTCTTATATCTACAACCATTTATGGATTTATTATCAATTTAAATTTCCTGGTAATTAACAAGTCTGTGTTAAGAATTTGATATGGATAATAACCGCTTTGTTTTTCGTGTGTGTCTTAACCTGTAATATTTTTTGTCCTCATACTTTTATTATTATTTCTATAATGTCAAACATTATATAAATATTACATATATTCATTATATAATTATTTATAAAAATATATAGAATATAGAAATACTAAATAGAATACACTATCCTTGGTGATGGTTGGTCGTATTTATGCTTGAGCGTTGTTTCTATTTTTTCCATATTGAAAGAAAGAAAATAAATAACATATATATATATATATATCTAATATATTTAAATTAGAATTAATATTTCATATATATCATGTCTGTTTACAAAACACATATTTATTACATTTAAGGTATTGTGTGAACAAATCACATTGCTTTAAGGAGGCGGTAGTCCACATATCCCCAAATGAAATTTTTGTATTTAAAAAAACTATAAATATTGAAGGTATTATTTTATATATTTATTAAAAAATCACAAATACATAATATATATCATATATATCATATAAAAAATATATTTTCCAGCATAATCCCCAACAACGATAGGTGGTAGAGGAAAACGAATAACATCGCATCATGAGGCAGCAGCTCTTTATACATAAGAACTATAAGTTTGTTACCCATGAGATTTAAGTGTGTGTAATTTTATAGATAACCATTATCCTATAAATATATTATTATATTTATGATTCATATTATTCTATTTATGCATATAATATGAATAATTTATTAAGTAGTCAAAGAAAATAAATGAAAGGATCTTGAGGAACAATGTTACCTCTTCTTTGGGTAATTCCTATTAGTTTGCACCAAAGAGATTCCATGGATGGATTTATTCACAAAGGAGGATTCAATAAAGAATTTAGGTCTGTTGGTAATTGAAGTGATAATATATTTTCTGATATTAATTGGCATGAGAGGTGTGAATAAAAGGATAGGTGGTGGCCTTTTATAAGGTAAGGAAGGGACACTCATGGAATTTTTTAATACAAGTTATCTATACCCACATGTTTATGTAAAAAATATACAATAGCCAAAATTATCTAAAAATGGAAGTTTTATTCACTAAATATGTCCATAAAATGGTTTTTTTAAAATTTTCTTGGTCATTTGGTCCCTTATGTTTAAGGTATAGTTCCTTGTTAAGATTAGTTTTTCTTAATCTCTGTAATTAATTGCAATCACTTTAACTAATAATTTTCATCAAAATTAATTGATCTTATTAGAATAACAATTTTCTATTTATTAAAACCATGTATTTATATTTTTTAAAATTCAATTCATAGAAGAGGAAAAATTTTGTTTGTTGCAAATCTCACAGATGTGGCTAGAATGGTGGTTTTTAACGTGAGAATGTTAAAAAACTATTTTGAGATTATATATATAGATTGAATATATAAATGATTAAAATTTATTAAACATCATTAATATACGTATAATTGATCTATTTTTAATTTAAAACCAACATAATGTATTAATTTTCTATATAAAAAATTATATTAAAAAGTAATTTTAAATTAAAATTTAGTGTTTTACATTATTCACCCAAATGTGATGTTCCTCAGAATAATCCCAAAAGTTCACCCTAATATAATTTGGTAATTATCAATTCAAATATTATGTTTATTTTATAAAATTAAATTTCCAAAGTGTCTAAAATAAATTATATTATTCTTTATAGAAGGACATACAGTTTACATCTTTTAAGAAAATTGTATTTCCAAACATATAAAGACTTTACAAAAAATTATATGTTTCATAAGAATTATGTTTTTTTATTTAAAACTATTATAAATAATATTTTAAAAGTGTTTATTACAATAATTTGTATTATTTTTAATAGATATGTTATATAAATATCATTTAATTAATTATTACAATGAAAAAAAATATGCTTTTTAGAATCTCAGTGTTGCATATAACGCATGATAAGTCGATTTTGAATATAACACTAGCCACATTTGTGTTTCATGTAGCATAAAAAATATTTTGTGGTATTTTATAAATAAATATTAACATTGTGTGTTATATAAGTAAATAAAAAAATGGTTCTTACATATAATAGAATATTTTTTTAGTGTTTCCTAAAATGGAAAATATCAAAAATATTAAATTAATTTGAAAAAATATATGTCTCCTAAACTCATGATGTTAAATTCTACCCCCTTAAAATGAATTTCTCCATCAAAATTAATTTTTATTTTCAATTGTTTTATAATTATAATTTCTTCTAATATAAACCCACATCGTAAAAATGAATAGTAAAACTTCGTTCAAAAAAAGATAGTTGTAACCAAAATAACTATGAAAAGCAACCCATAGTTGTGTTTCCATGTAGAGGTACATATGAGGAAAGTAAAAACATAGAAATGAAAGTGAAATATAACTATGAAGTTTTGGAGGAGATTGATAGAAAAAATGGTCAGTCTGATGTTAACAATCCCAAATCTATAAATTCGTGATGATCTAAGGGACCATTTGATTCATAAGAAATGAAGGTACGTGGATAACATTTTCTGTTTCAAGATTCATTCCCTTGAGTTGAATATTTTTCATAAGAAGTTATAATTTCTTGATTTCATTCCCTTTCATATGTAAAATCTCACCCTTTGTTCATGTCTTGACCAATTTCTACTTCATATCCTTTTCTAAAAAGGAATGAAAATTTTTAATTCCTATATCACTAACAGATAATGATATATGTGATAGGTCATCCCATATGTCTTGAATTCCCACTAACACAATGTTTTCAGATTATGTTGTCCAATATTCATACATCCTAATGTGGTGAGATAATACTTTAATTGCATAAGCATAATATGATGTTTAACATAAACATTCCTGAAAGGTTTAACCTTATAAACCATATAAAATATGAAAAAATCAGTCTTTATTAGAAAAAAGGTCATGAAAATAGCTTATCATTGATCCACCATATATCACACTGTAGCTATTTTTTGTCACATTTGAAACATTTGAAAACCCTCATCGTATATTCTCTTGAAACACAGTAATAACCTAAATTACCATAAATCATCTTAAAAAAAAAAGAAAGATTCTTTATTATAATGGCTTCTAGATATATTCCATAAAACCAAAAATGTTGTAAACTTTATCAAAGATAGCATAAACCACCTTTCAGCAAATCTTTAATTACATCCAAGGTAATCAGTACTGTCAAATTTACTTATTCATAACCAAAATATCATTATTAAAACACCATTATCATAACATAAAGAATATATTAATTGGTATATTCCCTTAGATAAAATATCATCTTTCCATTAAATTACTTCTCTAGTCCATTAAAAACATTCAACATAATCCTATAAATTCTTCATGAAAAAGATAAACTGGATAGTCCTTTCATATTTATCCATTCATGTGACATAATTATTTAATATAAATACATAAAAACATCAATTAATTCAATTAATATATAATAAATTTATGGTTACCTAATATTATTACTTAATACCTACATTAAATCAAATTTCATCTGTAGTAACATCATTATCATCAATATAACCATTACATATACCACCTTGTTGATCCTATTTATGATCATTCCACTAAGTATGTCGATTTAAATAATGAGTATTCATTCCATTCTTAATGAATTTACCCTTCAATGATGTCCTAGAGAGGTCAATATCTCCATCCCTTTAGTTAACTAAACCCTTCACCTTTCCTTTATAGTTACTTTATCTGCATCCTTCCTTTACAATGTCAAAAAATATTCTTGTTACTATATGAAATTCACTTGGGTGTTTTTTTCATATTATTAACACAAAGGTAATTGAATCGTGTTTCCTAACTGGTATACATTACCCAAATCATGGTTATCTCTTTCATTCTCTCTTTGGTGAGTCTGAGAGTTGGTTCTAGTACATGTAGTTAATCATGTTCTATGAAAACTGGCTAGGCATGATCAAAACATCCTTCCCACTAATGACCATCCCATTTGAATTCTCATTATATAATTTTCTATAACATTCAACATTAACCCAGTTCCTCCTAGTTCTAACAATAGACAAAAACAGGAAAATAGTGAGGAAAAAACAATTATTATAGCGATTAACCACATATTCATAAAAAATCACTTATATGATGTATTAATTATTAAGTCTTAATTAATCTATGAAACCTTATGTTTATCCAATGATATTAATATCCAACTTATGTTTAAATTATTCATGTCCATTTTTTAAACATTTTTTTAATTCCAAAAGCATATCCTCAGGGAGTGTCAAACCTGGTGCGCAGTAAAGAAGGTTTCTGGTACCAGGTTATGCTCAATTCGGGCCAGATGCACATTATTAGAGATGTTACTCTTATGTACATCTATGTTAAAACCACATCTGCATATGTTATCTAGACAGAGATGTATTTCTAGAAAATCACTCACTATATCTGTTACCAAAATTCCTGTACATTAACCTAAACATTAACTCAACCTTAAACATATCCATAGAGATATCCCTTGACATACCTTTAGAAATATCTCTAGGGATATAACTAATGTTTTTTCATCCAAATTTAAAAAGTTTAACTAATAATTCTCATTGATAGAATCTATAACAAACTATTCTTAATATACAAATAAATTGCATCCTTTTTTCATAGTATATAAAACATTACATAGACAGACGCCCCAAGACCGTATTAGTTTAGTGTCTTTGGAAACATGTAAGTATAAATATTGGTACATTATTGGGCAACATTATCCCTCACTAGGTTATCCAAGACTACCACACCAATTTGAAACATCCTTAATAAAATATGTCTTTATAACCTAGAGAAGGAAACATAAAAAGGGGCGAGCTCAAATGCTCAGTAATCTTAAAAAAGGAAAATATGTTAGCATAAACATGATCTTAATGGTATGAGAATGTGATCATAACATTATAAAATCATACCTTTAATATCATAAACATTAACAATGGAATAAATTTTAGTAGTTCATAAGACATGATTCATATAGAAATAAAGAGAATGATCTATGAAATCATAACATAAGAATAAGACATGGAATTGTGGAATATTTATAAACATGTATTATTTATCATTATAAGTGGACTCGCATTTCTATAATGTAGTAGGGGACTTCAAGGGTAGTACACCTACTAGTAAGGACATGCCAACATCTCATCTTTTATTCCATTCATTTTAAAAGATCAGGTTTTCCCATCTCCCCATAGTGGACCGAGTTTCCCAATCATCTAATAGTGGATCCAGATTCCCCATTATCCATCTTCATGGAGACTACACATAATGGAGGGACATTCCACCATCACCAGTCGTAGTCCTTTCCTTGTAAGGGATCTAGTTTCCCTAACTTCACATTGTGGATCAAGATCATAGACTTGATTACCATCATTATGTGATGAGATAAATTTTTTTACCTAATCCAGTTGGGAGAGATATAGGTCTCACCCATCTCATAAATAAATCATTGGTACATGTGCCACAAGATCATAGATAGCCATATTTTAACCCATGAAATGAAGAGGGTGTTAAGAACATTTAATCATATCATAACCTATAGAAAAAAGATATTTTTCATTATCATTTCATCCAAGATTAACATGTGAAAAGAATCATGTTCCATAAACATATAACCTTTGAATGAAAAACTTGTTTCATACCAATTTAACATGGGAAAGAGAAACAAGTTTCAAAAATATCATGAAATCAAAATGTAATCTATTCAAATAATAATATGAATTAAATTTTGTATTATTTTTCTGAAATTAATGATTAATATTAGCAAATATGATCATAAGCGGAAAATAATTTTGAAATATATTTCAAGAACATTTCTTTTGGAATATATTGTTTCGTCATCAATAAGTGAATTTCTAAAGAATAAAAACTTTTGAAATCTATTATATTTGAAAATAAAATGAAAACCTAGAATTAAGCCTTTAAATAATTTTTAATACTTTTTCTTGGAATACATATAGAAGAATATTGAAAACATTTTGAAAACAATTTTCCTTGAAAATTTATAAAATAATATTGAAAACATGTTGAAACCCATTTTCCTTAAAAAGTATAAATAATGATTGAAAAAATTTTGAAAACCATTTTACTTGAAAAATTATAAACTAATATTTAAAACCTTTTTTCTTTAAATCTTATAAAATAATATTGAAAACAATTTAAAAACATTTTTCTTCAAAAACACATTGAAAATTTTTAATGAAATATTGAAAACATTTGGAAAAACATTTAATTATAAATACATTGAAAACATATAAAGAAATCTTGGAAAATTTTTCAAAACAATTTCATTGAAAATACATTTAACATTTATAAAAAAATTAAATCATTACATTTTTTTGAAAACATGGTGTTGAATGATCACAGATTTGTGACCGAAGAAATAGGTAAAGTCTTATTTTCATAAAAACCACTTAATAATAATATTATGTACCAAATATTGGGGAAATGGTACTAATAAATGAATATATATTAATATATAGAGGAGAATAAAATTCATGAGTTTTCTTGAGAGTTGGATAGTAATAATTAATTAATTAAAGCATTATCACAAATTGTCTCAATAAACGGTGAGATTGTTTCAATAAACTATTAAAAGGTAGTAACATTGAATTATACTAACCATAGAAGAAAATAAAATTAAATTATGATTAAAAAATATTTAATATATTTAGATTAATTATTCATCATGATAAAGGTATTATATTCACCTAATATAAAAATATAGGTGGATAACATGGCATGTCTTTCCAAAAAAGGAAAATTGAGACAAAATTACTTTTAACAATTTCATAACTTTGGAAACCAAAATACTATGAAATAATATCATCTAATGAAAATTTAAATAACAATAAATTTAATTATAATAATCATATAATAAATATTTGTGAACTATACACACCCCATATAAAAAATATGAGGTGGACATGGCTTCTGTCTCGTGAAAAAGGAAAAGTGAGATGAGAAAATAGTTATTACTTGAGTAACATTAGAATCGTCATCCCAAAGAAATAATAACATCATTTTAAAGTATTTAGTATCCTAAAATAAATTGAATTAAATATAAAATATTTCTTAGGTATGTATATACACCACACAAAATAAGATAGTATAGAATACAGAATGTATCTCACGGATATAAAAAGTGAAATGAAATTCCAATACATTTTGTGTTAACTCTCTTAATAGTAAAAAATACCTCATGTATAATAAAAATGATTTTATTTTAAATATTTTGTTGAATAATATTCTCATATATAACACCACATATGATTTTATTGTGACTTTATATTTCCCAATTATTAATAATTTCATGTTAATATTTCACTTCAGGTAATATTCTCTTTATTTTTGGAAATTGTCTTAAGGATTATATATTTAGTCCTCATACTGATATCATTATTTCAGGAATATAAAATATTATATAAGAATATTTATTATTTCTTATAATTTTATGTATAAAAATCTTTAGAATATTTAAATATTAAATGAAAATAATCATTCATGCAGATGGTTGTCTGTACGTATGCATGAATGTTGTTTCCATTTTTTCATATTGAGGAAAATAATTTAAATAAAATATATGTATATATAAATATAATATCATTAATATATCCTAATGATGTCATATTGGTCATTTATTTTCACTAAACACATCCTAAATACATTCCATGTAGTGTGTCAATGAATCATATCGCCTTTAGGAGGCGGTAGTTCACACTTCCCCACACAAAATTTTCATATTTATAAAAAATAAGAAATCATGAGGGTATTTGTTATATAATGAATAAATAAGTATAAATAAATCAGATATATCATATAAAAGTATATTTTTCATCATAATTTCCAAACATTTGATCTGGTAAAGGAAATCAAAACAATATTGTTTCATGAGGTGGCAATTCACCGTACACAAGAACAGTAAGTTCATTGCCCATTAGATGGAAGTGTGTGTGAGTGTAGGTAGAAATTATATCATAAAAACATATAATTACACTGAGGATATTGAGGAAAATTTTTATTCATGGAATAATAATAATTGATGTAGTGGAGAAAGAAAATTAACTAAAGGATATTGGGGAAGGATGTTGCCTCTTTTTTAGGCAACTCCTCTTCATTTGTAGCAAAGAGATTACATGGGTGGATTTCTACCAAAAGGAAGAATCAAGGATGATTTTATGGATTTGGGGAATTTAATTGGGAATAATTTTTATGAACTCAGGTTTCCATAGAGTCTTTAAAAAGGGGGAGGGTTTTTGGAAATTTTTAATGGAGGGAGGGGACACATTTTTGTATTTTTTTAAACAAGTTAGGTGTACTTATGTTTATTCCAAAATAAAGTTATAAAAAATAATCAAAATCAGTAAAGTAATATTTTTCTCCTATATATGGCCATAAATTTTTTTTGAAAAGTTTCTAGGTTATTTGGTCTTGTAAAATTATGGATTAGTCCCATGTTAAGCTTAATTTTACCATGAGAACTGTACTTAATTTTAATCACTTTCACTAATAATTTTTTTTCAGAAAATAAGTTGATATTATTAGACTATAAATATTATACTTAGTAAATCCCTTTATTTACCTTTTCCAAAATTCAATTCATATAAGTGACAAAATTAAGATTAATTCAAATCTAACAGTCATGGTGAGAAATCGGGTTTTTAAAGTGAGATTGTTCAAGGGTTCATTAATATTTTATATTTAAATTAAATATTAAAATTATTAAAATGACATAAATTATATTAATAGATTTATAATAGATTTATTATGAATTTTAAACCTACATAAAATATAATTTATCTATATAAATCAGTTGGGTGAAAAGGTTGTTATGACTTAATATTCAGAATTTTTCACTATTCACCAAAAAATGATGTATCTCATAAATATCAAAAAATTAACCAAAAGATAATTTTGAAAAAATTAAATAAAAATTTATTTATTTTATAAAATTAAAAATATAAAAATATCTAAAATTTATTTTATTATTGATCACAGATGGACAAAAAAGTGTTCTTTTAAAAAATATTATTTTTAAACATTTAATAACTTTACAAAAATATATATGTTTTGTCATCATTATATGTATTTATATAAAATCATTATAAAAAATATTTAATAATTGATTATAAATATTCATATAATAATTTTTAATTAATATTTTGTAAATATCATGTTATATTATTTATAATTTAAAAATGATCATTCATAGAAACTCAATGTTTTGTGTAATATAGGCCAATTTGGTGTTGCATATAATACAAGCCAAGTTAGTGTTCTGTGTAGTGAAACATTGTCCAAGGGTATGTTTTAAAGAAAATTTATCATGGTGCACCATAAAAAATAAGAATAACTTGATGCTTTCAAATAACATAGGCTATTTTTAGTGTATTCTGAAATAAAAGATTTCAAAAATATAAAATTAATTCTAGAAAATAAATTTCACAGAATCCTGAGGTGTTAGAAGATATATATCATTCGATATTGAGGCATACTGATAGGAACATTAGTCATAACTATATGAATTACACATGAGAACCAAAGGCATATTATAGAGGAAAACATGAATAAAAAAATGTAAACATGGAAACAACATAAAAATAACGTCTTTATTATTATATGACCACGATTTATCACAAATGTGACTTAAATGATAATTACAAAGGTTGTTCACCATGTTATCATAAAACATGTCATCACTAGAGATTAAACTATTTACCAATGAATTATAGTGATATCAAGTAACACCATTAATATGTATTAATTTCATGTGATCAATATATATCAGAACATATTATTTCATTAATAACCCATGGAGACTGAAGAATAAGATTGTTGTCAACATCATGGCATATAAAAGTTCCTAATTAAGTGATAATTATATCATTAGTAAACCATGAAAATTTAATATTTGTTATATATATATATATATATATTAACCTAAATAAATAAATTATTTTTTATCTTCTTGAATAACCATGTAAATGGAAGAGGTTTGGGTTTTCGCAAAAGAAAATAAATTTGAATTTCTCAAGTAAAATATAAATTTTTTAGAAATTAATTTTGTAGCATGAATACTATAAAATGTTGTTTTAAGAAAGGATAAAATGAGACAGAATGAAGGTCTCACATTTATAAAACATAATTTGGGAGTAAGGTTATGATCAAATAGGTAATAAATAATATTAACATAACATTTATAATACTTATATCAGAAAAATATTCTTCAATTGAAGATAAAGGAAGGAGAATTCCCTTACCTTGAAGAGTTACTTCTAAATGTTGAGTATTGAAACATTGGTGTTATAAGGACACATTACTGGGACTAAATAAGAGAAAACAACACCAAAAACTGGTGGATTATGGATTAGGGGTCATCAGGGATGGTTTAATGGGTGGGTATTTATAAAAAAGTGGACTAATTGTTTAATAATTTCTAAATATAGGTCGTGCAAATCTAGGTTGTGGGAAATGAAAACCCATTGAATTTGCCATGATTTTTCTTCAATATTTTGGACACAAAAGAAAAATTTTATTACCTTTTAATAAATCAAAAGTGAATATCATTTTTTATTACTTCATTAGATATGAAAAAAATAATTTTTCCACAAATTAATATTTTAAAAATAAAATTTTCTTTTCCAGTATTTGGAATGTCTTTTACTGGATTGTAAATTGATTTAAAGATATTGAAATTAATAATATTAATAAATTAAAATATTTAAGGTTTTGTATTGTATTTAATTAATTATTACGTAATTATAACAATAATATGATGTTAAAAAACATACCGAAAACTGAAAGGAGTGTTTTTACAATTCACTCAAAAATAAAGCATTTTAAAAATTCAAAAACATCCCGCCTTACCTAATTTCAACAAGAAAATTTAAAATATAATATTTATTATATCAAATTTATTTTAGATATACGATAATATGATCTTTTAAATTCAAATAAATTTTATTATTGAAAAATAGATGTTTTTGAGACACAAAGAAATTTCATACACTTAAAAAACATACACGGGTAATTATAAAATTTTTATATCATTTATATCTAAATATGAATGTTTTAAAAGAATATTTAATTGAAAAAAATTATTCAAAATAACTGATTTTATTTTAAATGTGTACATATTTTCTATAGAAACAAAATTGTGTTTTACTTACATCAAAAAATCTATTTATCAAATTCATCTCAATGAAACATGTATTTTATTAAGAAAAACTATTATTAAAATGGAATCTATGGAATGATAATTTTATGTATAAAAAGGAAATTATGTATTATGAAACTATACTATAGAAATAGAACTTCTTATTACACTCATGTACTCCCTAAGGGTAAGGTGTGCAATAGTAATAGTTTCATTGGGTGGCATAGCTAACATTGACTAAGTGGTAATCTCCACTTACTTGAATGTATCCCATATGTGATTTCATTCAAGATTCACTTGTTGAATATCATCATGGGCTTGGTCAAGGGATAACCCTAGTGGTGTTACCTCGCCTCAAATTTCTGTCAATTGGATTTCAAATGGTATGACTCTACTGGTTTAGGCAATATTTTTCATTTTTTTACTTAACTATTATTTTTAATTACTTCATTTAAATTCTAATTATAAAGATAAAATTACCATCCTTGGTTATATTTTCCGATAGTAAAATTTATTGATGGTTATATTGACCAATGGGAATATTTTACCAATGATAATATAATGGTTGAATCTAGAAGGTCACATTTCCCTTTATACCATGTATATTCCAATTTATCATTTCACTAAATATTTAGTAAAATTCCTTCGAAGGTTATATTTTCATTTTATAATATGTTTATGGGTTTAGAAATATATTTTTTTCATTTATAGAGTATTTTTCATGGGGTATAATATTCTTCTATATTGGGGTGATCTATATTTTCCCATTTTAATAATTCTGTTTTATATTTTTTGTCTAGTTATAATGTTTTTCATTTCATTGGTTTCATAGATGAAACAATGAAATTACAATTATTAATGAGATAAGGTTTTGTTATTTACTCTATATTTTTATGTGTATAAAATTATCTAATATATTATATACATTTAATCAGTAAATAAATAATATTTAAAAATTTCATGAAGTAAAATTCTTCCACCCTTTGGAGGATTCATCGCTGAAATTTCAACTCATATTCATGGATGACAGTTAGTGAGGGTACATCTATTTAGTTACATCTTATAGTTCCCATATCACCTCTAATTACTTTTGGTTCCACCACAACACTTTGATGATGTGTGTTTTTTATTGAATAGAACTTTGACTCAATGGTTTAAGATCTCATAAGGCTACTCCTCATAAGAGTCGTCATGTTCATGTTGTACCACTTATGGATTCAATACATGTGTTGGATCAAATAGGTACTTACTTTAGAAATATATGTAGAATAAATCAGGAAATTATGAAAAATTAGGTAAAAGTTCTAGCTAAAAGTCCATAGTTTCTATGGGATCAAGTATTTAAAAGGGGATAATTTACCTAGGTCTAAGGTTCCCTTTCTTTCAAAATTGTATAACCGTATTCTATATTAATATTTGAATGAATGTTTTTTATCAAACCTAAAAATCCAAGTACCCTAAATGGTTATTATCATAGATCACCAAAATACTCTGAGCATCATGTATATATTTTTTATATGTAATAAAAACTTTTCTTCCATATCATGAGCAAGATCAGGCCCAAGTCGCTTCCCCTCACAAGCTTTATCCCAAAAAATAGGATTTATACATCTCTTTCCATATAGAAATTTATATTATTATATTTGGATAATTGAGTGAAATATTTAATTGTATGAGAACTAAACTAAGGGGATATATTGATCCCATCCACCTTTAAAATCCATTGAAAATATTCTTAGTAGGTCCTCTATTTTATTAATAGTCCTTTATGATTGTACATGTGTTTGAGTATGATAGGCCACATTGAAATTCCATTCACTATTCCTAGTCTGTTGAATATTTATCTAGAATTTAGATTTTAACATTGGATCAAGATCATAATGGATTGAATTCGATGCCCTATGGAGCCTCACCACTTCCATCGCATATATCTTAGCATGTTGGTTAAGAGAGGAATCATCCTAAATATCAATTTATGGGTTTTCCTTATGATTTGATCCACTATAACCAAAATAACATTATTTCCTTCAAATGTTATTTAGAAACAAAAGATTAAGTCCAAAATGATATTATTCTACTTCCATGTTCGTATAGTTAGTGTTTTCAGTGTTCTTTTAGGAAGTTATCTCTCTTTATTCGCTTACTGACACACCAAACAACATACAAATATTCGAAAATATCCCATTTCATTTTACCGAACCAATAATGTTCACAAAGGTCCCTATATATTTTATTGCTTCTAGAATTTATAGATAATGATGTTCTTTGAGCATCATCCATCAACTCCTTCTTTATCTCCAGGGTAGATGGGACACATAGTCTTTTATGAAATATCAATACTCCTTGATCAATATTGAACCTAAGAACATTTCCATTATTCACAATCTCAATATTAGTTTTTATGAAATTATATTCTCATTGAACTCTATTTATCATTTTTAATAATTATTTTGGAGAATAATTTGGGATAATTTGATGATTTTCATTCCCTTATTCCTATATCTGATCATACTTGGTCAATGATTATTGAATCTTATTTAATCCTCATCATTTCCATCATAACAGTGTCATTCCAACTCAATGAATCGAAAACATTGTTTTCCCTTCCAGAGTAATAATGAATTGAAACTATATAGTATTTAATAAGCTACAACCATATCTATTATCTCATGTTCATTTCTTTATATTTGAATATATAATTCAAAACATAGTGGACTTTGTATAAAAACACCTTTTTTATATCATTTTAATACAAGAATAATTACATTATTTTAAACATAATAAAACCTAAAAGATATATAATTATATCATATTTTTGAATTTGTTACATTACATATCAACTTAAAACATGAAATACATCAGCTTTATTGAAACATCCTTTATATGGTCTTAATATTCCATGGCTTTTAAAAATACATGGGGTAACATTAGAAAATACATTAGAAAGGGGTGAGATATAAATAAAATTAAGGGAATAAGAATAAAATAAGCTAAAACATGTTAGGTAATTATAATATCAATGGGGAATAAAAGTAACATGAATAATAATGCATGACAAATAATGATAAACATAACATGGGAAATGTTGCAACAACTTAAGACACTACATAGTAAACATAGGTAAAAGATAACTACCAAAAAATCATGATGAATATAGTCCAATAAAGTAATTAGGTTCACTAAATAATCAATATTATGTCTCATGAGACTAAAAAGTATCCAATTTATTAGAGTAATATATAATTTCTAGCACACCCATCACTTTCATTTCATTTTCAAGGTTAATTATGCCACATATATCATAAAACACGGGGTGATTCATCACCATGTTATTCCAGGATCATATATTATTGAATAAATACATGTAATTGTAACTTAAAATAATTATAAGTATATAAAGGTTAACACCATTGATTGGAAATGGGGTTTTTATTCACTACAGAATTATTTTGGCTTGGAATATCATGGTGAAATTTTTGATGCATTACAACATTACTAAAAATTTCAAAAAATGGGTTGATGAGAGAGAATGGGTTATCTACTAATTTGGAAAAAATATGTAGTAATAGGGAAGTCAAAATACATATCTTAACATATTTAAATGGAAATAGAAGGCATAAGGAAATAAGAAACTTTAATAAAGAAGATAAAGTGGGGATACCTTATTGGAGTGTGTGACTCCAAATGATTGAGATGAGTTTTTTGAGAGCATGTGGAATCTTTGAAAGACTTATAGACGGGATAGAAGAGTAAAGACATTCTCAATAGATTTTTAGTGAAGATAAATGTCATGTTGTGTGCGTTTATATAGGAAATAATTAGGAAATTCTTTATCATTTCTCAATCATAGGATTTGGACCCTATATAATAAAATAACCAAAACCAAAAAACCTTCCCATTGTTTTTCCCACATTTACTACCAAATGGGATTAATTTTTATTATTTTATAATCCCTAGTTGAAAACATAATGAAATAATCCCCTTTATTATGTGGAGGTGAGCCATACTCTTAAAGAAATGATTTTAAAACCTTAAAATATAATAACGGTTTTTGAGGATTCTTAATGGATTTATAAAATTAATCAAATGAAATCAAAATACCATTATTTTAAAAATAAAACATATATTTGGTCATTTATACTTTTTATTGTATTTATTACATCACTTTTTGGTCATTATGATGTCATAATACACAATGTATATAAGGTGTTTAAATTTTACCTGAAAATGTGATTGTATTATAATATTATGAAAAAGTCAATATTGGATAATTTTGACCATCTCGGTCAAAAAATCATATTCCTTTCATCTAAATATTTTTATAATCATGTGTGTTTTAACATTTAAAATAAAATCTACACTTATTAAGAAATGATGGGTTTTTGGACAATAACAGTTTTGAAACCCTTATAAAAATTATATTTGACATCATAAATATTATATGATAATTTATATTTGATAAATATATTTAATAATAATATGTTTTTAAAATGTTTTTATTTCAAAAATCCATTGATTCATTAAAATAAATTCTTTAATTGAATTTAAATATTACCAAAAAATACTATTAATAAAAATTATTTTATAACGTGAAAATAATAGTATGCAAATATAATAATTGTTTTCTACAAGGTTTTTTACACACTCATAATGATTTGTTATTGAATCATATACCTTTAAGACACCAAAAAATTCCCTAAGAGTAAGGTGCATGACTGTGTGACTTTCATGGGGTGTTTTGGTGTGCATGGTTTGGGTTATGATCTCGATGAGCTTGAACTTCTCCCAAAACTGGATTTAATCATGCTTACATTGTTAGATTGTGGGTTGGGCTTTGTCAAGGAAAAATACTATAGATTTTATTTCCCTTTGAATCTCTGATAAATTGGATTTATAGGGTAGAATCTGACTATATGAAGCTATCGAATCCTTTTTATGTGTCAATTAGATTTGGTAAAACCCAATATTTATACTAATCATGTGATCCTTGTTTAATAGATATATTATCAATAGTAAATATTCATAACGATCATTTAAATTTGATATGATACAACAAAATATTTTAATGTGATTTATATAACCATATTATATAATAATAAATTTAATTAACATAATAGGGGGATGTTATTTATAACAGTTCCTATTATCACAATCTTCCCCCCATAAGAAATTTTTCCCTTTTAAATTACAATTTCCAATATTAAAACTGATAAGTTTAACTCTGTTTCATCACCTCATATGGTTCCCACATTTCTTCTTCAATCTTGTGGTTCTTTCAAAACACTTTTACAATGTTCATTTTCTTATTTTTTAGAACATTGTCAATATGATTTGAGAACTTCACTAGTTTCTTCTCATTATAATGGTCATTTTCAAATAGTAAAACCTCTGGATTGAGATAATGTAAGGGGTATAGTATGTACATTCTCAAGAGTGATACATGGAATACATCATTTACTTGAGATGGGAAGGGTGGGAGTTCATGTCGTGAGTCCACCACTCTAATGTGATTAAGGATCTCAATGTGGATGATGAAACATATACTAATATTTCCCTTATTTTAAAATCTCATCACTTCCTTACAAGGAGAAATGTATAGTAATATCATGTCACCAACATCAAAATATAGTTCTCATCAACAATTTTCATCATTTCACTTCTATTAACTAGGGGTATCTTTGATGTGTTGTTCAATAGTATTAATATTTTCCATTATTTCCTCTACAATTTCAAGACCTAGAAGTTTTTATTCCCCAAATTCATACATGCATATAGGTTTTTTTCACCTCTTCCAATAATGGCCTTTGTTGGGTGTCATTTGGATGCTTGTGTGGAAATTATTGTTATAATATAACATAAACATAGGTAGATGTTAGTCCCATATACATTTTAAGTATATGAAACATGATTGTAACATATCTTCTAGTTTCTAAATAGTCAAATCATACTGGACATCAATTTGGTGGTGATAATATATACTAAAATTTATCTCAATGTTTAGATTATTTTGGAGATATCTACAAAACATTTTGGTTTATCTCGTATCTTGATTGAAAACCATTAATAGTGATATTCCATATAGGCTTACCACTTCTCTAATGTATATTCAATCAAATAAATTTAGTGATAAGTCCACTCGAATTGCAATAAAGTGTGATTTCATTATAAATGATCCACAAAACCCTTTTATCATTGTTTCCCATTACTGAAAAATTCTATGGTGATGTTTTCCCACATCCATGTTTTTATGGGTAGAGGCTGCATCATCCCCATATAATTTTTCATTTTAGCATTCACATTCTAATATACCAGGAACATTGATGTATATTTAGTGATCTCTTTCTCCATATTTTACCAGAAATTTTTCTCCGGGGTATCTCTATACTTATTTGTTCTTCCTGGGTGAATAGAGAAATTAAAATTATATGAATCGTCCAAATTTTCATTAACTCAAGATTTTATTCTATACAAATTCATGAACCTAATATCAAAAAATCATTCTTCATTAACATTCAACTCTAAGGAATTCCCTTTTTCTTATAGTCTGCACTTTCTTCTAAATTCCCACATCATCCATTTAAGAATCCTTTAACATCTCCATAAGGTATGGTTGAGCTATTATTTGTGAAAGGACCGATGGTATTCCTTCTGTTATGATTCCCATTTCTATCCTTTTCAAATATAAGAAGATTTGATCCTTATAAATTCTCATCAAAGATAAAATTGAGGGATACTTTCTACTTGGATTGTCTTACAGTTTATTCTATTTACTAAGATGGTTGTGGATTGAGCAGTCATAGTCTTTGATTATGTTTAAGGATCTTTATTGGCTCATAGTTGGATATTTTTGTGTGAATATGAACTTGGGGATTTTGTGATCTGTATATATTTCACACTTCTACCCAAATAGATTATGATTCCATATTTTGAAATATAAGATTGTTGTTTTCACCACCAGATCATGTGTTGGGTATTTTTGTCCATGAAATTTCAACTACTTTTAATAATATGTCATGAATTTCTTATTATGCATTAACAAATAGCCTAATCCCCTCTACTAAGAACCACTAAATATTACAAAAAGGTCTCCACTTGTGGGTAGTGTGAGAATAGGGAAGTGATAAGATGCATTTCCAACTCATTTATACTCTATTAAAAGTTATTATTCCAAGAAAACATTACTCCTTTCCTAGTTATCTTGGTTAGAGTGGTTGAAAATCACAATAAAATTCACAAAAATCGACCATAGTACCCAACTAATACAAGGAGACTACAAATATATGTAATAGATATTTTCCTCATCCTCCATTAAATTGGTTATGTCCTTGAAGGTTCCACATATATTTCGTTTATTATGATTATATTACCCAAGAATTATACTTCGATCATACATAACTCATATTTTTTGTACTTTATATAAATCTTCCACTTTTGAAATTTCCTGGGAATATTACTCATAGGCTCCTCATGTTCCAACTTGGATTTGTAGAATATTATATTTTTATTGATAAAAATACAATAGATTTGTCGAGGTAATCTCTAAAGACTATATTAATCATGTTAATGAAGATTTATGAGGAATTATTGAGATTCAAAGGCATTATTATGGCCTTATAGTACCCATACCTTATAAAAAATACATCATGGGGATATCATACATCTTCAACGTAACTTGATATAATTGTGAGCACAGGTCCACCATGGAGAAGTATTATGCTCCGTATAGATGATTTAACAATACTTCAATCCGTGGAATATGTTTCATGTTCTTTATCATTATCTTTTTGATCTCATGATAATCAATACAATAGTTCATTGATCCATCCATCTTCTTGATGAAGAGGACTGGTGCACCCTATTGTAAAGCACTTGGTTGTGTAAACCCTTTATCCATATTCTCTTATAGTTTTTTAATTATCTCCTCATGTTACATAACATCTATTCTATATATATTTTTGGATAATTTAAATACCCTATGTATAATATTTATTGAAAATTAATTATCTCATCTATGAGGAATACTAGGAAATTCTATAGGAAACACATCCTTGTATTCCCACATAATAGGTATGTATTTTAGTAGTTTATTTACTTAAACTCAACAATTTGATCTAGGTACACTTTTTCAGAGGGAAATAATATCCATTATTGATATGTATGTGAAAAAGAATATTAATCCTCCACATAACACCTGTTTAGAATCATAGATCACTTCACAGTACGGAGAGTGATTTCTTTCTCACGAAAATTTGTGTTGGATCTATATAGGAAAAGAAAATACATATCCTAACTTACATATAATTCCCCAAATTTTAGTATGACAAGGTTCAATAGTATTTTCATCCCAAAAATTTTTATATGGTAGTAGTTATATTTTTGGGATGCAAAAATTTCCCCATTTTCCTTGTTTACTGACAACTCTCATTCCATTCTTTATGGTGGTGTTTGAATGGTTATACTAACCATTGATGATATGAAGGAATGTGTAGAACCACAATAAAATAGTATGTTCTCTATTATTTAATGAGTAAATGGAATACTTATCACCACATCATTTTTGGGAGCCACCTCAGTGGTTGTGATGGGAAAATCACACTCATGCTACCTTGGAGGTTGTTGGTTATCTCAGAAAACCCTTGGCCTTGTGAATTGATTTTTAATGTTCCTTGGTTCTGTATAGATGAAGAAATGAACAATTCCCTAATGGTTGACTAGGTAGTTACTTTCAACCATCACATTTGTGGGTTTCTCCAGCTTAAAATAGTTAGCTAGATTCCCATCCTTACCACACTGAAAGAGATTCCTTTCCCATGTTAGGTAATTTTTGGGGTTCTTCCTTCTGCGCCATTCATATGTGGTATCTTTAAATTTCATAGCACTGTTAGATTTCTCCATCGAACCACTAGAATTAAACTTCACTTTCCACTTATTATCCCTATTATACATGTGAGAGTATCCAATATCCATTTTGACTTTGAAAGAAAAATGATGGTTTTCACATAGCAATCAACATCTCATTTTTATCAGTCTTTGGGTTGAATAGGTTGTTTCCCACTAAGGAAGAAGTTAAATTTGAATTTGTGGGTAATAATATATTGATATGAATAACATTCAAGTCTTAATAAGCATTCCTTATATACTGTGATATATTTTTTCTATTTTTTATTAAGAGAAATATTTCCTTTTCTATTTTAAGTCAGTGAGTTTGAGGAAAGTATTTATCATATTTTTTTGGTAACTCCTTCTACCCAATAGAGTGGATCTCTTCCTCAGGATTTTTATTCTTAATCACTATACCCCATTAATAAAATTATTTCTCAATATGATAAATAACTAGTAAAATATTCTCATTTTAAAAACATTAAAGGATGAGAATACCTTCTCAATGGAGTTGATCTATTGTTCCGTTATTAAGGGATTAGATGATCCATTAAATATCAGAGACCTTTTTCACATAAAGAACTCAATCATAACTCATTATCTCCTAAGGTAATTTGGTTTCTCTTATTGATCAAAGTTACTATTTAGAATTAGATTCATCTAAGAGAACATACTCATGAAGTTTGTGATTTTGTTCCCATCAGGTTTGGAATCTCATTGGGGGAAGTGGTCACATTTTCCATTACGTTGACTTCTTACTCGATTCTGCCTATTTTAGGACATTTTTTAGAATCAATGTAATATTAGTGACACATAATTTTGAAAATTATTAAAAACGTAAAGGTGTAATAAAATTAAATTAAATGGAGAACTTATAAATTACATGTATTTACTTACCATAGGAATTTGTAGGATTCAATATATGTTATCCATGATCTATTTCATAACGTATACACTTATGAGAATTTTTTGTTCCCTTAATAATGGATAATAATTATCTTATGCATTTACAAAATCATATCTTCTATGAGTTCCAAACCAACCGTATAGTAAGATAATAGATCATCAAACATGAATTGAATTTTATTTAGGTGATTTTCATTACATATGGGACCCGACATATGTCATACCCTAGCTTAATTTCATTCTATGGGTTGATTTTAATCCCCTAGAACCTATAACAAACCCCAACCCAATGTCATTGCTTTTTGAGGGACATACATATGACAAGCACCAAGCCAGTATTAGACTCGTTGTCATGTACCTAGTTAAACCGAGTTAGGCCAGATGAACCTTGTCGGAGTTGTTACCACTAGATACATATTTTCCATAAACATGTCCTCTTATATTATCTAGATAGAGATTTATTTTGTTGATAAACTTTATACTCTATACTTACCAAAATTTTTCTATGTTTTTTTATACTTAGTCTTATTCATATGGCTTTCTCTATAGTTTATAATACTACTACCAAAAATTACTAATTATTTCCTCTAATACTAATGATAAGAACCATTAATTTTATTTCGTATTAACACATTATTTATTACATAATAATACACTTAATATAACCTTGAATGAATATAATTATTGTGTATTTGGGAATTAAGAACATTAAATAATAACTTAGAACATGAAATATGACATCTTTATTGAAAACATTCCTAACATGGTTATAATATTTCATGGATTTTAAAACTACAAAGGATATCATGGGGACATACATAAGAAATGGGTGGTCTATAAATCCTAGTGTGAGGATAATCAAGGAATAACTTAAAATTTGTTATAAAATTGGAATACCAGTGGGTAATTAAAGGAACATGAATAATAACACGTGATATAGAATGAAAAAGACATGGGAACTGTGGCACAAAATTAAAACACTACATTATAAACATATGTTAAGGATAACTACCAAAAAATAATGATGGAACAAGTCCCATAAAAGAATAAGGATCACTCCCTATCCTAAAAAGTTGTCTCACGAGACTAAACATTGGAGTTCTATATAATTCTAAGTGCGCCTGTAACTTTTATTTCATTATCATACTTAAGTGTGCCACATATATAATGAACATGGATTAATTTGTCATCATATATTATTAAATGATCAAGGAGTGTGGAATAAGGACATATAAGTACCAAATCAAAGAATTTTAAGTGTGTAAACCTAAACAAACTTGATAGGAAATTCGTATAGTATTCACTGCAGAATTGTTTTGCCTTGGAAAATCATTGCGAAATTTTGGGAAGATGATTGAGCCAATTTAGAACACATAAAATGGGTTTGTGAGAGTGAAAGGGGTGTATAATAATTTGTTCATAAAATAAGAAATAAATATTTAAATGGAATGAAATATCCTAACATAATTAATTTTAAGTAGAAGGCCTGATTTAATCAAGAAACTACAAAAAAGAAGATAATGTGAGGATCCCTCACTTGAGTGTGTGATTCCAAATGCTTCGAAGAAGTTTCATGAGATCTTGGGGGAACCATGGAAGAAATATAATGAGGTAAGGTGAGATTAATGATGTGATATAAGTATTTTTAGTGAAAATATATTTTATCTTTGGTGGGTTTATAGAGGAAATTAATGGGTAATTATTTATCATTTATCAAACATAGGTTTTGATCATTATATAATAAAATAAAAAAAATAAAAAAACCAGCCATAGTTTCCTCACAAGGTTTCTAAAAAATGGGAGTCTATTTCATTATTTTATAATGAAAATGTTCCAACTAAAATAAAATAATTCTCTTTCTTATCTGGGGGTGAGTCATACTCTTAAAAAAGTTATTTTAAAACATTATAATATAATAATGGTTTTGGAGGATTAATAATGGATTTATAAAATTAATAAAATAGACTTAAAATATAATCATATTAAATATAAAACATAATTTTTTCATGGATACCTTTCATAGTATTTATTTCATCACTTTTGGGTCATTCTGATGTCATAATACCCAAATTATATTTATATGGTATTTAATTTTTACCCAAAAATTCAACAGTCTCATAAAATTAAGAAAAATTTACCATTGAATATTTTAGACATTATGATTCCAAAAATAATAATTATTTTATCTAAATAATGTTATAAATAAGTGAATTTCAATGTTTGAAAAAAAATCTACATATATTAAGAAATGATGGGTTTTTGACAACAACAGTTTTCGAACCCTTGTAAAAATAACAATTGACTTTATAAAAATTTTATAATTATTATTATTTAATAATAATATTTAATTACAAATTATTAATTTAGAAACCAATTAATTCATCAAAATAAATTCCTTAATTGAATTTTAATATCAACAAAAAATATTATTTTTTAAAACGGATTTTTAATGTTACAATAATAAGATCAAAATATATTGATTATTCACTAAAAATTAATATACATACATATATTTCAAGGGTCTAGATAGATATCACTTTAATACACTTGAAAAAACACTATGAGTATTGTGCATGGCTGTGAGACTTTCATGGGTTTGTTCGGAGTACATGGTTTGGGTCATGATATTTATGATCTTGAATTTCTCATGTAAATAGTCTTTCTCATTCTTAAGTTGTAATATCTTAGTGTTGTCTTAGTCTAGGGTGAATCCTAGAGATTCTATCTCCCTTGGAAGCTATAACAAATGGTATTTGTATGTTATGATTTTATTAGATGAGGAAATATCTTCCTTTATCAATGTCAGTTGAATTTGTTAAAATCCTATATTTATACTAGTCAAGTAATCACTATTCAATGACAACATTATCAACACTAAAGTATCTTAAGGATGTTTTAAATTTGATACGATAAATCCAAATTAGGGAATTTGTTTTCTATAACCATATTACATAATAATAAATTTTATTAAATCAACTAGAAATTTTCTTTATAACAATTCAGGTATTTACACTATATATATCTCATTTCTTTTTATAAATATAGTGCCTCCATATCTTTAGAGAAAATATTATTTTAGGTAACTCCTGGTCTTGTGTAGGATAATTACACTCTCATGGCCTCAATAATCGACATGTATAATTCCTAAACTTGTTATTGTTTAGTAGGAATCCCCCAAACCCTTTTATGGATGCATCACTATAAATAAGAAAATCTTCTAAGATAAAGGGTAGAGTTTACACAAGTGTAATTACCAATATCTTCATCGGTTCTTTGAAACAATCTGCACACTCCTTTTTTCTAATGCAATTTTGTCCTATTCTAGTTAACTTGTTTAGAGGATTAAAAATTCATTATTTTTTTCAAAAACCTCCTATAATATCATGAAACACCATGGAAACCTTCAATCTTAGTTACTTGTGCAGTATGAGTCCAACCCACAATATCCTTTTTTTCGAGAGGGTCAATTATGATTCCTTTATTAGTTGAAATGTTCACCGATAATACAACTTGTTGTGACAAGAATTCACATTTTATGAATTTTCAAAATATTTTTTCCTTCCTCATGGTTTTCAATAAAACCATTAGATGATTCTCATAGTTCACACATATTTTGGAATATTTTAATTAATTAATTTATTGTAATTAGGTAATTAATTATGTTTAATTAGATAATTTAGTATGTTTAATTAGGTAATTAATTAATTGTAATTATCTAATTAATTTATGGTAATTATATCAATTATAAAAGTAATTGTATTATTTATTAAAGTAATTATATTATTTAAATAAGTAATTATATTATTTTTTTAGGTAATTATATTATTTTTTGAAGTAATTATTTTAATTAGCGAAATAATTATTTTAATTAGTGAGGTAATTATTTGAATTAGGGAAGTAATTAATTTATTTAGTGAAGTAGGTTTTTAAAGTGATTCTAGAATATACCATTTCATTACATTCTATGTATGATAATGAATTTAGATTTTTATCTACCATGAACATGGTTTGTAATTGAAGTTATGAACTTGAATTTAGTTTTTTAATATATTTTGTGCATATTTAGTGTTAGATTTATCATGAATTGAATATTCTCTTGAGAAAATTATCCCTGGGTTGATGGCCTTTGGGTCAGGCCATCTACCTTCTTTGAGGCTTTTCATAGCTTGGAAAGTGTATGGGGTTGGATATATGTTGCTCTAGGTTTACTCAAGTCGAGTTTTACAGTCTCATATAACTCTATGCTTTTGCCTGATGTGTTCATATACCTCATGCATATGATGCATGTGGATATTTATGAATATGTTTGACTTATATTATGGGTAAGAAACACAAAATTGTGAGTTTTGTAAAGAGTTACATATCAATTTGGTTAGAACATATTTATTTGGTGGATGAATTATGATTACATCCTAAATTACTAGAATCATGTATACATAAATTGTCTCTCTGGTATGATTTAATTAAAAACAATGGTTTATTTTTGATAAAAAATATTGTTGCATATATTTATTTCAGCGGTCAAATAATTTTAGTAGAAAAAGTATATAGTTATATTATATGACCAGAACATTTTGCGATGCTTGGAAAATGTAATACTTTTGAATTTATGGAAAGGAAAATTCACTGAATGTAAAAAAAAAGCGAGGAATTAATTTATAGATTCCATCACATACAAAAAATATGGAATTTTCATATAGGTTTTGTCATGTGTCCAATCTAGTAATTGATGATGAAGAATGGTAATACATACATTCATTGGTTAAGTATCATCCTTTGAATTAAATGATTGAGTTTTATGTCAATATATCTACAATGGAGGTTCCATTGGCATTGGATGTTGGGCAATCACAATGTCATGATAATTTTCCATATGCTCCTACTATAACAAATAATGAAGCTCCATTAGAAATGGTAGTTTTTCCATCATATCCTTCGCCCATAGGTTCTATGGATAGTCCTCCACATACTTTAGATGTGTTGGACAATGATTTTGAGGATGATGAAAATTTAGAGCATAAAGATGTAGTGGAATTTGAAGAAGAAGGGGTGCATGTGGAAGAACAGTCTATGCCCACTCATGTGGGGTTTAACTATCCAATGAAACATCCTAAAATATTGGATTCATGGTCGATAGAAGTCATGAATCACTTTCCAAAATTTTATTGGTCATTTATTACTCATAGTACAAAATTTCCCAGAATTTTTGGTGGCACAAATTGAGTTTCAGATAAAGGTGTTTGGTATATTGGATGAAGATTGGAGTGAAAATATAAAATAAGAATTTTTATAAATTAATATAACATTGAAATACATTACTATTATGTTATAGATAATTCAAAAAGATATTATTATGTAATATGTTGTGAAAAATATGATCCAAACATTCAAATGTGTCTACGATCTATAACTGATAACACTTTTCACAGCTGCTGTATCACTAGATTTACTCCATACACATGGGTGAACCCAATTTTGTCACATGAACACTATTTATTAAATGTTGAGTTTTTTTCAACTATTATTATTGAAATTATGAGATCATGTCAAGATGTTCCAGTCATTCTGGTAGAGGAAGGAATCAAAATAATTTTTGGGTATCAAATCCCTTACTGCAAGGCATGGGTGGCACTAAAAAATGCTACTTTTAAATTTTAGGGTGATTGGGACAACTTTTATCACGTTTTACCATATCTTATGGTGCTTTTACTTCTCAAAATTTATGTGATTTATTGGTTACATACTACTTACTATGTTTACCAACACAACCAAGTAGATTAATTGATCATTGTTTTTGATATATTTTTTGGACATTTTTACCATGTGTGGAAGCTTTTATACATTGCAATAAGTTTATATAGATTAATGGAACATTTCTATTTGGAAATTATAAAGGTACTTTATTGACTTCCACCACACAAGATAAAAATCAATCCCCACTACCTTTGTAAATTGCAATTGTAGATATTGAGAACTTCTCCTCATGGAGCTGGTTTATAGACTATCTCCAAGAGTCTGTTATGGACACATAAGGTATTTTTGTTATTTCAGATCGCCATCATGAAATTAGGGAGGTTGTAATGTTTGTCGGTCATTCCTAGAGACCATCATTTGTCCATTATCAATACATTATTTGAAAATTTTCAAAAAAATTGTGCAATAAGCTAGTGAACATGTCGATGCAGAAATAAATATTATAAATTGTTATCAATATCCTTTTTTATTTTAAAAAACACTGACATTGTTATTTTCATATGTGTTAATATTAGTTATTTTTTGATATCATATGAACCTCAACAAAAAATTATGGAGGAGAGTCTTTAAAATATTCACAGAGATAATCAAGATTTTTATGATTACATGATAAAAATTCCAAAGAATAAATGGTTGTTGGAATATGATAATGGGAGGTGATATGGACCAATGAAAAACAACATCATATAATGTATAAATAGATTTTTAAAGGGAGTTAAAAAATTACTTATCACAAGTAAATACGAATATTTTTTTAATTATTTTTTAGAATAGATACAATTATAATATAATGTCAGTATAATGTTTTAAATATAAATTACATGATTGGTACAACATACCTTCTATAGTAGTGTAATGTATTCGATGAAATAAGGGAAGAAGGATGAAGAGGGCCTGGACATAGGGATGTTCTATTGACACAATTTCAAGCACGAGATAGATAGAGATCGTTAAGAGGATGCAACTTATCGTGTTGCTTCATTTAATCATTCAGATAAAATATTTGAGATGGTTGAGACTTGTGAAATTGTGGATTATAGAAATGTTCATGTGAGTGTGGTTTTATTGGAGAATTTTTACTGTAATTGTGCTAACATTCAATCATTGAGATACCCTTGTGGTTATGTGATCGCAACATGTTCTTACGTACACTTATCTTGGGAGAATTTCATTTATCTAGTTTATATACTAGAGAGTATTAATGAATTTTTTAGTACTCTATGGTTTCTAGTTGATGAATATCATAATTTTTGGTTGTCTGAGAGTGCACTCACACTTCTACTGAACAAGACTGGGCTTCGACCTAATCGGAGGCCAAAGTTGAATTGTATTTAGAATTAGATAGATTGGCTTGGTGAATGGGCACCAGGATGAAGGTCGTGCATATGCTTCCAAAAAGTTCATACAAAGACATGTTGCACTAGACATATAGGCCAATCAAATAATGGTTAAAACGAATCATGTAATCTATCAGTTGCTGTAAAAGTTTCTACATGTAATCATTTTTATCATTATAACCATTTTTAATCAAATTTGACTTCTTTTATATAGTGTAACTTTTATAATATTTACCTATATATTATAATACATAAATATATTTAATATATAAAATAATAAATATCAACCCACAATGTTCAAATTTTTTTTACAATTTAACAACCAAATGGTTTTTAATACTAGAAAAATTTATATGCTTCATAAAAAAATCAAAAAATTTAATAAAAATAATACTCAAAACATCCCTAGAAGAAACATCCATTTTATAAAGAATACCAAAGTCATTACATCATATAAAACATGTTATCATGATATCAAAACCTATTTTATAAATAATACCCTAGGATAAGTTTTAAACCAAAAATATTTTCCCTAAAATCCACCCTTTTCAATAAAACTAACTTACACCGTAGTCACACAAAAAAGGAGTCACACAATAAATCTCTATCAACGTCATTAACATATGAAAAGACCCGCTAGGACTCTTTCCCCAACAATAGGTATTTCCCAAACATTGTCTAAATTATAAGTAAAATGGGATGTCGATCCATTCTCAACTCAACCACATGTTTTGATGGGTTAGGCATTAGTCATAAAAAATACTTGTAATGTTTTCATGATCAAGTGTTTGATCACTGTATACCTTATCACGATATGAAAACCAACCTCACCTAATTGATATACTTTCTATTCATATCCCAAAGCACCAAAACAACCCCTAAGGAAACTAATATCATTCCATGAGTAAAAATAACTAGAAGACCGCCACCATCTAAGTCTTTAAAATCCTCTAGTAATAAATTTACAAAAGTGAAAGTCTGAACCTAAGATGAAAAGGTAGATTTTTCACATGTGCTATAAAACCATAGAAAAAACATGCACTTACATATTTAAAAAATCACCACACTTTTAAAAAAAAATAAAACAAGGATAGTCTAACATTTTAATAAGTCATTTCAATACTATGAGAGAGGGACTTTAAACCCATTGAAAAAAACCAAACCACCCTTCATTTATCTTTCCAAATATTTCATGTAAACTCTTATTTATAAATAAACTAAAAGAGACATATTTTCATAAAACCTATTAATGAAATAACCTAACCATTTTTTTTCAAAATAACAATTTCAAACCAATATAAATTGAAATAATTTTAAATTAAACCAAACACACTCAAGGTGATAGGAAAATAACTCAGGGGCACCAAATGGACATGGAATATAATCAAATCCAAACACCAAAAAACATTTATATTTAATCAATTGAACTATTGGAACACAATTGACTAAAAATGATAAATATCCCAAATCATACTAAGAATGAACTATGAATAATTGGAAATATATTAAGGCTCACATATCTCGATCTTGAAATAGCAGTGAAGAACCAATGTCGACCCTAGTGATCTTTTCATATCTCGGTAGTCCTAAAAAACAAACCTATCTCTATCACAATAAAAAAGAACAATATAAATATTTATGAACTTACACTATGAAAATATAACAATTACTATTTCCAGAAATCTATATTTTAATTCTTAATACATAATAAAAATTTTATGGAAGGCTTTCTTGTGCTTATAATATATATAATCTGTAGTACAAACTCATAACATATATACAATTATTAAAAGGGATGTTAAATTTAAATAAATATCATACATTACATGATAAATTCTATACATTACATGATAAATTTCCTAACTTACATTAAATTTATGTTTTACTATTCATACATTTAGATGGAGTGGCCTTTTTTATCTTCCCAGAAGACGCACGTGTCGGGTGATGTGTTTTTTCGATGACCTGTTAGACTTCTTATTATTCATAGAACATGATACTTTTATCATGATGTACCCCCGACATCTATTTGTTTATACTTCAGACATATTGTATTTTATATAGTCACTATGTGTGACTTAAAAACCATTGATCATTGTTTTAATTCTACATTTGTTGAGAGATAGTTCCTAGAGACACACACATTTCATCTCCTAGAGGGGGAGATAACCATTCCTTTAGAATACATTTCTTATATGATCGGTTTATCCATCCATGGAATGACAGTTACGTGTTCCAGTAAGGTAGAGTTGTGTGTGGTCATACAACATATTTTAGGCATTGACATCATTGGAATATGATGTGTCATCCTTGAATCTGAATTGCACATAGGGTGGCTTGATGAGAATTCCACCATCATTCATGATGACACAGAGGAGGAGACACATATTCAGAACACACATGCACATATTTTTCAAATGATCAGAGGCATGTTGTGAGTGGACTAATCCACCGTGTTGGTAAACATGAAGTACCTCCCATTACTTGAGGATATTGATCAAACATCTACATATGGTTGGGGGTCCAATTTATTATAACATATGTATAGATGTCTTTGTACCAGTTGACACACTGACATGAAGAATATTTCATGTTGTATGGTTTTGGTAAAGATGTGGGCATGGGAGTGTTTTTTACACATTCCTCCTCGAGCTGTCACACCACTTCCACTATAGCTATTTCAAGACTTTCCTCATGGATTCTGGTATGTTTATGTCATTGCTTTCAGTTATTTTGTTCTTTTTTTATTGTTTTCTATAAACATCCCATAAATTATTCTTTGTTATCTGGGTGGACTTAGTCTAGGATGTATACACATACTCCAATAAATATTGTGTAATGTTTTTATAGATATTTTATGCCATACAACCAGATGACGCAAGTTAAACTGTTCTTTTTTTGTAGAAATTTTTGTTTTTATCAGTTTTTAAGTTATTTTAGTGTAATATTTGTAACATTATCATGATAATTTATGAATTATTTTTTGAGTTTTCATTTCATGATTCATGGAATATATATATATATATATATAGGTTATTTCTATACTTCACTTCCACTATATTGTGTATCTATGACTGGAGATCATGCTGTAGTGGTTCCACTCATCCACTTTCACATCATTGAGTGGCATCAGGAAGATAGAGTAATGTAATAGTTATGTTATATATAGCATATATCCATAGAACCACAACATCTTGATGGCTTACATTCAATTATACTTACAGGTAGACATATAACGGATTGACGGTGGTGTCTTGCAACTTATATTGATATTTGGGACATGTGTGACCAATATGGTATCTTTCAATGCAGATATCCTACAGTATTCTATTAGTTAACTAATCAAGGGGTTTATGCACACTAGTGCTAATGTGCACCATCATGCACCTTAGACATTTGGGGATTGGAATTCAATTGTTGTTATGTCTATTATTATTTTTTATATCTGATTAACTCTATTTTGGTATTTATTGGAATGTTATTTCATTTGTAGATAGACAACTTTTTTATCTTATACATATCATAGATCGCGAGAAGGAGGCATTTATTAGGTGGGATGTTTTCCACCCAGATGTGTTGGTTCTTAATGATTCACTCTGGTTCATATGTGAGATTTTCTATGATGAGGATCCATAGTTATATCCCGATCCATATCCTCCGGCTGATGCTCATAGGGGTAATGATTTCCCTAATATGCATACTAAGGATGATGAACCACAACTGTCACCACCATCATCTGTTGGATGACAGATATGAGGACATCAATAGGGGATGAGGCGATGACATAGACATCAGAGAGTGGCTCCTGCAGATGCTTCTGCACTGTAGAGAGATGATCATGCCCAGTCATCTGATGATCTTCCACAGTAAGGAGATGCTTATATACCATATATTTCATTTCCGTTGATTACTTTGGACTATGATCTGCTTGAGGTAACATGACTTTTGGTGGCCCCCTCTCCTAGTGATGAGGAATTCATCAATATCTCACTAGTGCCAATTTTAAGAGCTTCGAGTCTATAGGGATCCACATATGATTTTGGTTCATCCTCCACAAGTGATGGAATCCAGTCCTCTACACATCACCATGAGGAGGCACTAGAAGCACCATAAGAGGAGGAACCCGCACATACAACAAGGACACTAGAGTGACACAGACGTCTAACGCGGAGTGGGTGTGAGGTTCAAACATAGTGTTGTGGTACTGGGGGGCATCGACGTTGATTTATTCAGATGTCATGTTATTTATATTTAAAAACCCATTTACTATATTAATTAATTTTTGTTTTAGACAAATATAAATAAATTAAAAAATATAGTAAAGAAAAACTAATTTACATTATTTATTAATAATTTATATATTTTCAATGTCTCATGGTTGTAACATTATTATGTTTCATGAATGTGACTTCAGAAGCATATAAATTATAAAGTACAAATACAATATAAACGAAATTCATCACACTGACTAATCAAAAAAAAATTTATTAAAAAATTAAATTAAAATAAAACATATAGTAAAAAGATTATTACACATGACACAAACTTAAATATTTATAAACATTACATTAATAGTTTACATAATTTATGTGCATATTTCTTATTATGTTTTATATTATTAATTCAATTATTATGAAATATTATTCCTTATGTAATTATTATTGAATATTATTGTTTTAAATAAATGTGTACATATATATAATTACATATTTATAATTATACATAAATATACATAATTTTTTTACTAATATTTATATGATTATAAATAAAATATTATATGTTTACATCATTATAAAATAAATATAAACCTTATATTTAAAATTTATTTATTTATATATACTTATATTAATATATATATATATAAACCTTTTATTTTAAATATAATTATTATTATTTATATATTATTTTTAAATAATTGTATAAATTTATATAGATAATTGTAAACAAGGTTTATTAATTATATAATTAAATAGTTAAATTTATAACTATATAAATATATAATTATAATTCTAGATTTATAAATATATAATTTAAAGTATATTTTTAAATGTAAATAAAAAAAATTTCTTATTTTTAAATACATATATATAAATATATATTTTTAAATAAAAATTTACAAATACTTTATTAAAATTGAAATTACTTATTTTTAAATATAATTATAAATATGTATTTATAAATATTTTTATTAATTTATATTTATATATATATATTTATTATATTTAGAACAATATATTATATATATTTTTATTATTATATAAATTATAAATAAAAATTCAATTATAAATAACTATATATTTATATAATTATCATTATATACATAAATATATATATATATAATGCATATATTTATTATTATATAATTAAAAATATATCTATATAAATAAATATTTTTAATTACATAAATATAAATATATTTACAATTTTATAAATATTAAAATCTATTAATAAATAAATTTGGAATATATTTATAATTATATAATTTAATATACATTAAAACTCAAAATATTTTTAAAAATATTTTTAAAAATATATAATTATAAATAAATAATAATAAATATATTATTATAAACCTATATTAATAAATATTTATTAATTTATAAATAAATTTAATATTTTTTCTAAATATATATTAATTTATGAATATATATTTATGAATATAATTATAATTATATTATATATATATATATTAAATGTGATAGGTTTGGAGAGAGAGAAAAATAAGGGAAAACAGCCACTTGATGTGGTGAATTTCACCTAAACATCAAAGTGCCGCTTTAAATGGAGTTATACTACCCCATTTTTCAAAATAATAAAAACTTTAACCCATAAAAATAAAAAATATTAGAAGACCCCGATATAAAATTTTTCCCAAGGATGAGCATTGGTGTTGGACTTCAATGTGTTGGCCTGGAAGTATTTAAAGTCCATCATAAATTACTAGCACAGTCTTGAACTGGGTTGTTGTACAACAGAAATTGTATCGAACAATTGGTATCTAGTATGAACAACAACACTCTCTAATCCTTTAGTTGAGGAGAAATCTATCATCAGCCCAAAACCTAAACCAACCTTCAATCAATAATTTTTTCTTCATTGATGACACTACACCCCTCATTTTTCAAGGAGGGGGTGGTGGTGGTTGGTGGTTGGTTGCCAACCCACCAAATCCACTAATGGGAGAAGGTAGCGGGAGAGGCATTGGGTAGGGCTGGCAGCACCCTATGAAAGGGGGTCTCCCACAACATTTTTAGCATCTTATCCCATTAGATTCATCTTCTCATCTGGTTTCAGATTAAACCATTTGATAGTAGTATTTGTGAGGTGTTTTCCCCACTTATTCAAGATAGACATTTATGAGATTTTTCTCCTTGTAATAGTGGGGGATTGTATACTGACATTTATCCATAGCGATCCTTCCATTTTTTCATGTTATTTTATTAATTTCATTTGGGGGGGTTTCCACATTAGATCTGGTGTCATTTATTTCATCATTTTTCACTTTATTTTATCTCATGATTATCATTGCACAAGGAGACAATTATTTATGTTCCCAACAAGTTGTATCAGAGTGTAGGTTCAAGCTCAGTGTTGTCCATGTTTTCAGGTATTAATAATTCTTGTAAATTTGAGTATGTCCTGTGATTATGACTCTGGTACGTCATTCACATCAGAAAAATTTTATTGATAATATTAAACGCATCATTATGAAATAATATAGGATATGTAGTGATGATGTGTCCATATGGTGGAAAATTTTCAGATCGAAAAAATCAATTAGAATCCTTTTTCATTGTGGAAAATGAATATATAGATTAGACAGTGTTGTGGAAAGATAATTTCTAATAGAATATTGGTGAAAGACCAGAATATGTGAATATAGATTGTGGTTCTAGTGGGATCCAAAATTATGACATTGAAAAAAATGTGGTGAGTACTTCTGGAAGTGGATATATTCTAGTCAGTAAACTGGTGACAACTGGTGGATGTAGGAATCTTTTCAATGCTGCATGAATAATTGACTCAAGAGTAAAATGTCACATGAAGTCTTGATGAGAATGGTTTGACCAGTATGAAACTATCCTAGAAAGACTTGTCTACATGGGGAATGAACACACCCTAATAATTGATGTACTCATTACAATAAAATTGAATATTCATGATGTCATGGTACGAACCATCCAAGGTGTACTACAGGTGAAGGTCCTAAAGAACAATATATTATCTTTGGGACAATTTGATTATTTTAGATGAAACACATGCACCAAAATGGATTGGTGAGAATTTTTATGGGCATTCATTTGGTGATGAAGGTGGAGAAGATCTCTAAGAACTTGTCCGTGATTATGGGTGAAATGTACAAGGAGACAGAGATAGTTGTTGCCTCAAAAATCTCAATAGAAGAATTGAAGATGTTATGGAATTGGAAGCTTAGTTATATTTCAGAATGAGGACTATATATTCTTAATGATCATAAGTTTCCTCCGGGGCTTAAAAATGTATCCTTAGCATTTTTTTTGAATTGTCTTCAAAGCAATAAACACAGGTTAATGATCTAGACATCAACAACATGAACCCAAGAGATATTAGAGTTGATACATTATAATGTCGGTAAATCACTATTTATATCAATGTGAGGATAAAGGTACTTTTTATTCTTCATTAGGATTATTCTAGGATATTTTTGGTGTACCCAACCAATAGAAAAGTGGATGTTTCTGAAGTCTTACAAACATTCAATGTACGAAAGATAAATGAATCTACAAAGAAGATGAAGTGACTAAGTGCTCACAATAGTGGATAATATGAAGTAAATGAGTTTGATACTTTTTTCATTAAGAAGGAATCACGAAATAGTTCATGGTGGTGTACACTCCTCTATAGAATGGAGTTGCAAAACGGATGAATAGAACTCTTTTAGATAGAACACGGGTGATGTTGAAGAATACATGAATTTCCAAAAACGAAATGGGAAGAAGCAGTGAATACTGCCTTTTATATGATCAACATATATCCTTTAATGGAAATTGATCAAAAGAAACCAATGAATATATAAATTTTTTATCTCATTAACTATTCTCAGTTACATACATTTTGAGGTTCTGTATATGCATTTTTTAATGACCAAGGAAGATCAAAGATAGATTAAAGATCCAAGAACTATATCTTCTTAGGGTACACTGTTGGTGTGAAGGAGTATCATTTGTGAGATCCCATTTCCCACAAACTTATCATTTGAATAGATGTCATTTCTTCTAAAAACAAGGTAAAAAATTACAATTAATTCAGACATGAAGAAGTATAATACAAAAAATAAAAAAATTCGAAGTAGAGGAAAAATTGAATGAAAAAACAGTTCCCTATAAGTAATTACCTGAGCATGAAGTTAATTTATCGATTGATTTTGGACCATGATGGTCAACTTGAGAAAACATACCACTAGTATGGCACTCATACTACATAATAGAAATCAATATTTGATACTACTTATTGATAGAGGGTGGAGAGACATCTTCTTTTGTAGTGGTAACACCGAGTCTATATGTATCCTCATAGATGCTATCGATGCATGAAGAACTTGAAGCCATGCACAAGAACAATACTTGGGATTTTGTTCCATTAACTCATGGAATGAAGGGTATCAACCACAAATGGGTCTTTAAGATCACGAAGGATGGAATGGACCGGGTGGAAAGATATTGTAAAAGACATGTGGTCAAATGATATTATGAGAAGGAATTTATTTATTTCAATGAAATATTTTATCTTATTTTTAGACCAATGATTATTCTGTTAGTTCTAGAATTGTGTGATACATATTTTTTACATATAGTGTATCTGGATATGAAGATTTTTTTTATCCCTGGTGATCTAGATGAATAGATCTATATGCTCAAACTAGAAGGTTTTGCAGAATATGGCAAAGAGAACATGGTTGTTCAGGTTGAAAAAATCTTTTTACAGTCTCAAATAGGCATCGAGGTGTTGGTACTATAGATTTGAATCCTATATCATGATTCTTGGATACAACATACTTTATTCAGATCCTTATGAATATTTGAGGATTTTTAAAGGTAATGATTTCATCATTCTTTTGTTGTGTGTGGATGACATGTTGGTTGTAGGCCCCAAAAAAGATCAGATTCAAGAGACAAAGGAACAATTGTCTAGGGAGTTTAATATAAAAGAATTGGGAGTATAAAAACAAGATTCTTGAGATACAGATTTACCAAGATATAATAATGGGAATATTTTTCTATCATAGAATAATTACTTACGAAAGTTCTTGAAATTCTTCAACATGAAAGACTATCATAAAATATCTAACCTAGTTCCTATTAATTTCAAGATATCCTATACGACGAGTCCTAGTAGTGAAGTATAGAGTATGGATAAGTATCAAGTTATGTATGCATTAGTAGTGGTATTTCTGATGTTCACAGTGGTTTGTACTATACCAAACATTACACATGCAGTTGGAGAAATTAGTTGGTACATCGAGAATCCTAGGCAGCAACATTAGAGCACTATAAATAGGATCCTAATATACATCAAGGAGTCCTCAAATGATGAAATGTATTTTGAAGGATCATATTTTAGTATCATAGTCTCTGTTTATTCGTATTTTGTAGGGGATTCTAACTGGATGAAATCCACTACTGTTATGTGTTTACACTTTGAGGGGGTGCAGTGAGATGGATTTCAAAGTTACAATCATTTGTGGATTTATCCATGGTAGAGGTAGAGTAGATGGTAGCTACACAAGTTTAAAAAGATGATATTTGAATGTGAAGGTTGTTGTAGGACCTCAGATAGAGACTAGAGTGTATTCCATTGTTTTTTGATAGTTAGTGAACCTTGCATATTGTAATAAATCCATATATTCATTCCAAGACAAAGAACATTGGGGTTAAATATCACTTTTTCATAGATGTGGTGGAATAAGTAAGTGTGTACATGCGTAAAATCCACACTATGTAAAATATGGAAGATTTTCTATTGATGGAAATAATCTCTGATAAGTTCAGATGGTTTAGATCCTCGAGCAGCCTCACTTACACATGAGCAGCATATTTGGAAAATGGAAATGATGTGTGGAGATGTTATTTGTTCATAATAAAATCTTCATGTAGGAGATGTGTCAATAATGTTTTCTCATTTAGGGTAATTCCCCCCGCATTTGTCAACTAAGGGAAGGTGCTGGTAAGTGGTTAGTGGAAACCCCATTAAATTTACTAGTGGGAGAAGGCACCATAAGAGGCACTGGGTAGGGATGGCATGACCCTGTAAAAGGGGATTTCCACCAACGTTTTCATCATCTCATCCCATCAGCTTCATTTTCCCATCTGGTTTAGGAGTTCTCAATTTGTTAGCATTATATTTTAGTTAGTTTCCTCAATTATTCAAGAGATACATTTACGAGGTTTTTCTACTTGTAATAGTGAGAGAGTAGGTACCCACTCTTACCAATAATGATCCTTCTATTTTCCAATGTTTTTTAGCCCTTTCATTGTAAAGTATTTTCTACATTACATTTGGGGTTATTTATTTCAACATTTTCACTGTATTTTATCTCATGATTTTCACTGCATCGATTTTCCTATCATTTATAGTTCCAACACCTTGAAAGTAAATGGAACATAAACCCTCATTGAGTATCTAATAGAAAGGTATTAGGTTCACTAGCATTTAAAAAATCCAATCCACCGGTGTAGTGGTGAGAAATAACATTAATTAAATACAAATTGTTTGTATCACCCCACAAGAAGGATAGTTGGATATAGCATCAAACCAACCGCACTTAACCTCAATCGCAATGCACCAATATGGAAATAGCATCCATGTTTATACTTCTAACAAAAGTTTGGAACCCTTGATGCCATGAACCAGGCCTAGACTAGTACAGGGACACACCATAGCCTCCTTCCCCTTTTAATAAGTTGATGATGAAGAATAAATTGGGGCTATACTTGATAAGAGCCATTAGCTTGACTCTTCAATTGAAGTAGTGAACCACATCACAACACAAGCATAAATCATCCAACCATACATAGCTTGAGTGTATTCCACACTAATGAATTAACTACTTATAAATTTTTATTTATAGAGATTCATTTATAATTATATTTAATATGTATAAATTTATATTTATTATTATAGTTATATATATATATTTATTTATTTATTTATAATGATGTATATATTTATAATTATAATAATTTTAATTGTAAATATATATTTATATAAATAAAATATTATTCCGAAAAAAAAATATTTATAATTTATATAGGTTTAAAAGTATTTTATATTTATTTATAATTAAATATATATTTATAAATATAGATTTTTAATTACACAAATATCAATTTAAAAAACTATTTTTATTTATAATTATAAATATGTAAATATGTAAATTTATATATACAAACTAATAACATTAAATTATAAAAACACAATTAATAATACTTTATATTAATTAAGTGAATAATATAATATAAATATAAAAATATTTGTTTTTATTATAATACATATAATTAAATAAATAAATATTTAGTTTTACTCCCTCTCATATTTCCTATTTTATTATATATAAATATATTTTGGTTATTATATTTTTTAATTCATTATTAATTTTAAAAAAGAAAAAATATGTAAACATATTAGTTTTTATAAATATACAATGTTACATCAGGATAGATCAATGATGATGCCCCCCAATAATAGAACCTAAAATATGAAGATAATATCCACACTGTGTCTGACATCTCTAACGCTCTAGTATCCTTGCTATAGGTATGGGTTACCCCTCTTGCGGTGTCACGGGTAGCTCCCCATATGACTTTGTAGAGGACTGGTCGACATCATGTGTGGCAGAAGAACCAAAAGAATATGTGGATCCAGATGGGGCCAGATCTTCGAAAAATGTCGAAACCATTATATCAAATAATTCATCACTAGGGAGAGTGGATATCGATATATTGTTCTACCATATCTAGGTTGTAGTCCATCACATACAGCTGAGATAGAGATGATATGTGTGGCACAAAAATCACTCTTAACTATGGAATATATTTATTCTGGTCTGTGGGATCATCTCTCTACGGTGAAACAATATATATAAAATCCTCTCTCAGAGGCCTATGTCTTGCCTGTTCCCTCATTAATGTCATCATCTCTATCCTCTAGCTGGTTTTGTGGTGGTGGTGCATCCTCCTTAGAAGGGGAATCGTCATCCCCAAGATCCTCAAATAGAGAAAGTGGATGAGGATATATATGTGGCTCCTCATTATAGACACACTCACTTATGAGATGGATAGAGTCTCTGAGTGCCAACAGGTCTTTGTGAACAAAATTGAAGCTAATAATATCATCTTTATTTCAATATATGATATGCACAAGATTATCTAGTTCATCTGACAATAAATGAAATAACATTCATATTAATATGTAATAGAAGCCAAAAAATATAATAAAATTTTGTCAACTTACCAACTGATGAATGAATCTCTCCTAACACTTAAGTTACATGATCGTATATCATAAGTACCAATATTCATAATCCTTCTTGTCATCTAGATGATAGTGTGTTGTAGGATATTTGTGATGAAATATATTTTATTATGCACACATGTCCCAATACTCAATATAACGTCCATGAAATTACAGCCAGTTCATCACCCATCTATTGGTAAGTAGAATGGAATGTGACTGATCAACCTATAATGGTTACATGGGTATATTCTGTATATATCCAAACTGGTTCCTATATTTTATGGACGTTTCCACTCAATAATGTGTAAGAGTATTATTGTAACTTCTGCATCATGATCTACAATCATGGCTTTATAATATAGTGGAAGTGATGTGCAGACAACACATGTATATGGGGTCCATGCAACCTAAAAAAACTCAGGATAAAAAAAAATTATCATGATAAGGCTAATAAGATAACACTGAAATATCATAAAATAGTAATAATGAAATTAATTCATGTAAACTACCAAATAATAATGTTTATTTTACATCAGTAAAGCTTATAGAATAAAATATATATCGAATATTATGCACATTATGTGTTGAAGTATGTGCATAATGTAAAGCTTGAATCCACCTCGTTAAAAAAGTAATAAACAGTATGTTATGAAAAGACTTTAAAAAATTTCTTAATTGACTCATGTAATTATGTAAACACACCAGCATTCCTAAGGGAAGACAAAAAAAGGTGATGTGGAAGTGGTGTAACAACTCTAGGAGTGATGCATGAAAAATAATCCCAAGACCACATCTATACCAAACCCATATACCATACAATCTGTAGTGAATCATCTCAACAACACATATAAAGATATCTATATAGATGTGATAATATTGTGGGCCCACAACTGTATCTGCCCATCTGGTCAAGATCCTCATGTAATAGAAGGTATATCATTTTAACTAACATTGTGGAGTAGTCTGCACACAAATTTACTCTAATTAGTAATAGAATATATGCATGTGTATGCCAGGTAAGCTTATCCTTGTCTAAATATTCTAAAATGATGGTCAAATTCTCATCAATATACCTTATTCTAAAGAGGGAACCCATGGGGACCTGTGGTATACTGATGATGTAAACACCTTGTAGCTGCTCTATGACCACATAACAATCTCTTATACTGGCAGCAATAATTTCCTTCCCATTGATCAATAAACCAATAATTCAATCAATTTCTTCTAATTTAATGGACATCTATCCTTTGGGGACATGAAATGTGCGTGTCTCTAACTGCCATCTATCAACTAGAGAAACAATCAAGTGATGATCAATGTTCTTGAAGTTTCACATGAGGACACCTTAAAATCAACTGTGTCTAAGGTTTGGTAAAATGGATTTGATAGGTGAATTGTGATGAAAATGATGAGATCTCAAAACAAAAATATGTCTAATAAGTCCCTGAGCCAACACGTCTCACGATAAATGTGATTGCTGGGTAGATACCAGTTGTTGATCCATATGAATGTATGTATAGTAGATCATTAATTTCTATAGTTATTTAATTGATATATGTTTTTATGATTTGTTATAAAATAGTTTTTTTATATTATTTTTTATTTATTATAAATATGTGTATATTATTTCAGTTCACCACATATGTACTATGATAAGAATTTATTTCTAATTGAATTTATGATCAAACCATTGAAAAAATTGTGAAAGATCAAACTATATTAATGAACAGTTTTATACTACTTTAAATCCTATATATACCAATGCACCTATCCCAAAGGATTGTAAAAACCGTTTCGATTGGGGTCATATGCCAAAGATTCTTCAAAACCATTGGGATTGGATATTTATTATAAGGTTATACCAATGGTTCTTTAAAAATATCGGGATAAGTTAATGTTATCCCAATGGTTGTGTAGAAACTATTAGGATAGATCCAAAAAAAGATTCATATCCCAATGATTCAGAAAACCCATTGGGATATGTAAAGGCTATCCCAACTATTTTGTTGAAATTTTTGGGATAGATCCAAAAAAGTAGTCATATCCAAACAGTTCTTCAAAACCTTTGGATAGGTTAAGGCTATCCCAATGGTTTTTTAAAACAATAGGGATAAACCCAAAAATAAGGGTACTTGTTCGTATGGTTTTGATAACTATTGGGATAGGTACCCTTGTTTTTTGTGAATTATTTTTGTCACATATTATCGAATAAATCAATATATAAATTATATATATATATATCCAAATATATTCACATATATAAATGTTGAATAGGGGTTTGGTCTTTGATATATAAGGTGAAGGTCATGGGTTCAAACCTTGGCTGGGTATTTCATTTTACATTGCATATCCCAACGGTATGGGAAACCGATGGGATAGTTCTATACCAATGGTTTCCAAACTCTTGGGATAGATATATCCCAATGAAAAATCAGCCAACGGACCTCCAAACTATTGTTATAAGCAATTTTTTAGTAGTTATTAAATTGGATGTGTGTATAAATTAAGCGTTTAAGTTTTATAAAATTATTGCAGATATTTTTATTTGGAAACTAAATTCAACCCCGCTTTATGTTCTACTTCAACAAAAAATGGTGATAATGAAAAAAATAACTACATATAATAAATGTCAAAATAACCAATACAGAACATGAATCCTTTTAATAATTAGACGATTTTCCTATTTATCTAGGGAATCGAGTCCTCATGTGAACTTCATGAGCGCATATGTTGCACCTCCTTCCAAGGGAATATTCACTAGGAAAAAATATCTCATTGTGAATATGAGTCAACATTGGCCCCCTTGTGGTAGAAGTCCACTCATGTTTAGTAGAATCTTGGTTCTCCATTAGACAATAAAAAATTATGATATTCCCTAATTGGAATCCAATGAGTTCTATAACAGTTGTTGATACTCTCTAGTCGATAACCTAGATCAACAAAATGTTCCCATGATAAGTGTACATAAACACATGTTAAGATCAAATGGCCACAAAGATATCATAATGATTTAAAGTTTCAACATTCATTGTAAAAATTCTCCAGCAGAACAACTCGAACACGACCCCTACTGCAATATGTAACATTATTAGGATCAACAACTTCAAATCATTTCTCTTCAAGATAACATGAAGTTACATGAAATATTTTAGCCACTTCAAGATCTCTATATATATCACGTAGGAAATGGTGTCCTTAGAACATCCCTTTATTTAGACCATCTTCATCCCACTTTCCTCATTCTACAAATTACTTTACACTATGATAGAGGGTCTCTTGTTCCAGACTTGTAATTTACATTTAAAATATTATACTAATTTTAATATTATAATTGAAGATATTATAAGTAATATATAATCATATATTTTTAATTTCCTATTATTGGAATTGTTGAACTCCCTGGAAAAATTCATTTAACCATTCTATGATGTTTCTCATCATATGTCCATATCGCCTACCATTATCATATGATAATGATAATTTTTCGTTTTGAATTTGCATCATGTAATCTTCAACTTCAGGTTTAGCTCTATGAACATCTGCAAGACACACCTTTTTAATTTATTATTGAGGCTCATATAATTAAAAACAACAAGTAATTGGAACACTTATGACAATAACTATACCAATTTTTTAAAACAAAAATAATTAAATTTATACGAATTTTTATGATTACATTCTAAATGGACTAATTATTCAACTTATTTTACACATTAATAAAAATGTGTCAAATAAAGTATCAATGATGGTCATCGGCTGGTCTCTATGGCAGACCCATTGACTATACAGCCTCTTAGAATGCTTGATGACTATATAAAATAATGAAAATCCCTTTTATGCCCATAACAAACTCTTTTTGGAAGGTCGAAACCAGCTCCATGATGGGAAGTTATCCTTCTCTAAAATAGAAAATGTTAATGGTAGAGGGGCTTGATTTATATCTTGTGTACAAGATATCAATAATGTTATGGTCTAATTTTTGTACAGAAATGTGACATCAATTTGATGTAACTTCTTACAATTTATAAAAATAAACAAAAATGGTAAAAATGTAGAAATAAATCTATTGAACACAACCATCAAATGAAAAACTTGGATATGTTGGTTAACATATTCCATAGTATATAACTGATATATCACTAGATTTTTTGTGTAAAAGATATATAAGTTTTGGTAATACTTAATAAGATCCATCCAAATCACTATAAACTTTCACAATATCCATTTTTCATGCCACCCATTCCTTACAATATGATATTTGGTACCCAAAAAACCATTTGATTCTCTCCACCACTAGAGCGATAGGATCATCCTGACATGCTCTTATCCTTTAAACTATAATAGTTGAAACAAACTCATTATATAATGATGATTGTTCCTATCAAAATCTTGGGTTTACACATGTATGTGGTGAAAATATAGCTATGTTCCAATTTTGAAAAAATTTATCAATTATAGCTGACAAACACATTTATCTACCTGAATCATATTTTTAACATTATATCATATAATAAGACGTCTTTGACTCTTCAACAATGTAACTGTAATTTCTTTCATTGTGATATTAATTTATCACATTTTTATCTCATATCTTCTCTCATAATCATTTCTAATATAAAATACACCTTCATCTGACACTCAATTTGTTCCACCATTAATTCCCTATAATTTTATACTATGTGTAATAGTTGACCAATAAAATTGGGGCAAGATATTCATGCCCTCGGTCCACCATAAAGCCAATAGTGGAGGATGGGTAAACGGATTGTTGAACCTCACATGAGTGGGAATAGACTGTTCTTTGACATGCCCTTTTTATTCTTCAACTTCTTATTTATCATCCTGTTCTAAATTTTCATCATCCTCAAAATCATTGACCATCATATCTAATGTATGCAGAGGAATATCCATTGAAACTATGGTTGGTGGACATTAAGGAACAAATATCATTGTTAATGGAACATCATGAAGTGTTACAGTTGTAGGATATGACATTCTATCCTAATGTCGTGATGTCCTAACTTCCAATGTCGATGGAACTACCATTATAGCTATAGTGATACACAAATGCGTCATTTGATTCATAGGTTGATACTTAACCAATGAAAGTATGTGTTCTAATTCTTTATCATCAGTTAATAGATAGGCCACATGCCACAACCAATTTATAAATTATTGATTTGTATAGGTAATGGATTCTATCACTTGATTCAGTATCTTTCTAAACATTCAATGAATTTTTCCTTGAATAAGTTCCAAAGTTATAGAGCATCCAAGAATTACAACTCCTTATGGTCGTATATTATAACTACATCTTAGTTCAATATCAATTATTTTCCCCTTACAATAAATATAGGTATCCATATTATTTACTCTAAAATAAAGCATTGTTATTAGTTAAATATAATTAAATACACAATATATATATTCATGCTTCTAGTAATTTATTTTCGAGCCATATTCCCTCTACCAAATTAATATGTTCAAACCATATTGTTGTGTAACTCATTACAGAACCCATGAGTTTGTGTTACTTAACCGAAAATATAAGTCATACATATTCATACATATCCACATGAATAATATTCATGACATTCACGAGCACATCATGTAAAATCATAGAGTTATATGAGATTGGAAAACTCTACATGAGTAAGCTTAGAGCAATAGATAGCCAACCTCATTCACTTTCTAAGCCAAGGAAAGCCTCCATGAAAGTATGTGGTCCAACCCAAATCCCCTCTAGTTATGGATACTTTACTCTAGAGAGCATTCAATTCATAAAAATTATAACACTTTTTAAGAATAAAATACATTTAACAACTAAATTCAAGTTCATAGCTTCAATTACAAACTGAGGTAAAGGTACAAGAAATAAAAAATTCATTCTCATTCCTAGAATTTAATGTATGGATCTGTTCTAGAAGAAATATATCACATGTACTAACATACAATCTTTCATAATATTAAAAATTTATAGATATATTAATTAATTACTTAAGTAATTATAATTAATTGGTATTAATTACTTACTAAATACAATTAATTACTTACTAATTACATAATCACTTAATCTTAATTAAATAATTAATTACTTAATCTTCATTTATTTTTAATTAATTACTTAAGTACTAAATTAATTACATAATCTTAATTACATTATGTTATCTAAATTATTTAATTATTTAATTATTTAATTACATAATAAACGAAAAAATTAATAAATTTCATAAATAATAAACAAATTAATCAATTACTTAATTACTTAAATAATTAACAAATTAATCAATTACTTAATTACTTACATAATTAACAAATTAATTAACTACTTAATTACTTGATGTTAATCACTTAATTAATTAAATTCTTAATTAATTAATATTAATTAATTAATTAATATTAATTAATTAGTTGATCTTAATTAATTAATTACATAACTGGTTAACAAATTTCTTAATTCTATAATTACTTAATTATATTTAATCTTTAATAATCTTTATTAATCTTAATTAATTAAAATTAATTGATTACTTAATTAATCAATTTTAATTAATTAATTAACTACTAATTCTCAATTATTAATAATTATTTTCTTAACAACTAAATTATTTAATTACTTAATTACAAAATTATTTAAAAAATTAATTAATTACTTAGTCACATAATATTAATTAGTTAATTAATTAATTACATAATTAATTAATATTAACTCACAACTTATTTAATCTTAATTTCTTACATAATGTTATTTTCTTACTTCCTTAATCTTAATTACATAATCTTAATTAATTACTTACTTAATCTTAATTACTTAATTACATAATCTTAATTAATTAATTACTTAATCTTAATTACTAAATTAATTATTTAATTACGTACTTAATTAATTAAATAATTCATTAATTACTTAATTAACTAATATTCATTAATATTAATAAATTACTTAATTATTTAATAAAAATTAGGTTGCTTAATCTATGTTATTTTATTACCTAATTATTTAATTTATTAACTAATTATTTAATCGTAATTAATTAATTAATTAATTACTCAATATTCATTAATCATAATTAATTACTTAATCATCATTAATCTTAATTAATTTTTTAATCTTCATTAATATTAATTAATTATTTAATCATTATTTTTCTAAATTAATTACTTAATCTCCATTAAACATAATTAATTACTTACTTAATCACCAATAATCTTAATTAATTACTTAATTAATCACTTAATTAGTTAATCTTAATTAATATATTACTGAAATATTTAATTAATTAGTTAATAAAAATTCATTAATTACATAATTACTTAATTAATAAATCTTCTTTAATTACTAAGTTCACTTACTCTTACCTATTACTTAAAAATAATTAATTAATTAATTAAAAACTTAATTAATTACACATTACTTTCTTAGTTTCTAAATTACTTATAATAATCTACAAAATACAATTAAACAATATCCAAGTTCACTAATTAATTCCCTAAATACAAGTAATTAATTTTTTATCACAAACTAATTAATACATAATGAATCAAAAAAATTAAATGATTTAAATAATTTAAATTAAAATATTTACCCAATTCAAATTAAAATATATTTAACTAAAAATTTATTTAATATTAAAATTTTACTAAAAAAATAAATAATTTAAAATATTGACTACATTAAAAAAATATCCGAAGGAGGGGGTTGTCATCTGATTTCTGCCCTTATTTTATATTGGTATTTCTTATTCTCTATTTGAGAGATATTATTTTGAGATCCATTTTATTTTCGGGAGTCACTATCATGTACTCACTAATTATATTGGATCTACTTTCTAGACTAGGTTATGTGGTTCTTTCTTCACTAATTTTTTCACATTATCTTTTTTTAGTGTCATCATTTAATTTTTTCACATATATTTTATCATTTCAAAATTAATTTATTTTTTAGAAATTTATTAAGTTAAATAAAATATATTTTTGTTGTTTGTTAGCATTCATGTTCGGTAGTGTATTCATTTCTTTCCATATTTCTGAATATTTGGTAATAAATAGTTTTTTATTCAAATAAATTATGGAATTCAATTACAATATGATAATTATATTGAATATTTTCAACTACCATATGTGGTAATTACAAATAAATTATTTAGTTTTTTCAAGACAATATATCTATTAGAATTTAGTATTCAAAATCTAGAAAGAATATATGATGAATAATGAGAGTTTCAGTATGAAATAGTATGTGGATTTATTTGACCTTGAGTTAAAGACAACGTGATGAACCATATTGTTTACATATCTCATTCTATAACATTATGGGAGAAACCTGAGACTACCTATGCTTCCAAGATAGAAAATAATAAATCATTTATTCTAAAACTGGTGATGAATTTGATGTAAAAACAAGGTACATCTATTTCTGACTATTAGCATGATTTTTTAGGTTTACTTGATGAATAGTATATTGTATGTTTTACTTTTGAAGATGAAGTTTTATCTATTTGGTTTCATAGAGCTTTACTCAACAATTGGGATAATTTCCATTTTACTCAAACTAGTTATTCTCTTAATGGTAATGTGACATTCAGTTTTTTGAGCTCTGTAGTTTGGAATGAATAGATAATGTACGTAATCATGTTTCATATTTTTTTAAAAATATTATTCACAAAGAACAGAGGGAGAAGATAGGAAACGAATCTGGGACATGGCCTTCGAGGTGAGAGAAAAGGAAAAAATGAAAATTCAGGTTAAATCATTGGGAGGTTGAATGTAATCATTATGGTAAAATGGGACAAGCTAACATGTTTTTCTATCAGTTGAAAAGGGGAAACATAATGAAGGAAAATTAGTAGAAGAATTATGGTGATGGAGATGATCATGTCATCTCCACTACATGGGTTGATCTTGTTATTTTCTTTGACTCCATTAATATTACTTATGATCACACTTGTTGAGATTTTAATCATGGTGCATGTCTTCGGTGCGTGGGGTTTTCAAGATAGGGAGATTGTGGGCCTTCTGTATAGTAGTCAAATCATGATTCATTTTGCATCGAAAGCCGACCTCAACCAAGTCGGGTAAAGCGCACCTCACTACTTCAACGACTTCAGGTTCTTTCTATGTCACTAGTCCTTTGATTTTCACATTAAGCGCGATCTTACTTCAATTGTGACATGGGATAGTTTTCCAAATCTTCTTCTTACATTCCAAAATCATGCGGTTCTTCGTATGCTAGGAAACCTCATTGGTAGGTATATGTGTTCTGATAGCCACACTGCGGCCCTTTGTCATCGTGTTAATCCACATATATGTGTTGAAATGGATGTTTCTAGAGTCCTAGTAGATTATGTGTGGATTATGGTGGGAGAATAGAACCGTTTCAAACACAGAGTGGTATATGAAAGTTGGATGGACTTTTGTGAGGGATGCAGGTGACCGGGAAATTCGCAAGCATACTGCCGAAGGGAGCTAAAGGCCTCGAGGCAGATATATGATTGTGGTAGAGAGGCAGAGGTCCTTGAGGAGATAGAGAGGATGGTGTAGGAGCCTCCAGGATTGAACAACAATTCAGGTAGGGGTGAACTCGATGGAAGTCTGATTCAGGAAGATAGAGGAATCACCCAGGATATCAGGAGCATGTGTTGTTCCAAGTGAGGCAGAAGCGGGTCTGGATAATGGTGTTCATTTTCCGGGGGCCTTTCAAGTCAATCCATCTCTTGCAAGCATGTTTCGCAGGTTGAGGGAGGATTTGGATGGACAACATGTTTTCACCGACGGAGTGAGGGAGGAAGGCAGGACCATGTAGGACAACATCTGTGTTGGCCACAAGGAAACCAATGGTGAATTATCTTTGGTGCGAATGGAAGACATTCAGGAGATTGCCTCAGATAGAGATAATCCATGGGGAGGGTGGCAGGGCCTTGGTCTGGATATAGCCCTACCAAGCGAAACTAGGATTCCAGGGGGATCCGATGCAGGAAACCGATCTCTTATACATTTATGCAATAGGTTCGAGGGGCTGGTTGATGTAGGACTCAGCTATGCTCATGCTATCTCCTCGGAGACCGTTGGGTGTGCGTGGAAGAATGCAGAGAGGATATTCATTTCCACTCGACTGGTGAAGCTGCAAGTCCGAGAAGGAGTATGGGTAATAGGAGGAGGAAGGGTAGGAAGGATTACTCCTCTTTACCTCCACCATTAGAGACCCGATCTGCTAGAAAGGAAAACTCCAAAAAATAAGTCCTTCAAGATGTGGATAATCAGAGGTCAGGGGTTCAGGGGGATCAATGCTCGGAGATTTTGTTATGCTCTAAGGAGGAAGCAGTTGAGAAGATCTAAATGCTTAATGCATATGAAGAGGAAGCAACTAAAATGATGGGGAGACCTTTAAGAACATCCCTTATTGAGGAGCAATATGCTTGGGTTGAAAAGAAAGATAGTATTCTTGTCGGGGGATTCATTAGAGGGGAGATTAGTATTGAGGAGTGCATCTAGTCTTGGGATCGGCTGGCCTCAGAGATTGATAATATGATGACAGTGTGTAACGCCCCGACCCCAGCTACCCAGAGTCGGTGCATTAATTACATAACATTGGCATGATCACAAGAAAGATCAAATCTCGAAAGACCGATTGGTTTAGTAGCCTTGGAAACACTAGATATATTCATAAGTTTTACATTACATCATAAAATGAAAAACTAATACAACAACATAATGTGTCCACAATCCACACTATTAACCCCTCATAAAATCCATGCAGGTCATTCATAACTTACTTCTTCATATCCTGGGAAAAATAAAACATAAAAAAAGGGGTGAGCTCAAATGCCCAGTAAGGATAACAATAAAGTGGAAACTTTCATAAATAAGAATAAACATTTAAGGCAATGTATAACTAAAACAAAAGCCTTTTAAATACGAACTTTCAACATGGTATGGAATAAATAAAATGAAATAATGCCATTTACTTATTCACATGGATATTCTACTAAATGAATAATCACATGCAAAAATCAATAACCACTTTCATAATGTTGGAATGCATAATGCCAGACTATCATAACCACATAGCCAAGGCCTCGTGCCAAGACTACAAATAAGATTTTGTCAAGGCCTTGTGCCAAGACACTAGTTTGTCTCATGAGACCTACCGATGCATCGAGGAGCTATAGCGGGCTCCACCCGTCACTTATTAAGTCCAATGCATTCCCATATGAAAAGGTTTAAACATAACATAAACATTCGTATTAAAACTAGCATACGAAATGTCAATACTTTCACAATAAACTATGAATGGTATAAAAATAGCACATCCACAGTCAAAAATATCACAAAACCTTCAATACAATATAGAAGTTTTGTATCATAATAAATCAACTTCAAATAATCTTAAAATCCATCAAAGGATGTTGACATAGATGAAATCAAAATTCTTTCTAAAGAAATATCTCCTTTTATTTTGAAATCATTTAAGATCCATATAAAATAAAACATTTTCTTTGAAAATATTCTTATAAGCTTGTAAGGAAGGCTTTGAAGATTTTATAACGGCGTAAAATAACCGCACCCGCCGTATAAGTTAAAAAAAACATTCTTACCTCAATTCTGTCGAAAAGGTTAAAAGGGACCTTGTTTTGAAAACGACAGAAAGATTCCTTTATAAACCTCTTATAAAAAGTCAAAAAAGGGTATAAATGACTTTAACCCATATTCTTGTAAATAGTAAAAATGTTTTGAAAATACATTTTTAAGAAACATGGATGTGGATGATAAAGAGATCCCAGTAGATTATTACATATAAACAACCTCGGATAATGAAGAGATTGTGAAATAACCCTTACCTTGTACTTTTCCTTGGTTGGGGTAGGTTAACCTCCTGTATAATGGTGAAATAATTGTTATTAAATTATACAAGAATCATATATATTAATATGATATCATATATGATCTTTTAATATTGATTTATTAATAATATCTTAGAATTATCATCGTTTCGGGTGTTAACTTACTCATTTTCTTTTATATGTTTTTTTACATAAGCCATGTTTGTTGTAACGCCCCGACCCCAGTTTCCCAGAGTCGTTGCATTAATTACATGACATTGGCATGATCACAAGAAAGATCAAATCCCGAAAGACCGATTGGTTTAGTAGCCTTGGAAACACTAGATATATTCATAAGTTTTACATTACATCATAAAATGAAAAACTACTACAACAACATAATGTTTCCACAATCCACACTATTTACCCCTCATAAAATCCTTGCAGGTCATTCATAACTTACATCTTCACTACCTGGGAAAAATAAAACATAGAAAAGGGGTGAGCTCAAATGCCCAGTAAGGATAACAATATAGCGGAAACTTTCATCAATAATAATAAACATTTAAGGCAATGTATAACTAAAACAAAAGCCTTTTAAACATGAACTTTCAACATGGTATGGCATAAATAAAATGAAATAATGCCATTTACTTATTCACATGGATATTCTACTAATCGAATAATCACATGCAGAAATCAATAACCACTTTCATAATGTTGGAATGCATAATGCCAGACTATCATAACCACATAGCCAAGGCCTCGTGCCAAGACTACAAATAAGATTTTGTCAAGGCCTTGTGCCAAGACACTAGTTTGTCTCATGAGACCTACCGATGCATCGAGGAGCTATAGCGGGCTCCACCCGTCACTTATTAAGTCCAATGCATTCCCATATGAAAAGGTTTAAACATAACATAAACATTCGTATTAAAACTAGCATACGAAATGTCAATAATTGCACCAAAAACTATGAATGGTATAAAAATAGCACATCCATAGTCAAACATATCACAAAACCTTCAATACAATATAGAAGTTTTGTATCATAATAAATCAACTTCAAATAATCTTAAAATCCGTCAAAGGATGTTGACATAGATGAAATCAAAATTCTTTTTAAAGAAATATCTCCTTTTATTTTGAAATCATTTAAGATCCATATAAAATAAAACATTTTCTTTGAAAATAATCTTATAAGCTTGTAAGGAAAGCTTTGAAGATTTTATAACGGCGTAAAATAACTGCACCCGCCGTATAAGTTAAAAAAAACATTCTTACCTCAATTCTGTCGAAAAGGTTAAAAAGGACCTTGTTTTGAAAACGACGGAAAGATTCCTTTATAAACCTCTTATAAAAAGTCAAACAAGGGTATAAATGACTTTAACCCATATTCTTGTAAATAGTAAAAATGTTTTGAAATACATTTTTAAGAAACATGGATGTGGATGATAAAGATATCCCAGTAGATTATTACGTATAAACAACCTCGGATAATGAAGAGATTGTGAAATAAACCCTTACCTTGTACTTTTACTTGGTTGGGGTAGGTTAACCTCCTGTATAATGGTGAAATAATTGTTATTAAATTATACAAGAATGATATCATATATGATCTTTTAACATTGATTTGTTAATAATATCTTAGAATTATCGTCGTTTCGGGTGTTAACTTACTTGTTTTCTTTTATATGTTTTGTTATGTAAGACATGTTTGTAAAGGATAGGTTGTATATTATTTATATCCAGAATGATATCAAGTCCTTAAACATCATTTTTAAATCATCAAATGATAATTATACTTGAATGGATATGATGGAGAATGAATCTCATCGCGTTCGTGGAGACGGTAGTCCGTACGTACGCACGAGCGACAATATCATTCTTTTGATATTAAAATAATATATAAATGTGTGGTATATCATATATACAGAATCATTAACATGTTATATTTATTATTTACATGAGTTACACATCATTATTATACCCATCCAAATAATAATATATTGAATAACAATTACACCACGACGTGGAGACGGTAAGCCGTACGTACGCACGTATGGTGACATGTTATTCAAAGGGTGGATAGAATACTGAATATGGTTGTACCATATTTATAATAACATCACAGTATATGTGAGATACTGGAGTTATTATTTTAGAATGGTAAGAACAAAGAAAGAGGAAGTGGAAGAAGAATGGAAATTAGAAAAGGGTGGTGAAATCATTACCTCTTCTTCGGGTTCTTCCTTTTGATTTGATCAAAAGGGCTCCTTAGGTTGGCTTTCTGATCAAACTAAGGCCTCTAGGTTGTAGTGAGGAATGTTGGGAGAGTATTTGGGCAGAGTTTGGCCGAACCAAAAGGCTTTGAAGGTGTTAAGAAATGAGAAGGAGGAGTGCCCTTTTATAAGAGGGGTGAGGGGCACCTTTGGAAAAGCTAGAAATATTAATTTATAATAAATTCATATTCGGTTTCCAAAGGCTCAAAAGTTGACTATTCAAAGGATGAGGTGGGGATAGGTCGAAAACAACTCATCCAATAGAATTTAGACAGGTTTGGGTACTTATATTAACCTTATCTTTAAGTATTAACTCTAAGTTAATTAGTTTCACTTTTACAATGTCTCTTTGTATTTTTATATAATATGGTTAATAAACTTACTATATACATCCAAGATACCCCCAAGTGGTTCATTAATAATTAACCAATAATAATATAAGTCTCTTGGCCAAACCTTAGATTTTTAGAAATTTAATATCAATTAATAATATAATATTTGTTTTAAGAACTCTTTTATGTCAATTTTGACACTATTCAATAGTTGATTTTTGTGAAACTCATAACAGATTGATTACTTCGAACGAAGTCAATTAAATCAATCCTAATATATCATATTATCCTAGAAAATTAGTTTAATTCATTAAAAGTTTCATATTATATTAATTTGGGTATTTATAATATCAATTATTTTAATTTTTCACTATTATAGTAATTACTGCATCATCATTGTGTCATAAATTAAATAAATTATTTAATGTCTAAAAATTATAAATAAAATATCATTATGTAGGAAATCCTTTTATCTTTCTAATGAATATTTATAATCGAAAATCCAACATGTATAACCCTATGTAAAAATTTTTCTTCTAAAAGATGTAATCTTATGCCATTTTTATTTTTATTTTAACTTTATTAATATAATGTGTCATTATCACTTACAAGTGGCTCCAAGGGGTCCCCAAATTGACCCAAGGATGCCCATGGTCGGGTATGTGTACACCAATAAGGTTAGGACACGTTTTAGGGTAATTTTGTATTATTATAATATTATTTTTTAACCCTTATTTACCGGATTTACCCTTAACCATGGTAAATAAAATATTTACCGCAGTAATTATTCAAAATGTCTAAAAATAAAAGTTACCTATTTACATAATTTGGACATCCTGATTCCAAATATGGAATCCATTTTCCTAAATTCAAAACACAGAAGTGGCAGAAATTAATTTAAAATTAATTCCCGCTGTCAAAACAAAAAGCGTGTTTTTAAGAGATAATAACTATCAAAAGATTGACACTTGTTTATGTTCGGTTTAATTGTAAAATTATGTCCAATGACCAACATTATATTAAATAGTAAAAATATATTCTAAATATACTTTAAAACCACTAAAATTCATAATTTATCACTATTAATTATTTTTATTAAAAAAGTTGTTTTTAATTAAAATTTAGTAATTTTCACTATTCATCAAAATATGAAAGTTATCTGAAAAGTACCAAAATTTCACCTTAGGCTAAATTCGATATTCCGAGTCCAAAAATGAAGTCCATTTTCAAATATAAAATATATATAATTTCAAAAATTAGGTATTACTATTCACAACGGCTAGTTTAATTAGTTGTGGTGTGTGTTAGAACTCGAGGTTGCGTACAACACACGCTATCGCATTATTCGAAGGGAAACGTACCGTAGAAGCTTGGGGTGTTACATTCTCCCCTCCTTCAAATAATTGCGTCCTCGCAATTTCTACGGTATTACTGCATAAAAAGACTCGGGTGGTTCTTCATCATAAGTTCCTCGGGTTCCCACGTTGCCTCTTCCATCTTATGGTTTCTCCACAAAACTTTTACCAGACGCGTCATCCGGTTTCTCAGTACCTGTTCTCTTGTATCAAGAATCCTGACGGGCTCTTCGCAATAAGATAGATCGGGTTCCAGTTCTAATTCCTCATAGGTGAGTACATGCGTTGGGTCAGGCATGTATTTCCTCAACAGAGATACGTGGAACACATCGTGAACTTTGGAGAGACTTGGCAGCATTGCCAATCGGTAAGCTACAGCCCCAATTCGTTCTAGAATTTCGAAAGGTCCGATGTACCTGGGACTCAATTTACCTTTCTTACCAAAACGTATGACTCCCTTCCACGGAGATACCTTCAGGAAAACATGATCACCAACTTGAAATTCCAAATCCTTTCTTCGATTATCGGCATAGCTCTTCTGCCTACTTTGAGCTGCTTTGATGTGATTTTGGATTACTTTCACCTTTTCCACTGTTTCCTCCACCAGTTCTGGGCCTACAAGTTTTCTTTCACCAACGTCATCCCAACAGGTTGGTGTACGACATCTCTTTCCGTATAACGCTTCATATGGTGCCATCTGAATACTCGAATGGAAGCTATTGTTATAGGAAAATTCTACCAGAGGTAAATATTGATCCCACATACCCTGAAAATCAAGTGAGCAAGATCTCAACATGTCTTCTAAGGTTTGAATAGTCCGTTCTGATTGTCCGTCTGTCTGAGGGTGGTAAGCAGTGCTCAAATGAAGTTCAGTATCCAGGGATTTCTGAAGACTTTTCCAGAATCTTGAAGTAAAACGGGGATCACGATCAGAAACAATTGATAAGGGTACTCCATGAAGTCTCACAACTTCATTAATATATAGTCTTGCTAGACGTTCCAGGGGTAGATCTTCTCTTATAGCAAGAAAATGTGCTGACTTGGTAAGACGATCAACAATAACCCATATTGCATCATTCCTTCTAGGAGTCTTTGGTAGCCCCATGACAAAGTCCATCGTAATATTGTCCCATTTCCACTCCGGTATGGGAAGAGGTTGCATGAATCCTCCAGGCTGTTGCCTTCCAGCTTTGACTTGTTGACAAACCATACATCTTGACACAAAATCAGCAATCTCCCTCTTCATGTTGTCCCACCAAAAATGTTCCTTCAAATATCTATACATTTTGGTGCTCCCAGGGTGTATAGAGAAATTGGAACTATGAGCATCATCCAGCAATTCCCTTTTTAGATCAGGTAAATCGGGAACACAAAGTCTCTTCCCGAATTTCAAAATTCCATCTTCATACACAAAGTCTCTCAATCTCCCATCATTCACAGCTTTAATCTTCTTTTGGAATTCTTCATCATCGGTCTGAGAACTCTTAATCCTTTCTAGTAAAGATGGTTTGGCAACCATTTGAAAAAGCATTGATGTTTCACCTTCCCTGGTTATTCCCATGTCCATCTTCTCTAGATCCATGAAAATTGGGTCCCTTTCAATTCTCATCATGTTCAGAACTCCATGGTATTTTCTGCTCAAAGCATCTGCTACTTTGTTTGCTTTCCCCGGGTGGTAGTGTATCGTGCAATCATAATCCTTGAGTAATTCAAGCCATCTCATTTGCCTCATGTTGAGTTCTTTTTGTGAGAAAATATACTTCAAACTCTTGTGATCAGTATAAATCTCACATTTTTCACCATAGAGGTAGTGCCTCCATATCTTCAAAGCAAATATTACAGCTGCTAACTCGAGATCATGAGTAGGATAGTTTTGTTCATGAATTTTCAACTGTCGTGATGCATAGGCGATAACTCTATCATTCTGCATAAGGACACAACCAAGTCCTTTCTTTGATGCATCACTATAAATAACGAACCCATCATTCCCCGATGGTAGAGTCAATATAGGAGCATTGAATAATCTTCTCTTCAATTCTTCGAAACATTCTTCACACTCTTTTGTCCAAACAAATTTAACCCCTTTACGTGTGAGCTTCGTTAATGGGTTAGCCAATCGGGCAAAATTCTGGACGAAACGTCGATAATAACCTGCCAAACCAATAAAACTACGTACCTCAGTTATACTCGTAGGTGCTGGCCATTCTTGGATTGCTTTGGTCTTAGAAGGATCAACAGAGATTCCATCTTTAGAGACAATATGTCCATGAAAAGAAATCTCCTGAAGCCAGAATTCACACTTGCTAAACTTCCCATATAATTCATGCCTCCTCAGAGTCTTCAAGATAATGCGCAAGTGATTTTCATGATCTTCGTAGGTTTTGGAGTATACCAAGATATCATCAATAAATACCACCACAAATTCATCGAGATACTCCTTGAAAACTCTATTCATCAGATCCATGAATACAGAGGGTGCATTAGTCAATCCAAACGGCATTACAGTAAACTCGTAATGCCCGTACCTGGTTCGAAATGCTGTCTTCGGAATGTCTTCCTTCTTTACACACAACTGATGGTATCCAGATCGAAGGTCAATCTTTGAAAAGTATTGAGCTCCATGCAGTTGGTCAAATAAATCATCAATACGAGGTAGGGGATACTTGTTCTTTATCGTTATAGCATTGATCTCCCTATAGTCGATACATAACCTCATAGATCCATCTTTCTTTTTAACAAAAAGAACAGGGGCTCCCCATGGAGAAACACTAGGGCGAATAAATCCCTTATTACTCAGTTCCTCTAGTTGTTTCTTCAGTTCGACTAACTCTACAGTGGCCATTCTATAAGGGGTCTTCGATATAGGCCTTGATCCAGGAATCAAATCAATAGAAAACTCAACTTCTCGTTCTGGAGGCTGTCCAGGTAAATCTTCCGGAAATACATCCACAAATTCTTTCACAACAGGTACATCCTCTATTTGAACATTCCTTTCCTCACCGATAGTTACTTCATTCTCTTCCTCCCCAATAATTGAATTTAGTTGAGCTACTGGGGGTGGATCTAAATAAGAATTAGGTGGTGACGATTCTGCTCTAAAAATAAGGTGCTCCTTATCATTATCATCAAGAATCGTAACCTCTTTCTTCTTACAATAAATCATCGCATCATAGTCCGAAAGCCAGTCCATACCGAGGATTATATCAAACTCAATCATAGGTATGACGATGAGATCAGTAGATAAAGAAAATTTATGTGCTCTAATGGGGACTGATTCACAAAACTTTGTTGCAATGATACTTCCCTTAGGAGTTTTAACTGACAACTCCCTTATTAAATCAAATTGGAAATATCTAATTTTATTAGCAAACTGGGAAGATATGAAACAATGCCATGATCCAGAATCAAATAATGCATTTGCTAAACTTGAGGAAACCATTAAATTACCTGCTACCACGTCTTTTGGAGCTTCTACCTCTGCAGTAGTGATAGCATAAGCCTGGCCTTGATCCCTTGGTCTTTTCTGAGGTAAGTTCTCCTGACGCTTAGGGCATGCATTTGCATAATGCCCCATCTCCCTGCAATTGTAGCACTGAACGTTGGTAGCTTCCTTCTTCCCCTTGCAATCATGAGCTTGGTGGCCTTTTTCACCACACTTGTAACAGACTCCCATTCCCTTCAGGCAAGCACCGGGGTGTTTCTTCCCGCACTTACCACAAGATGGATATTCAACCTTTCCCTTCTTCCCCTTATTTCCATTCCCAGATTGATCAGCAGGTCTCTTCTTCTCTTGCTTTGCTTTAAAGTCATAAGACTTAGAGAATTCCTTTTCGGTCTTAATAGCACATGAGACAATGTCTTCGTACGATGAAAAGGATTGTGAGACTAATGCTCGACGGAGAAATGTTTTTAACCCATCAAAGAAAAGATCAATCTTACTTCTTGGGTTGCGAATATAATCACCAGCGTACCTCTCTAACCTTGTAAAGTTAGCCTCATACTTTGTGACATTCTCATCCTCCTTTTGTCTCAGACTCAGAAATTGTCTTTCCATATCTGCTCGATGGTCGCGAGGAAAGTATTTTTCTAAAAACAGATCTTTGAACTCCCTCCATTCCATATTTGACACTTCATCATCTTCTTTGGTATTTTGAATCAATGACCACCATTGATCAGCATCTCCAGTGAGGCGGTAAACTGCCATGATAACTTTTTCCCTTTCACTGCTCCCCAAAGCCTGAAATATTTTCTCTAGGGAAAATATCCATTGCTCAGCTACTAAGGGATTTGTATTCCCATTGAACGTTGGTGGTTGTTGCCTCATGAATCGATCTAACATTGATCCTCCACGCTGCGGATCAGGGTGCTCCATACGGGTAAGGTTATTATTCATAACCTGAGTAAGTTGTCCCAGTATGGTGATTAGCTGATCAGCACCAGTTGCATCACCAGTCCCACTATAATTATCTTGAGCAGGAGGGCAATCCCTACATGGAGTGCGTGCATTGATACGGTTTCCATTTCTTCCACTAGGCGCCATTTCTAAACAATGGCATAAACTAGATCAGTTTATGAATCAAAATACATAATCCCATACTTATAAAACACTTAGCATGAATTGAACTATTTATGGATATAATCCATAATCATAAAAATGTTTTCTTTGAGGAAGTATATACTCATAAACCCTTCATAATGATTTGTAAAGATAGTGAGAGTTATCCTAAGCATATCCCCCGGGAGTGTCGTAACCAAGAGTGCAGCAAGGCCCGTTGTCGTGCACCAGTTCCCGTTCGAGTCTAGCTCAAAGGGGTGTTTTCGGGTTTTACCCCTAGGTACATCTGTGCCAGAGCCGCCTCTACCTGCTCGTATCCAGACAGGGATGTATTGCTCGGAAAACTCACAAAATCTCTACAATACCAAAATTCTAGGAAGTTCTTCTATACTAATCCTCAAAGTTCATCTTAGGTCTACGTGCTCTAATCAGAGTTTATCTAAATCTAGCTTCCAAGGTTTGTACTAAACTTCCTCTGATACCAACTGTAACGCCCCGACCCCAGTTGCCCAGAGTCGGTGCATTAATTACTTAACATTGGCATGATCACAAGAAAGATAAAATCCCGAAAGACCGATTGGTTTAGTAGCCTTGGAAACACTAGATATATTCATAAGTTTTACATTACATCATAAAATGAAAAACTACTACAACAACATAATGTTTCCACAATCCACACTATTAACCCCTCATAAAATCCCTGCAGGTCATTCATAACTTACATCTTCACTACCTGGGAAAAATAAAACATAGAAAAGGGGTGAGCTCAAATGCCCAGTAAGGATAACAATATAGCGGAAACTTTCATCAATAATAATAAACATTTAAGGCAATGTATAAATAAAACAAAAGCCTTTTAAACATGAACTTTCAACATGGTATGGCATAAATAAAATGAAATAATGCCATTTACTTATTCATATGGAAATTCTACTAATCGAATAATCACATGCAAAAATCAATAACCACTTTCATAATGTTGGAATGCATAATGCCAGACTATCATAACCACATAGCCAAGGCCTCGTGCCAAGACTACAAATAAGATTTTGTCAAGGCCTTGTGCCAAGACACTAGTTTGTCTCATGAGACCTACCGATGCATCGAGGAGCTATAGCGGGCTCCACCCGTCACTTATTAAGTCCAATGCATTCCCATATGAAAAGGTTTAAACATAACATAAACATTCGTATTAAAACTAGCATACGAAATGTCAATAATTGCACCAAAAACTATGAATGGTATAAAAATAGCACATCCATAGTCAAACATATCACAAAACCTTCAATACAATATAGAAGTTTTGTATCATAATAAATCAACTTCAAATAATCTTAAAATCCGTCAAAGGATGTTGACATAGATGAAATCAAAATTCTTTTTAAAGAAATATCTCCTTTTATTTTGAAATCATTTAAGATCCATATAAAATAAAACATTTTCTTTGAAAATAATCTTATAAGCTTGTAAGGAAAGCTTTGAAGATTTTATAACGGCGTAAAATAACCGCACCCGCCGTATAAGTTAAAAAAAACATTCTTACCTCAATTCTGTCGAAAAGGTTAAAAAGGACCTTGTTTTGAAAATGACGGAAAGATTCCTTTATAAACCTCTTATAAAAAGTCAAACAAGGGTATAAATGACTTTAACCCATATTCTTGTAAATAGTAAAAATGTTTTGAAGTACATTTTTAAGAAACATGGATGTGGATGATAAAGATATCCCAGTAGATTATTACGTATAAACAACCTCGGATAATGAAGAGATTGTGAAATAAACCCTTACCTTGTACTTTTCCTTGGTTGGGGTAGGTTAACCTCCTGTATAATGGTGAAATAATTGTTATTAAATTATACAAGAATGATATCATATATGATCTTTTAACATTGATTTGTTAATAATATCTTAGAATTATCGTCGTTTCGGGTGTTAACTTACTTGTTTTCTTTTATATGTTTTGTTATGTAAGACATGTTTGTAAAGGATAGGTTGTATATTATTCATATCCAGAATGATATCAAGTCCTTAAACATCATTTTTAAATCATCAAATGATAATTATACTTGAATGGATACGATGGAGAATGAATCTCATCGCGTTCGTGGAGACGGTAGTCCGTACGTACGCACGAGCGACAATATCATTCTTTTGATATTAAAATAATATATAAATGTATGGTATATCATATATACAGAATCATTAACATGTTATATTTATTATTTACATGAGTTACACATCATTATTATACCCATCCAAATAATAATATATTGAATAACAATTACACCACGACGTGGAGACGGTAAGCCGTACGTACGCACGTATGGTGACATGTTATTCAAAGGGTGGATAGAATACTGAATATGGTTGTACCATATTTATAATAACCTCACAGTATATGTGAGATACTGGAGTTATTATTTTAGAATGGTAAGAACAAAGAAAGAGGAAGTGGAAGAAGAATGGAAATTAGAAAAGGGTGGTGAAATCATTACCTCTTCTTCGGGTTCTTCCTTTTGATTTGATCAAAAGGGCTCCTTAGGTTGGCTTTCTGATCAAACTAAGGCCTCTAGGTTGTAGTGAGGAATGTTGGGAAAGTATTTGGGCAGAGTTTGGCCGAACCAAAAGGCTTTGAAGGTGTGAAGAAATGAGAAGGAGGAGTGCCCTTTTATAAGAGGGGTGAGGGGCACCTTTGGAAATGCTAGAAATATTAATTTATAATAAATTCATATTCGGTTTCCAAAGGCTCCAAAGTTGACTATTCAAAGGATGAGGTGGGGATAGGTCGAAAACAACTCATCCAATAGAATTTAGACAGGTTTGGGTACTTATATTAACCTTATCTTTAAGTATTAACTCTAAGTTAATTAGTTTCACTTTTACAATGTCTCTTTGTATTTTTATATAATATGGTTAATAAACTTACCATATACATCCAAGAGACCCCCAAGTGGTTCATTAATAATTAACCTATAATAATATAAGTCTCTTGGCCGAACCTTAGATTTTTAGGAATTTAATATCAATTAATAATATAATATTTGTTTTAAGAACTCTTTATGTCAATTTTGACACTATTCAATAGTTGATTTTTGTGAAACTCATAACAGATTGATTACTTCGAAAAAAGTCAATTAAATCAATCATAATATATCATATTATCCTAGAAAATTAGTTTAATTCATTAAAAGTTTCATATTATATTTATTTGGGTATTTATAATATCAATTATTTTAATTTTTCACTATTATAGTAATTACTGCATCATCATTGTGTCATAAATTAAATAAATTATTTAATGTCTAAAAATTATAAATAAAATATCATTATGTAGGAAATCTTTTTAGCTTTCTAATGAATATTTATAATCGAAAATCCAACATGTATAACCCTATGTAAAAATTGTTCTTCTAAAATATGTAATCTTATGCCATTTTTATTTTTATTTTAACTTTATTAATATAATGTGTCATTATCACTTACAAGTGGCTCCAAGGGGTCCCCAAATTGACCCAAGGATGCCCATGGTCGGGTATGTGTACACCAATAAGGTTAGGACACGTTTTAGGGTAATTTTGTATTATTATAATATTATTGTTTAACCCTTATTTACCGGATTTACCCTTAACCATGGTAAATAAAATATTTACCGCAGTAATTATTCAAAATGTCTAAAAATAAAAGTTACCTATTTACATAATTTGGACATCCTGATTCCAAATATGGAATCCATTTTCCTAAATTCAAAACACAGAAGTGGCAGAAATTAATTTAAAATTAATTCCCGCTGTCAAAACAAAAAGGGTGTTTTTAAGAGATAATAACTATCAAAAGATTGACACTTGTTTATGTTCGGTTTAATTGTAAAATTATGTCCAATGACAAACATTATATTAAATAGTAAAAATATATTCTAAATATACTTTAAAACCACTAAAATTCATAATTTATCACTATTAATTATTTTTATTAAAAAAGTTGTTTTTAATTAAAATTTAGTAATTTTCACTATTCATCAAAATATGAAAGTTATCCGAAAAGTACCAAAATTTCACCTTAGGCTAAATTCGATATTCCGAGTCCAAAAATGAAGTCCATTTTCAAATATAAAATATATATAATTTCAAAAATTAGGTATTACTATTCACAACGGCTAGTTTAATTAGTTGTGGTGTGTGTTAGAACTCGAGGTTGCGTACAACACACGCTATCGCATTATTCGAAGGGAAACGTACCGTAGAAGCTTGGGGTGTTACATTTGTTGTATCTTATTCATATCCAGAATTATATCAAGTCCTTAAACATCATTTTTAAATCATAAAATGATAATTATACTTGAATGGATACGATGGAGAATGAATCTCATCGCGTTCGTGGAGACGGTAGTCCGTACGTACGCACGAGCGACAATATCATTCTTTTGATATTAAAATAATATATAAATGAATGGTATATCATATATACAGAATCATTAACATGTTATATTTATTATTTACATGAGTTACACATCATTATTATACCCATCCAAATAATATTATATTGAATAACAATTACACCACGACGTGGAGACGGTAAGCCGTACGTACGCACGTATGGTGACATGTTATTCAAAGGGTGGATAGAATACTGAATATGGTTGTACCATACTTATAATAACATCACAGTATATGTGAGATACTGGAGTTATTATTTTAGAATGGTAAGAACAATGGAAGAAGAAGTGGAAGAAGAAATGAACTTAGAAAAGGGTGGTGAAATCATTACCTCTTCTTCGGGTTCTTCCTTTTGATTTGATCAAAAGGGCTCCTTAGGTTGGCTTTCTGATCAAACTAAGGCCTCTAGGTTGTAGTGAGGGATGTTGGGAGAGTATTTGGGCAGAGTTTGGCCGAACCAAAAGGCTTTGAAGGTGTGAAGAAATGAGAAGGAGGAGTGCCCTTTTATAAGAGGGGTGAGGGGCACTTTTGGAAAAGCTAGAAATATTAATTTATAATAAATTCATATTCGGTTTCCAAAGGCTCCAAAGTTGACTATTAAAAGGATGAGGTAGGGATAGGTCGAAAACAACTCATCCAATAGAATTTAGACAGGTTTGGGTACTTATATTAACCTTATCTTTAAGTATTAACTCTAAGTTAATTAGTTTCACTTTTACAATGTCTCTTTGTATTTTTATATAATATGGTTAATAAACTTACCATATACATCCAAGAGACCCCCAAGTGGTCCATTAATGATGAACCTATCATGATATAAGTCTCTTGGCCGAACCTTATGTTTTTAGGAATTTAATATCAATTAATAATATATTATTTGTTTTAAGAACTCTTTTATGTCAATTTTGACACTATTCAATAGTTGATTTTTGTGAAACTCATAACAGATTGATTACTTCGAACAAAGTCTATTAAATCAATCCTAATATATAATATTATCCTAGAAAATTATTTTAATTCATTAAAAGTTTCATATTATATTTATTTGGGTATTTATAATATCAATTATTTTAATTTTTCACTATTATAGTAATTACTGCATCATAATTGTGTCATAAATAAAATAAAATATTTAATGTCTAAAAATTATAAATAAAATATCACTATGTAGGAAATCGTTTTATCTTTCTAATGAATATTTATAATCTAAAATCCAACATATATAACCCAATGTAAAAATTGTTTTTCTAAAAGATATATGCTTGTGTCATTTTTGTATTCATTTTAACTTAATTAAAATAAAGTGTCATTATCACTTACAAGTGGATCCATGGGGTCCCAAAATTGACCCAAAGATGCTCCTGGTCGACCATGTATCAACCAATAGGGTTAAGACACGTTTTAGGGTAATTTAGTATTATTATAATATTATTTTCAACCCTTATTTACCGGATTTACCCTTAACCATGGTAAATAAAATATTTACCGCAGTAATTATTCAAAATGTCTAAAAATAAAAGTTACCTATTTACAAAATTTGAACATCCTGATTCCAAATATGGAATCCATTTTTCTAAATTCAAAACACAGAAGTGGCAGAAATTAATTTAAAATTAATTCCCGCTGTCAAAACAAAAAGCGTGTTTTTAAGAGATAATAACTATCAAAAGATTGACACTTGTTTATGTTCGGTTTAATTGTAAAATTATGTCCAATGACCAAAATTATATTAAATGGTAAAAATATATTCTAAATATACTTTAAAACCACTCAAATTCATAATTTATCACTATTAATTATTTTGATTAAAAAAGTTGTTTTTAATTAAAACTTAGTAATTTTCACTATTCATCAAAATATGAAAGTTATCCGAAATGTACCAAAATTTCACCTTAGGCTAAATTCGATATTCCGAATCCAAAAATGAAGTCCATTTCAAAATATAAAATATATATAATTTCAAAATTTAGGTATTACTATTCATAACGGCTAGTTTGATCGGTTGTGGTGTGTGTTAAAACTCGACGTTGCGTACAACACACGCTACTGTTTTATTCAAAGGAAAGCGTACCGTGGAAGCTTGGGATGTTTCATTTTAAATTTTTTGATGTCTCCATTTAGTCAAAAAGTTTAAAATATTGTATTTAAAAAGGTTTCACTATCAAAAGTTGATAAAAGTGCAATACTGAAAATGAATCTGTTCTTGCATTATGACTAAGAAACTCATAATATGGATTCTAAAATTATAAGGATTATATAAAGTTAAAAATATAGTTAATGCTATTCATGACCTCTTTTAATGGCTTTTTTTTGGTAAGTCATGGTGAAATTGAACTCGGTGTTGCGTGTAGTGCAAGTTATTGAATTATTTTGAAGAAATAACACACTATGAAATCTTGGGGTGTTACATTCTCCCCTCCTTCAATAAATTGCGTCCTCGCAATTTGAAATTGTTCTTCGAAAATAAAAGGTTGAAAATAGATAATATATTTGTGGGCAAACCCACATCGGGAATTGGGTTACTAAAATTTAGTCTTAATATGAGGAAAAGAGAAATGAAAGGGTCACCACCAAATTATGATCTTGATTAGGAGAACATTGGTGGCAATTAGAGACATATAATCGGAGGAAAAACGTAAATATTTATAGGTAGTGATTGAGGTCATCAATCACAAACAAGTGTATAATTGAAGTCCTTAAACTCATCAATCTATGATGATTTGAAGTACCATCGGTTCAACAAAATATAGGGTATTGGGATAACACATTTTTGACGTTTCAAAATATCTTAGTTGAAATCCCACATTGAAAAATGAATTAACGAGGCCTCTATTTAAAATAAAGAGTCGAAAGTATGAAGATTACCGAAAATAACACATACTAGGGTTCCATGTAGGAAAATATGGATATGGAAGAAAAATCTAACCATCAATTATCTGATGGAGAGTGGTAGAGAACATGGCTATGAAAAGGCCAACAATCCCAAAGCCATAAATTAGTGATGATTTAAGGTACCATCTAGGAAAACATTTTTGTTCTAAGTTGCTTTTCTTAATATTGAGGAATTTATTTATGAGATTGTCTAAGATCATAAGGAGATATACTTACTTTATAATTAGAGTTTTATCCATTAATAAATTTCTACCACAAACTCATCTTTCACTCTAAAAGATAATAGAATTTAAAAAATATTCTATTTACACTATTCGTATAGGGTTCCAAAATAAACGAATTTATAATTCATCTACAAGATCTTTTAATAAAAACTACATTATTTAATCCAGGACATCTCGTGGGCCAGTGGTAGGTGATACACCCTTGTCGCCCTTCGGTTGCGGGTTCAAGTCTCGCAGCCTTGCCGGACGCGACGGGTTGCCGCCCGACCTCCGGGTTGTCCTTTTATGGCAATCCAAAATAATCCAAACTAGAATTATCCAAAATACTTCTGTCCAAACTCACAGTCTAACATTTATAAGGAAGGTAAACATAATATATATCCTTTTTACCCCGTAATAGCATATGAATACCTTCATCATGTATTACCATATTCCTTATTGATTACATTCATGCTCCCTTATTCCATATAGAATGCTGGATATACTTCATTAATCCAAAAATGTTCTAAACCCCAACAATGATGGAATATACAAATCCTTAATCAGTTCCAAGGTAGTCAAGAATATCCAATATAATTTATCCAAAACAATCACATATTACTCCAAAATCACTACCTCAGTATCAGAACTATATTATGATTTATCATTCTCTCAACCATATATTTTCCAAAAATTTATCCTGCTATTGAGTCACTTTTCTTTGTTCCACACAATCTCAAGTCCTTAATGAAATAGTACTGTAGTACAATCCTTATATACTCCATAATTATTATAACAAGTACATTGTTGATACAACACTCAATTGATATAATCAACATAATAACTCTAATCATTCCTCTTCATCTGTGGTAGTATCATAACTTGATTATTATCCAATAGCATCATTTGCGGCATAGTCTGATGACTGGGACATAGGTTCGCGTAGTGTCCAAACTCCTTGCAAATGAAGCATTCTACATTTGAAACCATTTTCTTACCCTTGCAGTCATGTACTTTGTGCCCTTTTCCTCCACACTTATAACAAACTCCCATTCCTTTCAGGAAAGTTCCAGGGTGTTTCTTTCCATAGTTACCACATATGGGAAAATTCTTCTTTTCCCTCTTCCTTTTATCCAACTTTCTCTCTTCTATCCATTTCTTCTCTTGCTTCCCTTCAAAGCCATAGGACTCAGTAAACTCTTTACTTATCTTATCAACACATGATATTATTTCTTCATATGATGATAATACATGGGAGACTATTTCTCTTATCAATTCTAGCTTAAGACCATGAAAGATATGATCCTTCCTTCTCTTTGGATCATGTGCATTTCTGGAGTTCTCATTCCTTCTACTGGGCGCCATTTCTAAACAATGGCATAAACTAGATCAGTTTATGAATCAAAATACATAATCCCATACTTATAAAACACTTAACATAAATTGAACTATTTATGGATATAATCCATAAAAATGTCTCCTTTGAGGATGTATATACTCATAAACCCTTCATAATGGTTTGTAAAGAAAATGATAATTATCCTAAGCATATCCCCCGGGAGTGTCGTAACCAAGAGTGCAGCAAGGCCCGTTGTCGTGCACCAGTTCCCGTTCGAGTCTAGCTCAAAGCGGTGTTTTCGGGTTTTACCCCTAGGTACATCTGTGCCAGAGCCGCCTCTACCTGCTCGTATCCAGACAGGGATGTATTGCTCGGAAAACTCACAAAATCTCTACAATACCAAAATTCTCGGAAGTTCTTCTATACTAATCCTCAAAGTTCATCTTAGGTATACGTGCTTTAATCAGAGTTTATCTAAATCTATCTTCCAAGGTTTGTACTAAACTTCCTCTGATACCAAATGTAACGCCCCGACCCCAGCTACCCAGAGTCGGTGCATTAATTACATAACATTGGCATGATCACAAGAAAGATCAAATCTCGAAAGACCGATTGGTTTAGTAGCCTTGGAAACACTAGATATATTCATAAGTTTTACATTACATCATAAAATGAAAAACTAATACAACAACATAATGTTTCCACAATCCACACTATTAACCCCTCATAAAATCCCTGCAGGTCATTCATAACTTACTTCTTCACATCCTGGGAAAAATAAAACATAAAAAAAAGGGGTGAGCTCAAATGCCCAGTAAGGATAACAATAAAGTGGAAACTTTCATAAATAAGAATAAACATTTAAGGCAATGTATAACTAAAACAAAAGCCTTTTAAATACGAACTTTCAACATGGTATGGCATAAATAAAATGAAATAATGCCATTTACTTATTCACATGGATATTCTACTAAATGAATAATCACATGCAAAAATCAATAACCACTTTCATAATGTTGGAATGCATAATGCCAGACTATCATAACCACATAGCCAAGGCCTCGTGCCAAGACTACAAATAAGATTTTGTCAAGGCCTTGTGCCAAGACACTAGTTTGTCTCATGAGACCTACCGATGCATCAAGGAGCTATAGCGGGCTCCACCCGTCACTTATTAAGTCCAATGCATTCCCATATGAAAAGGTTTAAACATAACATAAACATTCGTATTAAAACTAGCATACGAAATGTCAATACTTTCACAATAAACTATGAATGGTATAAAAATAGCACATCCACAGTCAAACATATCACAAAACCTTCAATACAATATAGAAGTTTTGTATCATAATAAATCAACTTCAAATAATCTTAAAATCCATCAAAGGATGTTGACATAGATGAAATCAAAATTCTTTCTAAAGAAATATCTCCTTTTATTTTGAAATCATTTAAGATCCATATAAAATAAAACATTTTCTTTGAAAATATTCTTATAAGCTTGTAAGGAAGGCTTTGAAGATTTTATAACGGCGTAAAATAACCGCACCCACCGTATAAGTTAAAAAAAACATTCTTACCTCAATTCTGTCGAAAAGGTTAAAAGGGACCTTGTTTTGAAAACGACGGAAAGATTCCTTTATAAACCTCTTATAAAAAGTCAAAAAAGGGTATAATTGACTTTAACCCATATTCTTGTAAATAGTAAAAAAAAATTTAAAATACATTTTTAAGAAACATGGATGTGGATGATAAAGAGATCCCAGTAGATTATTACATATAAACAACCTCGGATAATGAAGAGATTGTGAAATAACCCTTACCTTGTACTTTTCCTTGGTTGGGGTAGGTTAACCTCCTGTATAATGGTGAAATAATTGTTATTAAATTATACAAGAATCATATATATTAATATGATATCATATATGATCTTTTAACATTGATTTATTAATAATATCTTAGAATTATCATCGTTTCGGGTGTTAACTTACTCATTTTCTTTTATATGTTTTGTTACATAAGCCATGTTTGTTGTATCTTATTCATATCCAGAATTATATCAAGTCCTTAAACATCATTTTTAAATCATAAAATGATAATTATACTTGAATGGATACGATGGAGAATGAATCTCATCGCGTTCGTGGAGACGGTAGTCCGTACGTACGCACGAGCGACAATATCATTCTTTTGATATTAAAATAATAGATAAATGAATGTTATATCATATATACAGAATCATTAACATGTTATATTTATTATTTACATGAGTTACACATCATTATTATACCTATCCAAATAATATTATATTGAATAACAATTACACCACGACGTGGAGACGGTAAGCCGTACGTACGCACGTATGGTGTCATGTTATTCAAAGGGTGGATAGAATACTGAATATGGTTGTACCATACTTATAATAACATCACAGTATATGTGAGATATTGGAGTTATTATTTTAGAATGGTAAGAACAAAGGAAGAAGAAGTGGAAGAAGAAATGAACTTAGAAAAGGGTGGTGAAATCATTACCACTTCTTCGGGTTCTTCCTTTTGATTTGATCAAAAGGGCTCCTTAGGTTGGCTTTCTGATCAAACTAATGCCTCTAGGTTGTAGTGAGGGATGTTGGGAGAGTATTTGGGCAGAGGTTGGCCGAACCAAAAGGCTTTGAAGGTGTGAAGAAATGAGAAGGAGGAGTGCCCTTTTATAAGAGGGGTGAGGGGCACCTTTGGAAAAGCTAGAAATATTAATTTATAATAAATTCATATTCGGTTTCCAAAGGCTCCAAAGTTGACTATTCAAAGGATGAGGTGGGGATAGGTCTAAAACAACTCATCCAATAGAATTTAGACAGGTTTGGGTACTTATATTAACCTTATCTTTAAGTATTAACTCTAAGTTAATTAGTTTCACTTTTACAATGTCTCTTTGTATTTTTATATAATATGGTTAATAAACTTACCATATACATCCAAGCGACCCCCAAGTGGTCCATTAATGATGAACCTATCATGATATAAGTCTCTTGGCCGAACCTTATATTTTTAGGAATTTAATATCAATTAATAATATAATATTTGTTTTAAGAACTCTTTTATGTCAATTTTGACACTATTCAATAGTTGATTTTTGTGAAACTCATAACAGATTGATTACTTCGAACAAAGTCAATTAAATCAATCCTAATATATCATATTATCCTAGAAAATTAGTTTAATTCATTAAAAGTTTCATATTATATTTATTTGGGTATTTATAATATCAATTATTTTAATTTTTCACTATTATAGTAATTACTGCATCATAATTGTGTCATAAATAAAATAAATTATTTAATGTCTAAAAATTATAAATAAAATATCACTATGTAGGAAATCGTTTTATCTTTCTAATGAATATTTATAATCTAAAATCCAACATATATAACCCAATTTAAAAATTGTTTTTCTAAAAGATATATGCTTGTATCATTTTTGTATTCATTTTAACTTAATTAAAATAAAGTGTCATTATCACTTACAAGTGGATCCATGGGGTCTTAAAATTGACCCAAAGATGCCCCTGGTCGACCATGTATCAACCAATAGGGTTAAGACACGTTTTAGGGTAATTTAGTATTATTATAATATTATTTTTAACCCTTATTTACCGGATTTACCCTTAACCATGGTAAATAAAATATTTACCGCAGTAATTATTCAAAATGTCTAAAAATAAAAGTTACCTATTTACAAAATTTGAACATCCTGATTCCAAATATGGAATCCATTTTTCTAAATTCAAAACACAGAAGTGGCAGAAATTAATTTAAAATTAATTCCCGCTGTCAAAACAAAAAGCGTGTTTTTAAGAGATAATAACTATCAAAAGATTGACACTTGTTTATGTTCGGTTTAATTGTAAAATTATGTCCAATGACCAACATTATATTAAATGGTAAAAATATATTCTAAATATACTTTAAAACCACTCAAATTAATAATTTATCACTATTAATTATTTTGATTAAAAAAGTTGTTTTTAATTAAAACTTTGTAATTTTCACTATTCATCAAAATATGAAAGTTATCCGAAATGTACCAAAATTTCACCTTAGGCTAAATTCGATATTCCGAATCCAAAAATGAAGTCCATTTCAAAATATAAAATATATATAATTTCAAAATTTAGGTATTACTATTCATAACGGCTAGTTTGATCGGTTGTGGTGTGTGTTAAAACTCGACGTTGCGTACAACACATGCTACTGTTTTATTCAAAGGAAAGCGTACCGTGGAAGCTTGGGATGTTTCATTTTAAATTTTTTGATGTCTCCATTTAGTCAAAAAGTTTAAAATATTGTATTTAAAAAGGTTTCACTATCAAAAGTTGATAAAAGTGCAATACTGAAAATGAATCTGTTCTTGCATTATGACTAAGAAACTCATAATATGGATTCTAAAATTATAAGGATTATATAAAGTTAAAAATATAGTTAATGCTATTCATGACCTCTTTTAATGGCTTTTTTTTGGTAAGTCATGGTGCAATTGAACTCGGTGTTGCGTGTAGTGCAAGTTATTGAATTATTTTGAAGAAATAACACACTATGAAATCTTGGGGTGTTACACAGTGTCTCCAAGAAAAGTTACTTATATCTCCTGGAATTTGTTCAGGTAGACAGTTACAGGTAATAAAAGTTTACATTTTAATGCCCCTTTCTAACTTTGAAGGTTTTGGTCTTGGGTTAGAATCTTTCGGTTTCGTTTAAAGTTTTCTTTTGGTTTAATCTTCATGTGGCTTGAGGTGTTGTTTGGGTTCCCAGCAGTAATTGGATCTGTGTCAGATGCGGTTCATAGCATGTGACCACCACTTTTTCTTTCCAGTTGAATGGAAGTCTGAGAGGGTCTGGCTAATACCATCGGTTCCATGCTCGTGCATTTCACATGGGACTACTTGTCAACTGGTCAAGCATTGGTGATGGTTTATTGACACGATGCATCTGCTGGGGTGAGACAGAGCCTGGTTATGCTTGGGTTGTTTTTGTTTTATTGGTTTGGTTGTAATTATGGTTTCTCACTTTGTCCTTAAAAGTGTTCTTATAATAAAAAATAGATTTTTAGTCAGTATATAATCTCTTGAAGGTTTTGGAATAAGATTATGATCCACAATAGTTATAAGGGTCTTGTTTTCATGGCCAAAATAAATTTTATTACATGTTTTAAGGGTGTTAAATTGGACAAATATGATCACTATATAGCTATAAAATAGAGAAGAGTGAGTTTTAGAAGTCATCATTTTCACCGGAAGTCATAAGTTATTGAATTAGTTCATTCTGATGTTGGTGGTCCTTTGAAATATAATATGTTTAGTTGATATATTTATTTTATTATGTTTATTGATGACCACTCACATAAACATTGGGTTTTAGTTTTGAATTCTATAATTCATGTGTTTAGTGTTTTTAACTAATTTCAAGATTCAGTTGAGAGAGAATATGGTAAGAAGTTAAAATGTATTCACAATTAAAATGAGGGTGAGTATTGCAGTCTATTTCATCATCATTCCAGGAAAGAAGGTATTCAAAATCAAAATAAGACTCCTAAGACGCCTCACCTAAATGGTGTAGTTCAGTCGATGAATAGGACATTGTTGCATAGATTTTGAAATTTCTTTTCAAATGCATTGTTTGGTGGTAACTTTTTGGGTAAGTATTTGTATACTTTTGGTTATATTACCAATTTATCACATGTGGTTTCATTGTAGAGAGGCACCCCTGACATTTTTTGGTATGAAAAACAGATCTGGTATGATAATTTATATGTTTTTGATTGCATGGATTGTGTTCATGCACCTCAAGATGAGATATTATAGCTGGATGGTAAGTCATGATAGTGTATTTTTATAGGCTATATAAATGATGAGTTTGGATATAGGTTTGATGATCCTACTTTGAAGAAACATATCATAAGTTGTGATACAGTGTTTAAGGCAAATCAGACTATTGAGGTATTGATAAGGCAGAAAAATATACTTCAAAATCTTTTGATGGATTTGTCTATCTTGAGCCAGATTTTTATTCACAATTACCTTATATAGTTTATTATAATGATCAGATTGATGTTCATAATGATGTTTAGGGTAAATAGGTTGGAGTTAATGTTTTTAATACACCTTTTGTTTTTGATGATCCTATTCGAGGGGCTATTAATGAACCTATAGTTCCACTCTGCAGACAATCTTAGCATCATACTATTTCTACTTGGTATTCACTGGATGAGATCATTCACTTCATTAAAGTTGGATAACAAATATCGTTTAATGATATTATGGGAAGTGATTATAAGGAAAAATGGTTCACAATAGTGGGTGATAAAAATCGATCATTGCATAAAAACCACTCTTTTGAGCTGGTGAAGTTACATACTGGTAAGAGAGCTTTGAAAAATCAAGGGATTTATTAGATTAAAAATTAAGAATCAAGTTTTGTTCTATGATAAAAGGAATTATTTTTTGAACTCTTCCATTAGAATAAATATATTAATTTTGATGATATTTTTTCACCTGTTGTAAAGATTTATTCAATTCATTTTGTTCTTGATTTGGATACATGTTTGGATCTAAAAATTGAGTATATGGATATGAAGACAACTTTCCTCCATAGAGATTTAAAGTAGGATATTTATATAGAGTATCCAAAGAGTTTTTTGGAGATATTTAAAGAGGGTTATATATGTGGGTTAAATAAGAGTTTGTATGGTTTGAAGTGATATCTGAGGTAGTGGTATAAGAACTTCGAATATGTCATTTTTCAACACATGTTAAAGAAAATATCTTCTAATCATTGTGTTTTTGATAAAATATTTACTGTTGATAATTTTATTAAACTATTGCTTTATGTTGATGATATTATTATTTTTGGTCAATATTATTATAGAATTGTCATATTGAACAAGGATAAATTTCAGTCTTTTATGATGAATGACTAGGGGCCAATACAATAGATTCTTGGCATGTCAATTTCCATTGATAGAAAAGACATGAGATTATGGTTATCTCAAGAAAGATATATTGAGATGGTCCTTAAGAGGTATTATATGGAAAAATTGAAAGTGGTTATTACTCCTATTTCATTAGAATTTATGATATTTTCTAGTAATCCACGTTATACTGATGAAGAGGGAGAGAAGATGAAACACACACCTTATTCATATTCCATTGGTTATTTGATGTATGCAATGGTATGCACTAGAACTGATAAATTTCAAGTAGTTGGTAAGGAAAGTCTTTTTCTATCTAATCCAGATAAAAATAATTTGAGATTACTAAAGTATATATTTTATTATATTCTTAGGACTTTCGATATAAGATTTTTTTCACAATGGGGAACCTATGATTTTTGGATTTACAAATTCAAATATGAAAGGAGATATGGATTCGAGGAAGTATATTTTAGGATATTTGATCACTTTTTAAGGGTATATGTATATTATCAATGTATATTGTAGATATGTGTAGTTTCATCTACCAAAAATTCTGAGTTTATGGTAGCTATAGAGGCTTGTAAAGAATTATAGTGCATGAAAACGTTTATTCTAGGCCTCAATTTTAATCAGGATAGGTATATGTTATCTTTTGATTGTCATAGTGCTATTTTTTAGAAAATAATCCCACATTTCATGGAATTTAAAAACATATTGGTTTTTGGTATCATTGGATATGTGACTTCCTTGATTCGAGAAAATTGGAGCTTGAGAGTATCTACACTAATGATAATGTTTCAAACATGATAACTAAGAGAATACCCAAAGGTAAATTTGAGACTTACAGACTGATTGAAGGGTTTGTGGTGGTCCCCACTTGAGTCAGAGGGGGGGGGGGGGTTTGGTATCATCGTCACATGGATACATTATGTGTAACATTAAAATAAGGAAACAAAAAGTATATATGTGGTTTGTTGGATTTACGGACTTCTCTGTAAAGACCAGTAAATTTCAAGGAAATTTTTTTCTTAATTTTCTTTGGAATTTTACAAGAACGCAGTTTCTGACGGCGCCTGATTCCAAGGCCCGGTGTGCCCAGAATCATTTTCTGAAGCTTGGCTCGGGTACGTTCAGTGAACGGGCGAGTGAGTTTTTCTAACTTTTGAACCGGTGCCCGGAATCGAATTCTGAGGGCACCAATGAAATCGCAGCGCCGGTATTCGCTTAGAAATGCCTCTTCCGGAGTTGCGTTTTCTCGGGTGTGGTTTTTAAATTTCGAGCTTAAAATTAAGAAATAAAATAATTTTGCGACAACTTTATTTTATTTCACTTAAGCCACTTGGAAGCCACTTGATGCCACTTAAAGGCGGCTTGAACTGTGTTGAACTGGATAGGATGCTATCCAGAAATATCCTACCCCCTTGGTAGGATATTTGTGAGGTGGGGCCCACACGAGCCCCGCCGTTTCTTTCAGCTAAGAAACGCACCCGTGAAAACCCGTCTTAATGAAAGTCAACCGACGCGTTTTCTAAATTCTTAACAGACCATTAAATGGGCTGTTTCTTTCGTGAATTAAATGGCTTGTTTCTTTCGTTGAATTAATTCAACGAATTAATTCAATCATTTCTTAACCTATTTTCGTGTGTTGGCATATTAATAAAATAAGACCAACCTAAAATCTTTGGGGGAAATTTGAGAGGATTCTTGTTTCTTCTTCTCCCTCGCGAAGAACGCGAAGAACGCGAAGAACGCCGAACCCGGAAATCGACGACGCTTCCGTCCGAGACGTTCTTCCACGCTCCGATCTCCGCTCACCGGCCGTTTGAGGTGAGTGATGTTGGATTTTCCTCTCAAGTTCTTTTCTTTGGTTTTAATCGAAACACAGATTTAAATATTAATAAATTTAAATCTGTTGTTCTTGGTTCGTTGAGCTCGCCGACACAACACCGGGTTCCGCGACGACGCAACACCTCCCCGCGACGACGCGACGATCCCTCTCTTCGGCGACGATCTTCTCCGTGAAGAACGCCCGCGCGCGACGATCGACGAGGTAGGGATTTTATTATGTGAATTACCCCTTTTAAATTTATTCCCGTCAATGTTTCTTAAAGAAATTGAAGAACCGTTTTTGTGAACAATTTTTTATCTTATTAAAAATTGTTGTTTCCTGTGTGGAATAAATTTCTCCCGGTTGTTTATCTCTAACGCGGAGGGTGCAGGCCAAACGAACACGGCCCGACGACCCTCCGCCGTTCTTCGTTTTGTGCGGATTTGACGGATGACGATGGAACGTGCCGCAGCGGACGTTTGACGATTCCGCAGTAAAGAACGGATCCCGGGAGGAGCAACGGCGTAGACGGGAAGGAAAACGGGCCACCGGAGCGACGCCGGCGGCCGGAGGCAGCGGCGCCCCGGCGCGCCGCCGAACGAGGCCGTCGCGGCTGAAGCCGCGGCAGTGGCCAACGGACCCGTGGCCGCGCGGGTCCGGTTCGCCCAGGCGGGACGCGGCAGAGCCGCGTCCGCGGTTCACCAGCGCGGCCCGCACGCGGGCCGCAGCTTCTCTCTCGACCGCGGGGGCTGCACCCGCGGCTTCCACCCACTCCGCTCGGCCGAGCCAAGCTGGCCGAGCCGGACCGGCCCTGGCCGGGCCTGGCTGGGCCAACCGGGTCGGACCCGGGTCTGGTCGACCCGGGTACGGTCGGCCCGGGCCCGTACCCCCCTTCTTCGGACATCTTCGATCAAATGGCCGTATCTTGAGCTACGGGCCTCCAAACGACTCGTCGTCAGCGGCAAAGCGATCCTTGGATCGAGACGGTCGTTTCAGTATATCGCACTCAAGGTTTCGGAATACTTTATGTTCGGCCGGGTTGGTTCGTACACGAGACCAACCGGGCCCTCGGAGCGGAAACGCTCATATCTTGAGCTACGGACGTCCGATTGACGTGTCGTCAGCTTTGTTGAATTCCACTAAGTGAGACGGATCTTTTGGCATACTCCGCCCGAGGTTTGGATGCAGGTGGAGTGTGGTCGGGTTGGTTTTTCCTTAAAAACCAACAGGGCCCCTCGGACGAAAATGCCAATAACTCTCAGACCGGGCGTCCGATTGACGCGCCGTCTGCGACGTTGAGTTTCTGTTGACGATATGGAACTTTTGGATACATCAACTTTGGACTTCGTGACAGTTGATGTATCAGCCTCTCGGCTCGTGGAGCGGACCCTCCCGAACGAGCTTGCTGTGTACGGGAACCCTAGTGCTGGCTGCGACTGCTACTTCGACAGAGACGACCGTGCAGAGATCCTCCGTGGACTCCGACGACGACCGTGCAGAGATCCTCCGTGGACTGCGGCGACGACCGTGCAGAGATCCTCCGTGGACTGCGGCAACGATTGCGCAGAGAACCTCAGTGGACTGCGACGACTACTGCACTCAGCGATCCTCCGTGGATCAGTGCTACCGATCCTGTGTGGGCCCGATCCTGTGTGGGTCCGATCCTGCGTGGGTCAGCGCTCAGCGGTTCTGTGTGAGCCAGCGCCTGCAGGTCCTGCGTGGGCCTGGTCCTATGTGGGCCCGATCCTGTGTGGGTCTGATCCTGTGTGGGTCACTGCGAGGTTAGTACCTATCGATCCTTCGTGGGTCCGACGACTTAGATGGTTCAGTGATCATCTTTATCGTCATCCGAAGAAGTATACCTGTGTGAGCTGACTCTTGTGTTTCTCACCTTTTCGGATTGTGTTGAGCTATCCTGTGTGGATTTACTGTTTACTCTGCTTTGTGGATTGTGTTGCTCTATCCTGCGTGGGTATGCGTTTTGCTTTCCTGTGTGGACTGGGTTGTGCTAGGGCTCGGACGTTGGAGCCGATCGGGGAATTGATGACTTAGGTATATGTATGGGCATATACCTAAGCCGTGTCAGATGTTACTTCGTGATTGTACCTCTTCTTTGTGATTTATCCTTTGCGGATTTCGGGAGACCTTCGGGGGTCTCGGGGTCCCTACTGATTAGCTTATACTCACCCCTGCACGGGCTATGCCCGCACTTCGTGGTGTTGGTTGCAGACGACAGACAGCGCTGATCGTGGAGGAGGTGTGCAGAGCAGGACAGTACCTGGAGGTGGACCACTGGGCGGGACGTACTCGGAGCGGTTAGGTGGACCCGAGGAGCAGTGGAGGCTATCTGTACCCACCCTTCAGGTGGGACTTCCAGAGGACGGCTCGACGCTGCAGTTTTTTTTTCAGTTGTTGTTTTTCCTTTCAGTTGTACTTTACAGTTGGGCTTGTATTTCCGGCCCCTTTTACTTTCAGCACCGCTTGTACAGTTTTTACTTAGTGTTTACTTTTCCGCTTGCTTACTCTGTGGTGCTTGTTTACTTTTCAAAGGCAATGCCTTCCCTTTTTGTTGGGATTTACGACTTGGTGCTAGTCGCCAGCCCCTAGCCTATGGAAGGCGGGTTTGGGGTAGTCACGGCACGGGCCCCGAGGGCGGGTCGTGACATTCTCATTGGTTGAAGGGTTTTAGAGGCTTTTGTGGCTGCGACACTTTTCAACCACAACTTTATCGTGAAGGTAGTTTTTTGTATGTGACAACTATATGAGAAGTAGTTTCTGATGTTATGATCTTCTTTGATCGATGATTGATTTTATTTTGATATTGGTTAATTTTTTGCACTTGTTTATTCAGTCAGCGAACTTCCGATTCATACGGTCAGATTTATTTTTTTCTCTTCCTTGCCAGATGATGTTCTTTTATTAGATCTAATTTCATCCCCTCTTTTCTAATGATATTTGTTCTTCTATATTAGTGATTATAATTTTGGGACCCCATTAATTTTTGGGATTCTCTATTGTGTACTCACTGATTATAGAGGATGTGCTTTCTAGAATAGGTCTTATGGTTTTTTCCTCTTTGATTTTTACTCATTAAACATTTCTATTGTCACTATTTTATTTTCTTCACATATATTTGGTTTTTGAACATTAACTTCAAATTGTAATGAGTATTTAAAGGGAATAAAAATATATCTCCACTACTCATTTTATTTATTTATCATTTATGCATTCGTTTCTTGTTATCTTTCAAAACATTTTGAACCACCCCAAATCAGTCTTCACTTGAGCTTTCCCATATCACATATAGAAGACCAGTTTGGGACTATGTCTCATTAATGAGAACTCCATGAAAGCTTCCTCTAAACTTGTTTCTCTTGATCTCATCAATAGGGATTCAACCTAGGATTTTTAATGAATTTTTTTCTAAATGAAAATAAATTTCAAATACATTTATGATACACATTGAGTCATTATAATAATAGCATTGATAAATTACAATTAAATTTACATTTAACTTGTGTTTACTTAGAGTTTGTTTATGATTGTTTTGTATAATATGTAACTTCAAATTATAGTCCTTCTAAATCCTTTCTTTATATGATTGGATCATCCAAAATAATGCCAATATTAAAAATTCACAAATACATTTAAATATTGAACAATTGAAATATTTTATTTGAGGTTAATATAATATCAATGTTATCAGGGAGTCAATTAAAACTAATTCCTATAAATAAGGGACATGGAATCAAGAACAAAGTGATGATGAGATGAAAATATGACATGTACTCTGATTGAGTGAAGGCTTTTACTTTTTTTTGGTTAGTTTTTTTTCAGTGTGAACTTAGTGCTTCCATCTTATGTGGTTTTATTATAAAAGCAATGATTTTTTTCATTATAGTTTTTATCTTATGATCACCTATGATCAAATAATTTTATCAAATAAGTAATTTTGTGGCTAATGTTATAATATAATAATTCTTGGGGGTAATAAATTATTGGTTAGAATATTTTAGATCAAATAGGTTTCACATTTAAACATGGTGATTATTGGTCCATGACTTTCCCTCCAACTAATTTGGTTTAAAATCTAAGAGGTCTCAAGTGTTTGAACATTAATATCCCTTACTTAATAAATTTTTTTTAGGGGTTTATTTATTTTTATCTAGAACCTTTTTGTATTGGTTAGCTATGTTATTTTTATTTTATAATATTCCGTTATTTCATTTTTTACATTAATTCAATGTATTTACCCTTCTTCTTATTCTTCAGTTCTTTGTCTAGTTTGAATCAAACCTAATTTAATTATTACAAAAAATTACATATTTAAAAATTGAATTGATTTAAGATTTTAAAATCTTCAAATCACCCCCTCTCGAAGCTACTTTATAGCAAAAACATGACCAATTTTTTTTCTAGATATTCCATCCCACCTGTGAATATTCACTTCAAGCACTAAATCTGTATGAATTCAAATAACATGTATTGATGAGTATATAACAAGAAAATTGATTTATTAAAATACAAAATTACAATGAAATAGAAAAATTATATTTCAATAATATCTAGAAAGTGAAAATAAATTCATTTTAAAATTTTAAATTCCCAAAAAAATTAACATTTCAACTCAATTTTATAAGAAATGAATGAAAAAATATTTTTAATGTCAATAAAAATATTTCTAGAATTTGAAATTCAAATGAATATTATCATTTAATTCTAAAAAAATAAAATTTCAATTGCTTATCTTAAAATAATATAATTAAGAAGAATGGATTTTACCCATAATTAAAATACTGAAAATGGATAGTGTTAATGAAATTAAAATTAAATAATCAAAAATATATTTCTTCTTAGATGTCCTCATATATGAGGTCTAGAAGTAGGATAAGATCCATTCCTTTAGAAAACTAAAGGTTAAGGTCATCCAATCAATTATACTTCAAAGATTAAAACAGATATAGGTAACTAATGATTAGGGCTTCACACATTGTGCTTTCCTAAGAAAATATTATTCATGAGAACTCACCTTTTTCATAAGCCACTCATTTGGATGATCATGATCCTTAAAAAAATTACATTAAATTTAATTCAAAACCTTTGTATATTTTAAAGGGTTTCCTAATCCCGTACTTACATTTACTCATCCCACAAATTTCATATATATATGTATACATCTAAAAATTTAATCTATACATCTCAATACTTTAACCAAATTATCATGTTGTAGTTTTGTTATTTCAGAACTCTTATACAACTAATTATTTATGTTATGCTTCCTCCATGAAAAATATAATTACCATATTTAATATATATCAATATGAATCTCATGTATAATGTACATGAAAATCTATCATGCAATGGATTAAAACCATAAGAAACCAAAATATTACTTGAGAGTATGAAACCTATGACAAGTAGGTAGCCCTATAATTCTATATACAATTTCTGTCCTCAATCTAGTATAAGTCTAATCCACATTCACACTTTTCATATATCGATACTAAACATGGATCTTAATTCAAACATAATTGTGAACACAAATATACATAAGTTTTTAAAATAAGCACCCATTTATTAATCATAACAAAACAATATCAGTTGGCCAAATTTAAATATTATAATATATATAATAAAAAACTCCATAAATTCTTGTGTTATTATTTATAAGATGAAATATAATCAATTTAAGTTAAATAATATGAATATTCATAATATAAACAATTCATAAACATGAATATTAAATTGGTAATTTCAAAAAATAAAAGAATGATGAAAATTCCCACTATTAATATAAACAACTTATACTATGTCAAATAAGGAAGGCATGAATATGAACATTTAATATATTCCAATATAAACACTTTATATTGAATAATATATATTATTTATAAATATTTCATAAATGATACAATTTAATTTATAAAATAAATAAATAAAGTTTTATATTACCATGTGATGGAAAACTATATTCTTATATCATATGTTATGATATAGGTAAGCCTATATCACGACTCCAGGGAATATTGTTATGTCATAATGTTGTTTATGTTAAAGTGGATAATGATATCCCCATATCACTACCATTGTTACTATGCTATAACATTATACCTCTTTTTATATCCATGTTAGGTGTCACATGTTGTAATATCAATTTATCACATCATGTGGTAGCCTCAAAACATATCATTTATATTATAAAACATATAGTGAGATCCTCATATCATGGGCATGTAATAATTTTCATGAATAAATGATGATTGTCACAAATAAAGATTTATATCTCAGTTCTTTTAGAACCCCCACCAATGTTAGAGATAAACTGAAGTGTGTCCCCTGAATCTCGACTCCAGTGATTCATGGGTTAGTGACTAGCATCAACTGCAAAAATCTCTTTAATGGAAAGAATTAATCTCTAGAGAACATTAGAGAAAAACTGAAGTGTGGACCCTGAAGTTTTATGCTAGATTAAAAATACTAGATTAACCATATCTATATAGGTACTATTTACTTCAAAAGTAGATGTAGAAAGAGGATGAGTTAATCAGAATATGGAAAAGCTACTGTCAATGTATTTACAAGTGACTCCAAATTTTGTGAAAATCCAATCATTGTAGTTGGTTACAATATCATCTATAAATAGATCTAGGCTTTGAAGGATTAAAACGAGAACAGTAATTGAGAATTCTAAAATTAATTGTTCATTATGAATTTTTTGAAATTGGTTGTTGTTGATAGTGATTTCGATCAGTACAATTTTTATGAAGGTTTTTACAAAAGATCTAAATATGGAAAGGATTTATTATAAATCTCTTATTATTAATATTTTATTATTTTATTTTGATCTTGTGTGATTGATGTATTTTGGGATAGGAAGAAAATTTGTTTGATAACTGATCATTATACCTACTAAAAGGTTAATTAAAGGGCTTCTGAGGATAGGAATACAGATCATCTAGCAATGATTTTAATTCAAGGGATTCTAGAGATTGGAAAACATAGACACCTTGTATTCAATTTAATGATCCAACTTAAACTTTGGATTAAAAGTGTGGTTTTATTATAATCATTATAATATTATTCGGTGTTTTAACCATCACACTATGTTTTGTTTTAAATTTATTCTTTATTAATTTTTTAATTTCCATTGTTTTAATTTTTTTTAATTTTTTGATAAAATAATGATAGTTTAATTTATATTTCATTTGACACAATTAAATGTGGTTGATTAAATACTAATTTTTTTTATTACCACTATGTGTACAATCTTTAATTTGATATATTGTGGATATATTATAAATTCATGTTTTTATGCTCTAAATGAATTAGGGGGGAACAAAATTATAAGTTTTTTTAAAACTAAAATTCATCACACCCTCTTATAGTGCTGTTTTCATCCATTTTAGCACAACATTTGGTATCAAATATCAACTCTATAAGATTTTGGGAATCATTTCATTTTATATTAAAGAAAGACTCTACTTATTTTTGAGTTTGAATGAATTTCCTTTTTTTTGTTATAATTTTCCTCAATTTCCATACACTAACTGTGTTTGTGGAGAATTGATATTTTTGTGGTGGAAGGAATTCTTGATATAACTCATGAAAATTTGAATTCGATCAAACAACCTATTTTTGATAGATCTAATTATGTATATTAGCATGATCATTTTATTTATTTTACCATTAATACTTGTATTGATAATTTTCTCATATTAACTAGAAAATATAATGTTCTGGAGAATGTATTTTTCATTTTTTTCTCATGAAAAACAGGTATAATATTTGGAAAACCATATAGTTCTTAATTCCTTATTTTTTTATGATCAGAGGCATTTATAGATATATATTTTTTAAAATAGTGAATGGTATTTGGAATTAGCTAGAAATTAATCACTTTAGAACCTCTAGGGTTTTAGAAACATACAGAGAAATGTTAAGTGTATATTATCAATCTTTTCCTTTTTTCCTGGTGGAACGATAACAAAAACTGGTCAAAATTTCCTTATATTATTAAAATTTTATAATCTTTAGGTGATAAAGAATTTTCAGATGATCCAATTATTATAAAATTTATTGACATTATTTTAAAGGAATAACAATCATATATAAAATCTATTAATGATACTAAACGTTAATAAGTTAAGTCTAGATGAATTCATTGATACTCTAATGTCATATGAAATCAAATGGAAGAGATATGTTCAGAAAAAGAAGAGGAATAATGGAGTGTATTTTTCTTCTACTTCTAGTAATCCTATTTCAATTACTTTTAATTATTGTATTAATATTTCTAAATCTCTAGTTTCTAAGAAGAAAAGTATTAATTTTTATAGAAGTAGTTCAAATGGTAGTGATATTGATCTTACACAACTTTCTTTAAGGAAGAATAGTATTTTCAGAAATAAGAAATTATAATTAATGAATTTGAAATATATAAAATATAAACCTGATAAGAAGGAGTCATTTGATGTTATATATAATAAATAAAATAAGATAGGTTATATTATACCATTTTTTTTAAATCGAATAGTAATGATATAAAATCAAAGATATACTCTAAGAGTAAATTAAAAAAAGAGATTAAAATCATTACACACCACAAGTGTAAGTGAAGGTGATACATCTTCTAGTATTTCATTGGAAGAATGTTCCAGTGAAAGTCATAAAATCATTATATTTTTTACAAATATACCTGGTGATGAAAAAAATATACAAGCCTAAGGTAATTGTTGAATCCTTAAAAATTTGAACTCTATATTATAAATTAAATTATACTTATGAGGATGGTTAATCACCCTCATCTTTGTGGAATCCTGTTTTTAATATAAATAATGATTAATCATTTTGGATGAATTATATTTTTTTCCACGTCTCTATAACTAGAATGAAAGTATTCTTATGTGAGAAATATTTATCTACAATTTTAAGGTTTGATATCACTATCTAAATTAACATCCAACTTTATAGGATAATTAAAAGTTTAATTAATAATAGGACAAATATTATATACCTTATTTTAATTAAATTTATATCCATTTAATACTTATAAAATAGGAGATTGAAATTTTAAAATGTAACTATGATTATAATGAGGAAAATATTATTAATTATTATAATAGAATTTTATAAATATCTACTAAGGTTTCTAATTTTTCAATAGAATTATATTTAAAATATAGTTTAGTTTTAATGATGGATGATAAAAATTTTGATAATAATAATTTTGATGGTCATAATTTTTTTATTAATATTAAATATTAAGTTTATAGTTTGAATAAACTTTTATAAAGAATTACTTCCAATAGAAAAAAAATTCCTAAATTTTTTAAAAAAATAAAACCTTCTATAGCTTTTAATGGAATAATATTTACTTTTTCTAAACCACATTTTCAATAAAATTATTTTGTACCTAAAATTGAACTTTTTTTACTAAATGTCAAAGGGGGTCATTGGAATGTATTTTGTTCTTTAAATTGAGTTCAATATTTTATTTTTCATAATTAATTTATTCATGGAGAACTATCAATTGTTCAATATTAGAAAGTTTGGCAGATTGGGGTCCCTAAAATATAGTTTTTAAAGATAACTAACCCTATTCTAGTTTGGTCACTGAGAAATTAGATTTTTTATTTTCAAGATAATAGGTTAAGTGTCATCAGCTAAAAATGGTACATGGAAAATGGTTGGTCTCAACACATGATAAGAGACAAGTCTATCTTCTGTAATTTATGAAATTTTAATGTTGGATGACTCACTTTTGGAGACAATGTATAAGGTGAAATCATCAAGAATCAATGATGTCTATTTTCTTAGAAAAACATCAATTTAAATTGTTTTATATTTTCTATTCCTTAAAAGAAAATTTATCAACATTAACCAACTATGAGATGAGGATTATCTTGTGAACTTTAGTAATGATAAATGTATTGTTCAAAGTTTAGAAGGTACTTTAAGTCTATCTTTTGATAGGAATGATAATGTTTACCCAATTGAATTACAATACATAAGACCAAAGAATTTACCTTGTTTAAGTGAAATTGAAGATTTATATAGGATGTGTCATTGAATATTAAGACACAATAACTATAAATATTTAACTAACATTTTAAGGAAATTGTATGTTGATATATACCAGAACATAGGTTTAACTCAACTAGGGTTTATGTGCCTTATCAATTTTGTGAGCCTCGTATATCTAGCTTTAAATCTAAAAGTGAAGTATCAACTTGTAAAGATTTAAATATAATGCATATGAATTTATTTCATCCTATATAAATTGTAATTATTGGGAGAAAACACTATACATATGCCTTATTTAATGATTAAGGTTGATTTACTTGAGTTTATTTTATAGAATTAAAATCCAAATCATTTTTTCATCATAAATAATATTTTGATTTTGTTAAAAATGTAAAACCCCTATATTTGATTAATATTCAAGGTGATCATGGTGTCAAGTTTGTCAGCTCTTATTTTGAAACCATTTTAAAAAAATTATTACTCATAATTTTTTAGCACATAGAACATCATGATAAAATGTTATAGGTAAATGAATAAATACAGTTATTTAAAAAATTAGAAGGAAATTATAAGTGGGTATTCTATTACCAATTATTTTTGGATAAATCTATGATTACTTCTTATTATACTATAAATCTATTTTTAATCATAACTTTTCTTGATAAAACTCTTTATGAGTTATAAACCAAAAAAAATCCAAAACATTCTTATTTTAGTGTCTACCAACATAAAGTATTAATTTTGAATAGTACAAATCAACATTTTAAATTTGATCCTAAGGATAATTAAGATAATTTTTTTGTTATTATATAACTATAAAGTATTGTTTATTTTTTAATAAAATAACAAAAAAAAATTGAATAAAATTTTTATTAAAATTTGATGAAATTGATCCAATTATTTCTGTAAAACCTCTAAAATTCGTTATTCGAAAGATGTTTTTGAAAAGATTTATTTTTATTTCATTTATGATAATTTGAAACTCCCAGAATTAAATCATCCAAAATTAATATTAATGAACGTTTGGTTTCCATACGTTATACTAACGGATGATATACAACCATTAGTTTAATATCATCTTATTTTTTTACCTAAGAAGTAGTTGATCTGAATAATTTTCCTCGTGATAATATCATTGGTGAGGTAATTTAACTAGTTAAAACCAAATTTCATTAATAAATTATTTTTAACATCATGAATTCTTAACACAAATCAAATTTAAAATGATATATGACGCTTTAGGTGATGATATATGGATAATATCCTTGCAATAATAGATCATTAAGATGGAAATAAAGTTTATACCTCAGTTAAAAGTCCTAAAGATCTATCGGTGATTAAAGTAAAATGGTATTTTAGAAAAAAATATGAAAAAATAGAACTACTACTAAAATTAAATATATTTTTGTAAGGGTTATTTTCATGAAGAATACATAGATTTTGGTGAGATTTTTTCACTAACAACTTGACTTGAATCTATCAAAATTTTACTAGCCTTTATATCAAAGCATAATTTATTTTATTTTAAATGAATGTTAAGTATGATTTTTTAACAGATGTTTTTAGGAGGATGTTTATTTTTAACAACCCATTGGTTTTTAATATACAAAATATTTGGAATATTTTTTAAACTTACCAATCCACTCTACGGACTAAAAAAATCTCCTAGATCTGGGTATGATAAACTTACTAGATATTTACATCAAAATAACTTTGTTAATGTAAGTTTTTATCCAACCATTTTTATAAATAATGTTTTAAAATACTCCATCATTATTCAAATTTTTGTCAATGGAATTATTTTTTTCATCTCAAATATCGATTTTTAATAGTTTTTTAAAACCTATGAAAAACCAGTTTGAAATGAACATGATGGTTAAACTCAAATTTTTCCTTGATTTTCAAATTTATAAAAATTTGGAACAAAATATCTTATCTAAACATAAATATATTAGATTCCTAAGAAAATGTTTTTTTAATTCAGTATGTATAACTACTTTGGTAAAAACATTTATCATACTTGATCGTAATGAATTAGAAAATCTGTTTTTTAAAAGAATTATAGAAGTATGATCATAAATTTACAGTATATTATAGAATGTTGACGTGAAATTATGTTTTTATTATTTTTATGTGTGATTTTTGAATAAAATATAAAGGAATGTCATTTAATATTGGTAAAAATAAATTTTCTATTACTTAACATAACTTAATAAATTTGTTTATTTTATTCTTTTGAAAATAATTTTTTTCTTAAAAGTTATTTAAATGTTGAATTTGGAGTTTTTAGATTATATAAAAAAGTAATTTAAAAACATGAAATTATTTAGGAGAATCTTGAGATTCTTTGTCTGGTAAAAAACAACATTTAGTATAACATCCTGGTGCTAAAAATGAATATCTTCTACTTGAAAGGTGTTGGGCCCAATAGTTGTGGATGCAACAAACACTCATGAATTTTGGTATGAGTTTTACTCGAACTCGAATACTTTATTATAATACTAGTGATATTTATTTATCTAAAAATATAGTACATCACTCATGAGAAAATTAGTTATATGTTATATATCACTTCCTCAACGATCTAGTAAACAAAGGAGGTATAGTTATTGACTTTATTGGAATGGAAAATTAGCTCACTGATATTTTGAAAATATATTTAAATTATAATAGATTCAATTACATTGAATAGAAGATATTAATGATAAAAATAAGATGATATTTAATGGACTTCAATTTTTCCTATTTTCTAACATTAAAATTTCCTCAATAAAGGGGGAGGATATTTCATCTATTTTTTATTGTTATTTAATCAGTTTTTCATCATCATTTCATCAGCTTTTCATCTTTATTTCAGCAAATTTATATTGTATTTCCATGTAATATTATAAATTTTAAAATAAATAATTTCTTATAACCATACTCAAAAGAGGAATATCATCTATTTGTATGGTAATATAACTTACATGATGTTTAATTTCATTTAACTTTATCCTCTATGAATCATTTTTAAAAATATTTTCTCATTATCTTATTATTTAATAAAGGGGAGTTAAATATATTATTTGAGGATATTAAAATTTGATTTAAATTGTATAAAATTTAATTTTTTATAAATTTTAGTTTCCCTCACTATTTTCATCCCTTATAAAATAAAAAATGGAGATAAGATTAAGAAATATTTGAGTTTAATTTGAATTTCTATGTATATGTTTTTTAAAAAGGGGGATAAAATTAAAAACGTTTTGAGGAATAATTTTGAAAATTTATCAGAGCTCATGATTTTTTAAAATGGGGGAAGTATTTTCTTTTCTTATTATCTTATTTTTATCTAATGAGGTTGTTTTATATGGTTGTAAGTCAATGGAAATAAAATCCTACCATAACAAATTTCATGGGTTTTTATTTTAAATTTAGTTTAACTTTTAATTTTTTTAAACTTTTGTGTTTTCCAAAAAGGTAGAGATTTTTGATTCCATGAATCACTAAATTAATTTTCATTGAAAACCACAATACACTTCATGTTAATATGATTAAACATGATAATTGTTTTAGTTTTAATTTGTTGTGTATAATGATTTTGGGATCACTAGAATTATGGAGAACTTAATGAAGGATTGTGAATATCCAATGATCATAAATTTTATTCCATATTACATTAAATATAATAATAAACATTTTATGATTTATAATAACATTATATAATGATGTGGTGTTGTGTTGAGTTCACTATAAGATGGAAAAGTTGATGCCAATGCAGTTACAACTAATTATAAAGATTTCTGAAATTTATCCATTGGAATTTTTTAGAACAACATCATTAAATGGAGACACACTTTGGATCATTAGAAGGAGAATATTAACTGATATTTCAAAATTTTATTTTATTTTTTACAATTTTGAAATCTCTTCTAGTTTTTGTAGTTTTTTTCTTTTTATGATATTTTACTAACAGATTCATTTGGAAAGACTTTATTATAAAGATTTTATTATTTCTATTGTAATTATTTGGTTATAGATCTTATGTGCTCAAGGGATTATGGGGATAGTGAAATAAAGTATTTAAGGATAGAACACTATATATACTAACATGTTAATTCAATGTCTTCTGGGGATAAAAAGACAGAGCAACAACAAATGGGTTTAAGTTGAGGGATTTCTAGAATTAGAAGACATATATATAATGGATAAGTACTAAATATCCACCTTATACTTGATTTAAAACTTTAACATTATTATATCCTTAAAATAAGTATTTGGTTTTTTTAAAATTACATCATGTTTAGTTTTCAACCTTCCCTTTATATATTTTTGAATTTCCACCATGTTAATAATTTTATCAACTTTTTTAAAATAACAATAGATTAGTATTTTTTGCATTTGATAGACTTATTGATAGTTTCTAAAATACTAATTGGTTTATTTCTATATTTTGTACCATATATACTTTGATATATTGTAGGTGTATCAAAAAAATTTATTCATGATGCTCTTAATGTTTGAGGAGGAAAAATGTAAGTTGTTTTAAAACTACAATTCACCTACCCGACAATAGCATTATATTCATCCATCTTAGGAAAAACATATCAATTTTTTAAAAAATAAATTAAACCACCAGTCTATAAAAAATAAATAATCCATGATTTATTTATAGAATAAAAAACATAGAATGCATAAATTTCATACAACATGAACAAAGTGAAAGATTGTTAAAACAATGAAAAAAATTGTTAACCCTAATATGTTGATTAACCCAAAACAAATTATTTTCCTCTATGGTATACCAAACAATCCCCAAACACCAATCTCAAATTATCCTCCTTGGTCACCAAGCAAGCACTACCTAAAAACTCTACTTACATGATCCTAGCAATGAGTATTTAAAATTATGTACGGTTATATCCACATACATAGTAGCACATTCCCTAAGGGTGAAAATTTTATTCAATATCCTAAATATATAATAATGACTGAAATAAATTCACAATAAATAGTCATATCCCCACCAACCAAAACAACCATGGATAAGTAATGTCAAATGATATTTATTGAACAATCTCTTCCAAAACAACCTAAGTTACTACAGTTGAATCATTCATGGAACAAAAAATCTATATTTACTCATTCACACATCTAAATTAATTTGTTTAATCTTTTTTCAATCACACTACCATCATACCTCAAAAAATATAACACTATATATTTCATAACACATTATATAAAAATATACATTTTCCCTAGAAAACCAACTTCCACATGCTAGTGCCATAAATTTCTCCCAACATCTATTGTCTTGTGACCCACCCACTATAATAATCACACTATATATATTTCATACAAAAAATTAATCACATATAGATTCCATGAAAACTTAATAAATATATAATCCAAACTAATATGTGTTGGTGATGGAGTATCTTTTGAGATAGCTATTCAGTATCTATGTGGAGACTAAATGTTGGGCCACACCTAATAAGTTTTAATCAACTAGTCATATTCCAAGTGATCGGTACTCCTATCACTAGAATAACATAAAATATAATAACCAATATATCTAACAATATTACCCATGGGTTTTTAGAAAATAATATCAACTAGTCCATGTGAATATTTGATTAAACAATTCAACATGTCCATATAACTACTCCATAACTATGACAAATATTCCACAAAACATTATAATCATCTAGGTAAACTAGTCCACATAACTATCCATCTTTTAAACTAAAGATCCCATGTTTGGATTTTATGTGTTCTAAAAAATGAATATTATCATTTTTATGATGATATCAATATGTCTTGAATGATATAAGGGTTATGTTCTTCTCATAGGTAAGTGAGAAAAGGAAAAAAGTAAGCTATTTTTATTTTTTTTAATGGAAAAAAAAGATAAAGATGTATTATTTCTAATTAAAATAAATAGATGGATAGGTAATAGGACAAAAATAATTTCAAATGTGATAATTGTGGATTTTATATTAAATGAAACTAAATATAAGTATTTCTAGATGAAGATATAATATTGATTCTAGGAATAATTTGTTGGACATGTAGTGGGAAAATAATGTTTACAAATGTGATAATTGTGGAGAATAATGTCAGGGAAACTAAATAAAAGTGTTATTTCATGAATATATACTATCTATAATATTTTGGAATGATTTATTAATGAAATTTTGAAAAATAATATATTGAGGAATAATTCTTAAAGAAAAAAAGACAACATAATGATTGAAGAAACCATCCAAAGGTTATTGAGGATCAAGGATTCAAGAGAAAAAAAGACTTTAGATGATATTCTGAGTTGATTTGGGGTGTTTGAGAATTTGATAAGATAATTTGAGAGGATCTAGATTATTTATGACATCTGCAGGTTTAAGTGAATTTGATAGATTCCTAGAGTCCACTGTACTTTAGAAGAGTAATCACCGACATCAAAAAGGTAACCCAAAACTCTTGTTTGAAGAAAATGTAAAACATAAACATCATAAATATTATAACACTATAAAATAGTGATTCTATACTTTAGAAGAGTAAGAAATATTTCAGAATAGTATTGGAAGACATAAACAGATAATTGAAGACATTGGACGAGTATTCAACGACTTTGGAAGAGTACCAGAGGAGTTTATAATAGTTGATTGAGTACTTCATAAGTGTAAATCCCATCTTTGGAATATTCAATTCAGAGTAAAGGAAACAATAATAAAGGTACATTGGTGGATTTGGAAGGGAAACTGCATACATAAAAAGAGTAACTCAGACTTCATAAGAGTAGTCAGTTTGTGAGAATTTCACTAAGGCATAGGACCCAATTCACTCATAATAAACAAAACCCTATATGTTACAATTTGGTATGAGAGGTTTTTTTTGCCTATGATTTATGATGGTATAAAGGAGATTATGACATGTCAAAATTTAGTAATGATTCTATTTTTGAAGATGCTTCCATATATGCATGTAAATATACAAATTACCCGATATGGGACTTGATGTTCTTGTTTATTCCTATTGTAGTTGTTTTGATTCGACCATTGGGTGAAACACATGATATGAAAAGTTATTATTATTATGAAGTGGGGTAAAATTTTATACTTATCCTAGTATAGTAAGGAATCATTGATTGTTCATCATTTTAGAAACCATATGGGATTAAAATCTCATGCATTATGCCATGTCATGTATGATTCACTTCCTAACTCTATTATACTTGTTGAATGTGCCTTGAGTGATATACCTTCAATACAACTAATATTTCTGCATAATTAGTTATTAATGTTTTTTTTCAGCGTAAATGATTTTTTCTCATATAGGTTGAGGATGTAACCTTAACTAATCAATTATTTTATGTTTGAGTTATATGAATCAGGCTATGGAGACTAAAACATTAATTGATTTAAAATACATGAATTTCATTTATAATCTAAAGATTGAATGTACATATATAGATTGGGAATGATGATTCATTTAGTAAAACCATCTTATACTACCTGTTACATTATATTATTTAATGTTATGGTATTTACACAATTAAATGAATGACTAATTGAAATTCATAATGCATGTATTTATATAAAATGAGTATGGTACTTCAGTTAACTAGTATTTTTTTGAAAATAAAATAATTTATAAATATCTAATTTAAATAATGATATCATTAAATAAGAACTCCAATTAAAACATAATTGGTTTTTCCTCTTTAAAATTCAATTGAAAATACATAAACTAGGACTTATATAGTGCAACGTGGATCCTTCCTCAGACCCAACCTTAGTATTAGGAAGTAGGAATTGTCTCTTGCATTGTTTATGATCATTCCTATAACCCAAACTCGGATTTAGGAGCAAATAAAATGGTGAAACTCTTATATAGGAAGTCTTATACCTATCACATCCTTGTAACAGTGATGTTATCATTGTTAAATCCAATTTGAAATGTGTTCTTAGAATTTTTAGAGCTAAGCCACCATGACGTCTTCGAATCATGTTTCGGGAGGGTGGTGAAGACCATGATCAAAAGATGGTAGGCCCCGATCCATTAGTGTTACCTACAGTAGTTCCATCTGAGCCACCTTGTTTTATTCTTAATGTGGGTAATGATGGTAAAATTTGAGGTGAATTTCTGTAGATTATACATACTAGACAGGGAACTCTATGAACTACAACTTTTATGGAAGAGTTGATGTGAGAGTCTCTACGGAAACATCCAACTATTTTTAGGGGATGGTGGACCCCAAGATATAGATTCCTAGGAATAGGTCATGATGACTATCTTTGAGCATCGTGAGACACCACATGAGAGTAGACTGAAGCTCACTATGTATATGAATTGATATTTTATCATGTGATGGTGAGATCTTATCACCTAGGTGGGTCATCATTAAGGTATGAACTGATCTTGTTTTTAAACAGTATTTAGTGACTACTTTTTTATTGAGGCCTTGAGGGATGATCATTCTACAGAGTTCATTAACCTACAACAACGTTTTGTGTTTGTTATGAATTACTTATCTCGTTTTTTATAGATTAGGATCTTTTCTCCTATATGTACCCCGGATGAGCCAGTGAAAGTGAGACATTTTGAGGATTGTCCAAGGAATACTATTATATATCAGTGGATTGTTTTCTAATTGCCTATCATGTCTGATATAATAAACTAGTCTCTTATTACCGAATGTAACCTATAGTAATCTAGAGTTTCAGATCATAGTGGAATAGTTTCTTGTCTTAGTATTTTCATATCTCATGAAAAGAAGCATCAAATTGAGACCTATCATTAGAGAAGTATCATTCATAGGGAACATTTTGGTTGTTTTTTAGTCCATATTAAGTATGATAAGAAAGATAATGTCAAACATAGTGTGATAGGGATCCTATTAAGTGTCGATCCCATGGAATGACATACCATATATAGTGGTTTTGAAAAATTTTACCTCTAGTAGACTTTGAGATAGGATTAACACAGAATTTGGGTTTTGGATAATGATAAAAATATATGCTTCAAGAAGGGAGTTGTAGTGCTACTTGCTGATCTGGCCTAGGAGGTGTTAATGGTCAGGGGAGCCAGATACCAATTGCACAGTGTCAGTAGAGAAAACATACTCAAGGTAGTCTTGTTGTATCTTAGGGATGTGGAATGGTCCAGGTTTATGTAGTTAAACTTATGTCGTGGTAGTAGAGTCATAGGACTTCTATAGTTCTAGGTATAATTTTAATAGCATCTACCTTGGTATCTGTTTTCCTTAGAAAATGAGTTTTAAATTATTTTATCTCTATTGATATTGTGGAAATTATTGTGTATAAAATCATTTTTTTGTGGGGTGATAACCCTTTAAACTTCTTCGGGTATCTAATCCTATAATATGTTCCATTTTAAGGATTTCTCGTTGATGAAATAGGCTATCATTTTTTATTTAACCTCGTCATCCTTGAGATGTCTGGTTTCAATTTTATTCTCAAGATAGATTGGTTGGTCCCCTATCATTCATATATGGATTGTGATCACCACAGGGTATTATTTAAATCACTATAGGGTAGTATCCATGTTCACAAGGGTGAATGAAATGTACAGCTGAGTAGATTCAAATCAAGGAATAATGGATCAGGTGGAGTGACAACCCAGATTTCTAGCCTTTATATCGATTATTTGGAAATACATCATTCTTAATTCCCTCCTGTAGTACATCATTGTTTATATTTATTCCAATAAAATGTTTCCGGTTTACCTCTTGAGTGGGAGGTGGAGTTATCTAATAATTTAGTTCTAGGAGCTTCACCAGTATCCATTCCTCATTATAGGTTGACCACTAATAAGTTTTATGAGATCAAGAGATAGTTGGGGGACTTAAAATCTAAGGGTTTTATGGAGCCCGATATTCCTCTCAACAGTTCACTGGTATTATTTTCCAATAAGGGGGATAGAACCCTCAAAATTAAGTTAGATAACCTAAAGTTAAATCAACATACTATGAAGAACCATTATCATTTTCCTCATTTAGATGACCTATTTGATCAGACCGGAGGCGATTCGGTTCTCATGGATATTAATTTAATGTTATACTATCATTAGGTACATGTTAGACCTTTGGAAATATATCATATAATGTTATGCAATTGGTATGGTCTTTATTTTTATCTTTTTATGTTATTCAGTCTCACAAACATGCCGACCATTTTCATGGTTTGCATGAATCAGGTTTTCTACATGTATTTTGATTATTTTATGATTTTCTTCATAGTTGATATCTTAGTTCATTCTCATACTCAATACGACCATACAAAAAACATTGATATCAGTATAAATACATTGAGAGAGTAGTAAAATAATTCTAATCTCACTAAATTCCATCTTTAGATTGATAAGTTCCACTTCCAAGGTCACATCATCCCATAGGTTGGAGTATCATTTGACCCAAAGAAGGTGATAGTTTTACTTACCAGGGAGAATACCAAGAAAGTTTTCAGCATACATAGTTTCATTGGGATATTTGGTTACTAGAGGTTCTTTATACATAACTTTTTATGCCTATAATCACCTCTCACGTGTTTTACTAAAAGGGTGTAAATTTTATATGCTCTGTGGCTTAAGATACAGCCTTCGAGGAGCTAAAAGGGAGAATAACATTAGCACTAATCCAAATTTTTTCATAGTTTGGTAGAATCTATATAGTCTATTATAATTCATCAAGTTTGGAGATAGGATTAGTTCTGATGTAGGAAGATCAAAGAATTGTTTATGGGTCATGAGTGTTTAGGCCTCATGAGTATAATTTCCTAATTCAGAATCTTTAATTGCAAGCTATAGTTCATGCTTTATTTTTGATGGAGGCATTATCTACATAAAGATTATTTTATGGTGTATCTGTACCAAAAAATCCTCAGATATATCTTTAATCCACATGACTTTAATACCCAGAAATGAAGGTATGATGAATTCCTGAAGTTTTTTTATTTTTATCTTTCCTATACGCCTGGTAAGGTAAATGTTGTAGTGGATGATCGGAGTCTAAGGACTCAGAAAAAAGTAGTACTGGAGGACAGTAGAAAGTGGAATATTATGGTCTTATTTTATGAGATTTACTTGCAGGTTTAGGACCATCAGTGAAAGTTTATAATTTCATTGTTATTTGTGTAACCTTCACTTCTAGAGAGAGATGTAAAAGTTGTAACAACTATCATATCCCAAGGGATTAGTTGGAAGGGAGATTATTTCAGGTATGGATCCACTTCCAGGATGGATTGTTGACTAGGATGAGATCTTGTGCATCCATGGATGTATATGGGTTCCTAAAGACATCTGGGAGGAATTGATGTGAGAGTATCATGATTCTAGTTGGGTGGTACACCCTGGGATTACAATGGTGTATCATGTTATATGCCACCAATATTGGTGTCCTAGTATGGAAGGAGAAATAGATGGTTTTGTTTCTTACTTCTCCACCTATCAAAAGGTTAAGGAAGAACACTAACATTCAGTAGGGATTTCTCATCCATTCCCTATTCCTGATTAGAAATGGGATGATGTCACTATAGATTTTTTGATTGGATTAACATGACCCCCTAAAAGCAGTGATTCCATATGTATGATTGTCAACATTCTCTTGAAGGTCGCTCGCATATTACAAATCAGAGAGACCAACTATGTTGATGATATTAGGAGACTGTATGTTAGTGGGATTATCAACAAACACTGGGTACCTCGTACTATAACTTTTTATAAGTATGCTCATTTCATGTAAAAATTCTAGGATGTTTTATAGGAATCATTGGTTACTCAAGTGTATTTGAGAACAACCTTCCACCCTTGGACTGATGGTCAGTTAGAATAGAAGATATAGGTGGTAGAGAACATGAACCAAAAAATGTGACATTGATTTTAGAGTTAATTGGTAGAAACATATACACTTAGCCAAGTTCAATTATGATAATATATTTCAGATGACTATACAGATAGTACTTTATGAGGCTTTATATAGTATTCATATTGTTCAACTCTATACTGGTTAAGGTAGGTGGGGTGGTGATACTTAGACCTCGTATCATTTAAGAAACATAATAATAGGTTTAGTTGATTCATAATCGTATGGGTATATATCAGTATTATAATAATTCAAATTCCAATCGTCACCATAGTCCATTAGAGTTTGAGATTGGGACTTTGGTTTTATTATATGTGTCCCCTATACTAGGGCTTAAAAGGGTTGAAATACAATGGAAGCTATCGCTTCATTGCGTTGGGCCCTTCGATATTTTGGAGAGACTCGGGTTGGGATCATATCATTTGTAGTTACCTCATAGGTACCAATCTATGAACTATGTATTCCATGTATCTCATCTTTGTTGATATCAATCAAAATATTCTCATGTGCACTAACCTAATGATCTGGAACTAGGTGTTGAAACTTTTTTTTAGTAGCACCTTATCTATATTGTGTACTAAAGCACAAAGTCTCTATATGGTGGATTGGTTCTTCTGGTATAGGTACTATGGAAGTAAGGACTCATATAGGATGAGACATTGGAGCGATAAGTCATCGTACATGCTATGTGGATGAAGTTATTCTCATGTGATTGTTTACCGGCCATGAAAGGTAAACTCAGGGAAAAGTTACTTTAAGGGGTATTTAAAGATCTTAGTTTTTTATATGAGGTATGAACCCTTTAATTGTTAGTGTAGACACTTTATTTTATCTATATAAATATTTCTTACGGCTTAAGTAAGGTCTCAAAAGCATACAGGTCTTGTTTGAATCTCGAAGCTCTAGTTTTCAAAGGAATCATAAGAGGCACACGGTTAGTGCACAATTAGTGCAACTCATGAAAATCAAACCATGTGTCCTTATAAGGTTTCCACAAAATTTGTCCAACCCATGAAATGGGGGATCTGGCCAAGCATGGATAAGATAGAGGTTGCACATATATTGTACTTGGTTTTTATAATCGTGCACTACAAGCCATTCTGGGTGGGTCTCTTGGACAGTGGAGTGTTCATGGTTGGAACACGATTTGGCCAGCTGTGTGGCCAAACCGTATGAAAATTTAATTTTCTGTGAAATGACAATTTATATTTATTTTTAAATAGGATCACCCCCATTTTATTTCTTCTTCCATGTACAGATGCTCTCATCTATTGGAGAGATCCTCCACACCGAACATTGGATTTAAAGTTTCTCCTCTGTCTAAAATCTGATTCGAGCACCATTTATCCAATTGTATCCCTCTGTATAATAACTTTGATCCATTTTTTCCCCTTCCATCATTTATGTCACATTTTTTATACTAATTTGGTGCAATCTAATATGCCCTATTTTTAGGGTATTCATCTAATCTTCATTTTCTCATAATTGTTTATGAACCAAGGGTCGATTCTGGATGAGCGTTCTACCACAGGATTAAGGTGGTTGGTCTATACCTTTTACCTATGGTTTTTCTCTTTACATAATTATCATCATTGTTCTACATGTAGAACCTTATAAATTTTTATCCTAAATTAATTAAATGTCCTAATTAATTTTTATGAACATTAATGTGTTTCCATTTTAGTACCATGATTTGGTTAGAGGTTTTAAACCTCAACTCAAGGAAAATTTGAGGTGAGTTATTTAATAATACCTCTCTTACAACCTATCCTTTGGGTGAGTGATCTCACTTTATTTTTGTGGGATCATATTTATAGTTAAAAGAGATAATTATATACGGACATACCTCCTTTACATGGTTATTTAAATGTTATTAAAGAAATTAAATGGATGGATTTAAATGAAAATATGGAATGATATGGAAATTATCTTGGCTTCTGCCTTTTGATATTGATAATTGTGATTGGGTATTCACAATAATATAGCCCTTACTATTTTATTGTTATTACCTTTTTTATGTTGGACATATCAGTATGAAACTGACTTCTTATGAAGTTATGGAACCTGTTGCATCTCGATATGGAACCAAATTCTTATGAAGGTATGGAACTAGTTGTATAATATTTTGGAATTTACAAATTAATAGACGTATGGCACCTATGACCCCTAGGTCTGATCATTTAGAGTATGTCATCGATGATGAATAGTGAGTTATAGAACCTAAAACTTGTGTATACATCTATATATCTAGATATAGGTTTCTATTGTTATACACTATGGGAACCAACCTATGTAGGACTGATAATATTCTATGATTTCCATTGGAGGAGATCCTTCATATTGATGAGGTCACCTTGGTTATATTTCTTGGGACCTCGGCCTTGTAGGTATGATACTATTTTTTCATGTGTCGTATATAGAGATTATAGTAATCTTCTATTGATATCTTATATATTTTGATTCCCACCACTTATATCCTTCCTTTATTTTAGAATGTGCTCATGGAATTTCCATATCTTTTATACACATGACATTTTTACGTATTATTCCTACACATGGTTATAGTTTATATGCATAGGCTGTATTTTTTGTAGACACCATTGGTGATGTCCTTCTGAGTATATCTTATACACTATTTGGTCTGATGATTTCTACCTAGATAAAAATCTTGGATTCAGGTAGAGATAGGGTAAAGCTCCCTATTTTCGATGATTGATTGATTGTAGCATGGGAGCATGGAATCATGGGAACGATCTATGGATCCTGATACGATTTAGAGATAGTATTTTTGGTCTTTTGGTATCTTTTTATACACATGTATGTATGTGTTCCTTATAACAATTTTTCTTATTCATTTTTAGCGACATGACATTAAATCATTTTTATATGGTACTCGATATTGAAATTAATGACTATCTATTTAATCTAGATGATTTATCTCTCATTATTATTTGGTATTATTATTTAGTTATTTATCAATTTATTACACCATTGTGATACTCTGGTTATGAGGGTATAATTTCCTCACTATACCACCATGGACCCTCACAGCTAGATGGTAGCCATTGGTTTACAAAGCGGCACACTTGAGGCCTTTTGGCCCATCAGGTTTAGTTATTTATGAGTGAACTGGGTTTGAGATGTTATATTAAGAGTACTCTATTGATTTCTGAAGAGTAATTATTTGTGCAATAGTTAGTGAAAGATGGAAATTTAATAAATTTTATAAATATAAGAAATAGCAAAATAAATATTCTGATGAAATGAGAATAAATCAGATGGTTTTATATACTTGTCTTCATGGATTTGAACATCATGATTATTCCAGAAGATCATTATTAAATATGTTCTTATGATAGGAGTTATATTCCATGATCCATAGATTGAAATTATAATGAATGGTTCTATGCACAAATGGATAAATAATTTAAAAATAGTAAAATGTTGTGGATTTTTTGAATATTTAAAATAGGAAAAAATATAGATCTTTAAGGATAATATGAATTAAAATATTTTACTAGGATATGAGGATAAATTAAAACTAAATATATCTACCATATTAAATAATTAATATCCTATCTAAGTTGAAGGTTAAGGAATTTTCAAACACAAATATGAAAAAAAATATTCTCTTAATATTTTGGGAATAATAATATTGTAGAAAAAATAAGAAAGGTGACAAAGAAAGAATCAAATTTTGAATTCCAAAGGTGATAACTTCAGTATATAAAAGTGGTAAACTCAAATATATCCATGAAGGATCCTTGTGCATCAATGAAGAAGGAGAATAGTTCTTATGATATATTTAAATCATAAATGGAACTCAAGTGTAGGAGGAGATGAAGTTCCTGCTACTATAGTGTTTCAACTAAGGAGATGGTCATAATTGTGAAGATCTTCTTATGACCCTTGATATTATCATACCATCCTGAGATATTGTGAGAAAGTCTATGTGATCCCATTAAAACATTGAACATATTGAATTTATAAAGAATAAGGAAAACACATGCCCTAAACCAGGATACATGAGAATCCAAATACCTATTCAATAAAGGTTTAAAGGACCTTTGAATAACTACCCTGAGAAATATAAAGACCCAATTTGGAGATAACTAGAAAATATTTAGGAGATAATATCATCTAGTGGGGGCCAATATAATGATCTCATTAGGAGGAACACACTATATTCACTTTTGTACCATGAATTTTTGTTGATTTTATATCAATATTTTTAGGAGAGAACGTGTACCCATACTCATAGTGATTTATAGTACAAATTTAGGTCACAAAACTCTATCCAAACATGGAAAGGAGTAGGCTCTAACATTGAGTTCAAACCTTGTAAAAATAATTTTTTTCATGTGACATTATTTCATGGAATATACGGGAAAGGTTTAGAGATACAAGAGTGTATCTAGATCTTACCTGATCACATTGATTGGTTAAAAATAAATAAAAAATAAAAATATGAATAATCATAGATTAACCCCTCCCCCTCTCAGTGATCTAATAGAACCTGATCACTTCAAGTGGTATCAGAGCTAAGTAGGTACCCCTATTAAATATCTAACCATTACTAAAGGAGAATCACTGTCAAGAATTAACCAAATGGTTCCTACGATGAAACTACCCCGAGACCACCTCCAAAAGTTCAGGAGTTATTGACTAGCCCCAAGAAGGCATATCACACACATGGGAGGCATTTTCTTAAAGTACAATTACACACAAACAGATATCCAATCCTATAAAATGATGAAATGTAAAATAGCTGATAAAAATGAATCAATATATCTATAATCACAAAATTAGAGTATGAAAGTATTGGAAAGTATGAAAAGAGACCAAATACAAGTCCACACAAAACTAGAAACAAATGTTTTACCTTATCAGAAAAAGTGGGACTACTTTCAAATGAAACATCAATATACCCCTCGGTCTATCTAGCCCAACTAAAATCTGCCTGATCCTGGACCTCCAAAGACTCTGTAAAATGTAATGTCATCTACCAAATACAGAACCTGTATGGGAAGGGCACAAGCAGAGTGGAATATAACAATAACTATTATGAAATCATAAAATCACCAAGCATAAACCATCAATATTAGTCATGTAATAAAAGGACATAGAAATCATAATGTGGGGAATACAATAATACATCTAGATATACTCACATTAGACACACAATCTCATGGTACGGTCACAATCACATTTCCAACCTAGTATTTATGCTCAATGGTTTCATAAAAAATCCATACAGGAGAACACAGTCCATAAGCTATACTGCCACTGATGACACTCATCCCAGAGGTCACACTCATTAGGCCTATCCAAGATGAATAAAAAAGTATACTGAGAGGGTTAATTCGAGAAACACACTAAACTAGAAAACACCTCATCTAAGAGATTATATATCAATACATATATAAGGTTCAATACCTAGGGCTCACTGGGGGGACACTTGGACCTAATGGAATTGTCATCCAATATAGGGGATCGCTGCCCGTGTAAATATTGTTCATGCCAATTCCAAAAAACATTTCCTAGGGAGAACACAAAGGACATGAGTATTTATCTAGGAATCTTAGATGCATATATGCTCTAAGCCACTGAGGGGTATAGTTGAAGTAGACTAAGAAAACTCACTCCAAATGAAGAGAAATCCCCCACACTGTACTAATCATAGGAAGCTATATAGGGGTCACCATTTTATGATGAGGATAGAATTATGTACCAAACCCTCGTAGGATTAGGCCAAGGGAAGACACTCGACTGATACTAGTTAGGTGTATCTTAAACAATAATCTCAATAACTTCACCTCATGTCACATATTATACTCCAAAATAAAGTTCTTCACCATGTTCTATGCGGAAAAATGATCAGGGTGGACTAATCAAGTGCCCACATATGATTCTCAAAAAATCTTGTTAAACATGCAGTGCTCATCTTCCGTTTAAAGGGATAAAATAGAAATACACTGATATATTACCTAAAACATCCATGAAGGACCAAACAGATCATGTCGTTGTGATACTTGTTAAAAAAATGCTTAGGATAGTATATTCACTTACCATAAATGGACACACAATGAAAATGATACATTTTACTACATCATTCGTGAATGAAGTTTTGAGGGTCTGAGCCATGAACCTGAATTAAGTACTGGATATTTGTTTTAAAAGAACCACCTCAATATCAAGACCATTATTTTGTATACAATTCATCAATCCAACACTATTTGAAAAAGATACAACAGATACAATATTCTACAATTATAAAAACTACTACTACAATAATAATGATAATAATAATTTTGGGAACTTTGTGAACTCAATAAATGATTCTAAAAAAGGTACCCAACGTTTGTGTTGAATTGACCACCTCAACATCAGGGTCATGATGATGCATACAGTTTGTAAATCAAACATCATATGAAAAATTTATAACCAAATCAAGTTTTTAAGAGTAATACTAATAATAATAATTTTATTATTATTATATTTACAACAAATACTCCTATTGTTTTGGCAGGGGGATGGGCTTCATGCAGATCACCCCTATTCCACATGGTAATGCTGCAAACCACCCCACCCTCTCACTTGTTATGATTTAATATTATTTTTATAATATTTATTCAAATAAGATACATATATAAATATATATATATATATTGACAATGGATATGGGGCTCAAGCCTTCCCTCAATTATGTGGCCACCCTACCCCATGCAGCCACCACTCATCAATTAGAATTAATATATTATTATTATCTTTTACATTCATAACTTCTATAATAATTTACAAAAATTTAATATGATAAACCCCCTAACATGGTTTCCTCCCTATGTGTTCAATCAAATCTACACCGAAGACCGCATTTGGTACAATTCCATTATGATGTCACCCCATATACACCAAACAACCTCCACCATGAGATCCGAATCACGAACTCAAATCATAACTCATCCCATCTCCCTCTATCATCATGCATCATGATACCATTGCATTATTTGGAATTTGTACCCACAAAAATGATTTATTTCACCATGGATTAAATGTAAAACAATAAATTTTTAGGTATTTATCAAACTGCCTATCAAAATAAATGCCAAAAATTAACACGCCAAAAATGGGAAGAGAAAACCAAAAAACATAAGGATTTTAAATGGACATTGGTCGTGTTTGGATTTCCCATGATCTATTGTCATTATAATGATCAATTAATATAAGATAATAAATCAAATTTAATAATTATCCTATAAATCCTGAATAAAATAACCCATACATGTAAGACGATGGATCCATGAATCAACCTATTGGTAGATTGATTCAAGTTATTCATAGAGTAATAAAAAGTGTATAAATTAAAAAAACAAATGTTCTACCTCTATTTTTATCAATCAATGACAAATAATGATTTCACACCATTGTCATTTCCAAGTTCCACAAGAAATCTTGGTGCATGATCCTTGATCTAATCTTGATCTGATGTTTCCATCCAACGATTCTCCAATTGTTCATCTATAATGGATCCTTTAGAATATCTTGGGTTGTTCAGATATCCCAATGTATTTGACATAAACAAATATTTATAGTGGTTTCAGAGGTTTTGTATTTAAATTAATTAATTGAATTAATAATAATTTATTTATTTAACTATTTCTATCATGCTGGTGTTGAATAAAAATGTCTAATTCTGATTAAGGTTAAGTCACATGTAGGGAATACCATAATTTAAAAACTCAATTTCAGTCTCAGATTTCTGATCTGAGGCTTGGTTTGGGATTTATTCCACTTTTTCAAGAAAACATCACACACATAGTATTGATAAATTTAATACCTTTAAAATTTCAATTTTGCCCTAATCTTATGTCAACTTAGTTCTTGGCTTCAAAAATATTTCTAGAAATATTAAAAATTATTACATGGTAAAAACAGGTACATTGCCATAATGGAAAACAGTAATCATGTCAACAACAGAGGTGTGAACATTTTTTATGAAATAAAATTTCATGGATGGGGGAACCAAATGCTTCCATATTTTCTATCACAAGGTCATAAGGTGAGTCATTATATAATAGTGGGAAACTGCGGGAAGAACCGATTATTTCAACGAGGTATTTGCGATGGGATTTATTCCCGTTGCAAATACTCTGACGAAAAGTGTATTTGCGATGGGAATATATTCTCGTCACAAATGGTCTATTATTTGCGACGGAAATACAGGACCAATCGCAATAGATATGGCGCGGTTTCCACGCCAAAACACGAAAAGCATATTTGCAATAGTCACCTTCTACCCGTCGCAACTACCCGGCGGTGGTAAATACCATTTGCGATGGGTAAATTGTCCCTTCGCAAAAAAATATTCAGTAGGTGTTATTTGCGACGGGTGTCGTCGCAAATACCGACGGCGGTAAATAGGATTTTGCGACGGGGATATCCGCCCGTCGCTAATGATATGTCGGCAGGTAGCTTTTTGTGAAGGGCCCATCGCAAAAACACTTTTACTGCTGGCCGTAATGAATGAGGGCGAAGTTATTTGTGACGGGGCCCGTCACCAATACCGGCAGCGGTAAATAGGGATTTGCGACAGGAATATCCACCCGTCGCTAATAGTATGTCGGCAAGAAGCTATTTGCGACGGGCCCGTCGCAAAAACCCTTTTAACTGCCTCCCGTAATTAAGGCGGGTGAAGGTATTTGTGACGGGATACCGTCCCAAATAAGACCGTCACAAATAATCTAACCTACATATGCCCCCACCCGTTTTTTTCTCAAATCATTCAGATCTCTCTTTCTCTCTCTCTTTAACTTCCAGTTCTAAGTAGAAAATTTCTTTCGTCTTAATTTTTTCTTACGAGAAGAGGAGAGGATGAGTTAGAAGGCGTTATAAGGTATTTATATTTTTTTTATATTTTTAAAATTATTTTTAATTGTTAAATTATTTTTAATTGTTAATTTTAATTTTAATTTTTAATTTTAATTTTCTTAATAGAATTTTTAGTAGCTTTATAATATAATTAGATTAAGTTATTGTACAAAATAATCCTTTTCTGGATACGAACAAGTAGAGGCGGCTCTGGAACATATGTACCTAGGAGTGAAAACTCTGACAAGGTGTTTCAAGCTTGACTTGGGGTAACCTGGTAGACGACAATGGGCTTTGTTGCACTCTTGGTTCAACACTCCCGGAGGATGTTTTGGTAATAATTAGAAATAATTATATTTAATTAGAAATAATCATAAATAGTTATATTTAATTAGAAGTAATTATATTTAATTAGAAATAGTATTATTTAATTAGAAGTTGTTATCAGATTAATTATGAATAATTAAAATAATTATTAAATAATTAAGAAATAATTATATTTAATTAGATTTTATTAAAATAATTATCAAATAATTATGAAATTATTCGATTTAATTGATTAGAAATAATTAGAATAATTTAAATAATTAGGAACAATTAAAATAATTAGGAACAATTAAAATAATTAGGAATAATTAAAATAATTAGGAACAATTAAAAATAATTAGGAACAATTAAAAATAATTAGGAACAATTAAAAATAATTAGGAACAATTAAAAATAATTAGGAACAATTAAAAATAATTCGGAACAATTAAAAATAATTAGGTCCAATTAAAAATAATTAGAAAATAATTAAAAATAATTAGGAACAATTAAAAATAATTAGGAAACATTTAAAAATAATTATGAAATAATGTAAAATATTTAAGAAACAATTAAAAATAATAGGGAAATAATTAAAAAAAATTAAGAAACAATTAAAAATAATTAGGTAAAAATTAAAAATAATTAGGAAACAATTAAAAATAATTATGAAACAATTAAAAATAACTAGAAACAATTGAAAATAATTACGAAACAATTAGAAATAATTACGAAACAATTAAAAATAATTAGGGAACAATTAAAAACAATTAGGAAACAATTAAAAATAATTAGGAAACAATTAAAAATAATTAGGAAACAATTAAAAATAATTAAGAAACAATTAAAAATAATTAGGAAACAATTAAATAAAATTAGGAAACAATTGAAAATAATTAGGAAACAATTAAAAATAATTAGGAAACATTTAAAAATAATTAATAAAAAATTAAAAATAATGAAGAAACAATTAAAAATAATTACGAAATAATTAAAAAAAATTCGGAAACAATTAAAAATAATTAGGAAACAATTAAAAATAATTAGAAAAGAATTAAAAATAATTAGGAAATAATTAAAAAATAATTAAGAAACATAGCAAGCGTGATTGACCGCTCATCTACCTCAAGTTTCTTTTCATTTGTGCGTTGAGGCTTGACAGGAAACATCTGCCTCCACATGTAATATTTGCTTTTACTGTCAAAATTATCAACCTCATCACCAGTATAAAGGTGAGGAGGTTTATAATTTTGACAGTAAAAGAAAATATTACTTGTGGAGGCAAAAGTTTCCTGTCAACCTCAACACACAAATGAAATGAAATGGAGATAGATGAGTGGTCAATCACATTTGTTTTTCTATTCAATGATTGATTAACCACCCGACCTATATGCATATCTTCGCATTACTAATTAGTAACATAATTAGTAATATAATTTGTAACATAAATAGTAACATAATATAAAATATTATATTACTCTATTATTAATAATTAAATAATACTAATAATATAATTATTTTATTATTATATGTTTAATATTTAAAAAAATAGTAATATTATTAAAATTATAAAAAATTTAAAAAATATTATAATTATAAATATTTTAAACAAGTTTTTCTCTATTATTAACATGTTCAAATCTTAAAGGGTCACCAATTTTCAGGTCATGCCCAATAAAAAGTTTGCGCCAACCATGTCCAATGTAAACTCTATAATTGTCCTTGCTTGGTTGATCACCTCGCAAGTAGCTTTGCAATAGGACAACCCACGTCATTTCTTTCTCGTCTATAAGAATTATATCACATGACTTTTTACATAGACCATTCTTTCTTGAAAAATTAAGGGAAAGATACTGAAGTTCTCATAAATTTTCAAGGAAGAATGATCTATTTAAAGGGTCATACGAAATGATTTCTAAAGATGAGAATGATATTACTTGTGTCGTCTTATTGCAACACTACTTGCGAGGTGATCAACCATGTAAGGACAATTATAGAGTTTACATTGGACATGGCTGACACAGACTTTTTATTGGGCATGACATGAAAATTGACGGCCTTTTCAGATTTTAACATGTTAAGAATAGAGAAAAATTTGTTGGAAATATTGAGATTTGTAATAATTATTAATAATTAATAATAATTAGTAATAATTATTAATAATTAATCAAAAATCAAATAAATTTGAGTACATGGTTATAAATTGGCACTATTTCCAGCAGATTGGCGGATACCTTTTTTCAACATCTTATATCTTTGCTATTTTCTCCCACTAAAATGAGTATGGAAAATGTGCTCTAACGTATGATAGAGCGTGTTTTTCTTACTTATTTCAGTCGGGAGAATGTTAAATAGAGATGAGTCATCGGACAAAAGAGGCTTGTTTCCCTCACAACTTATCTCCTTGCAAGGAGATGAGTCATCAGGCAAAAGAGATGTTGCCAATCCGCTGGAAACAAATAAGAATAATTACTAATATAATCTCCACAATAATGATTAAATAAGATTATTTCATTATTCAAGAATATTTCATTTTTTTTCAAGTATTGCTAAGTATATCTAAATTGATAATAATTAGTGGGGATGATTACAAACTAACTGTGTCGCCTATAATTATTGGTAATTACTAAGAAATAACTGTAATTATGTATCTTCTCTTTTTAGGATATTGTTTTTCTTATATCAAATTATTTGACAACAGTAATGGTTTTAATTTTTTTAGAAACATACATATGAATGTGGAACAAGGAATTTGACATCAATCATTATTAGATGATCGCGCTTTGATAAAGCAGTGCAGAAATCCAAACGGTTCTAGTTTAAATCCTATATATGTTGATGGTGTTGAAGCTTTCTTATCATTTGCATCATCAAACCCAGAATTTTCATAAATATGCATGTTTATTTTAGTAATAATAATATTATATTAATTTTTTATATTATTAATATTAGTATTATTATTATATAATATTATATTATTTTTATTCATATTATTTTTATTTTTTGATATTAATATTTCATAATTATATTATATATATTTTTTATTATTAATATTATAATAATATAATTTATTTATATTATTATTATTATTATTATATACATAATTTAATAATAATATTTTTATATTAATTTTTTGTATTATTAATATTAGTATTATTATATAATATTATATTATTTATATTCATATTATTATTATTTTATGTTAATATTTCATAATTATATTTTATATATTTTTTATTTATATTATAATAATAGAATTGTTTTTATATTATTAATATTATCATTATTTTTATATAATATTATACGATTTGTATTAGTTATTCTATTTTATTTTTATTTTTTTTAGTATTTGCAATGGGAGTATTTGCGACGGGGTGTCCCTTCATTAAATATTTTTTTATTGTCCCATTTGCAATGGGAATAATACCCATCGTAAAAACTATTTCTGCGACGGTCCATCGCAAATACCTACATTTCAAATATTTTTAAAATTTCCCATTTTCGATGGGTCAGAAACCCATCGCAACTAATATATCTGCGACGGCCCGTCGTATATACCTTTTTTATATATAAATGAAAAAAAATTTGTGACGAGGGAAAAATACCGTCACAAATACTATTTTTACAGTGGGACCACCGCAAAAACAACTATTTGCGATGTCGTTTTTTGCTACGGGTGATTTCGGACGAAGCCCTGTCGCAAAAAGTCTTTTGCGAAGGGATCACGTCACAGATATTTCGTTTTCTTGTAGTGGGATTTACTCCTCTTGGAAGATATTCTCCCAATATTTAGGATAATAAGAGAAATATTGATATGGATGAGAATGCTATAAATTTTCTCCTTTCAACTCTATAAAATAATGTATACACTATAGTGATGAGACATAAAACCACCAAAGAGATGTGGGAGATGCTTTAGAATATGTATAAAGATAATTTAAATATCAAATATGTCAAAATTCATATTTTGAGAGTTAAGTTTGAAGTTATATGAATGGAATATGACGATGATGTAGATGAATATTTTACCGGGGTTAATGAGATAGTCTTTTATATAATAGGATTTGGAGATAATATAGAAGATTCAACTATTTTAAATAATATAATTTGGAATTTTAATGATAGATTCTACCCAATGATATAATCCATAGAGGAGATAAGAGACCCATCGTTTAAAGATTTTCACAACAATTTCCTCAATTATGAAATGAGAAAATATCCAATGTTCATAAAGAAAAATTATATGGAAGATATGTCCATTAAATCTATTGAAGGTATCAAGTTTAAAGAAAATAAAGATGATACATTCTCAAATTATTAAGAGGATGATGAAATTGATGATGAAAGAGTTTTAGGGGATAAGAGAGTCATTTCCTTTATCTCTATGAATGTTATAAGTGGAAGAGACAAATAAAAAGGTATGCTTGTAATAAAATGATTTAATTTTGGAGGCACCATTTACTTTTCAATTGAATTCCCAACAAAGAAATATTTTGAGGAAAAAAGTGATGATAAGGAAGATGACTTCTTTATAAGTAAATCTAAAAGAATCAAGAAATGTGATTTTATAAATAAGAATATGTATTCTATAAAATATAAAATAAATATGATGATTAGGGAGAAATGTGAAGACTCATTAACATGGAATGAGTTAGAAGATAAAGGTATTAATCATAGAACCTTCATGGATCATTTCAATAATCATAAAACCTCTTCATATAGTTGTGAATAAGAAAAAGAGAGATACAAAAAGTATATGATTAGATCTAAACCAGAATATTATCTTAATAAAAATCGAAATCACAATAAAAGAGTCAAGAAGCTTAAGAATGAAGAAATAAAAATATAAGATAATGATAATTACCTCTTGGGATAGATTAAAGAGATAAAATCATAGATTGTAGAATGGGATAATAATCTTAAAATTTCTAAATTAAAACTAATTGAAATTGAAGAATAATTAAATGAGACATAATCTAGGTGTCTCAAAGGTAAAAATACAGTAAAATTAACAAGAGAATATTATAATAATGTTATGGAGATTTAGGTTAAGTCATATAAATAAACTAATAATACTAACCCAAAGAAAAATGTATAATATATTCATAGATTTTCAAGTGATACTGAATTTGTTAAATCATATAATTTATATTCTAATGTAAAAATTGGAATTTAATGGGGTAATGGAGGTTATAAAAACTATAATTATACATAAAATGGATTTATATATGATTTTAGAAGAGCATAGTACCTATGTAAAATGGAAAATAATAGCTGGAATACCCTAAATTGGAAATATATAAATTATAGAAATGTTCAATAGTTTCATGGAAAAACTGTTTTAATAGGTTAATGTTAGTGTTATGGAATATTTGAGAATAAATCCTAAAACTATTGGTATAATATATACCTTCCTTAAACTTGTCATAAAGAAAGGTTGAGTTACTCTGGAAAAGGAAGGATCAAATCTATGAGGAAGAAAAACAACCATAAAGAGAATAAGTTTATTTTATAAAAATTAATAGGTTTTTATATAGAATATTTTTTATAAGATGGAAGAAATACATAAAATATGTAAAATAAATTTACCATACCCAATATTTCATTGATGTAATTTGAGGATATTGATTATTCAGTACAAGAGGGATGATAAATTTTGACAAAACTAGGCTAAACAAAAAGGATAGTTCAATTGTGTTCTTTACTATTGTAAAAAATCCAAAAAAAAATAATTATGATTTTGAAGATATAAGGAAATGATCACACAATAGAATCATGAAATAAGATGCAATTGAAATTATTAAAAATGAATCTTTCATAAATTGCGTGATTTTTTAAATAAATTCTTGACTCAATCCAAGGATCTTGTAAGAATTAATTTATGTATGAAATAAAATTATAACAGTGATACATTTTGATGCAGTGATCATATTGATATCCTCTCTTATTTGTATTGGTGTTGTTCAATGATAACCAATAATATTAACTATAGATCATCCAAACATGTACCATATATTCATAAACATCAAGATCCAATTATCAAAAACTATAACAAAAAATATATATATATATATAAGTCCTTATATCACTCATGTTATGGACATAGGTTTATGTGACTAGTCCCTGAACTGGGATTGATTCATTCATAATTTTTTTATCTCTAAGAAATTGAGAGAATAGAGAGGAAGTGGAGAAAAATCTCAAATTAATCCAAATTCCTTTAGTCCCAATTCATGAATCAAAAATTAATCTTAAATAGTAAGGTTTCATATTGAAAAATTGCATTTAATCCCTTAGCAAAGTTAATACTATTAAACTGGATAAAAAATGAATATCTAAGTAAATTTGTCATACTTGGTACAGACATTTCACCATTCATTAGAGACATTAATAAATTTCACTTGATAAACCCTGGTCCGTTAACTTGGTTTCTTACTCCCATGATTGTTTATTTAACCTTCAATGGTGTGATGTTCATTCGAAAAATATTAATTTCTTTTATTCAATTTCATAATTAAATAAACTTGTGAATACCTTGAGAAATAAATTCAATTATCATTTTATATAACCTTAATAATATAATTGAATTAATGAACTTTTATTCATTCACTTGGATTCTTGTTGGTCCTCTCACATGGGGCCCACTTCATCCTAAACTAAAATTCTTCCGAATTATTGGTTAATATGCATTCACTTTTTTTGTGACCCTCTAGGCCCTCGTATCAATAACAATGAGTCTAATTGACATAAGAAGTGTTGTATCTTGAAACATATCATGTCCCCTAAAGAGTATATGATAATTCAAAAGTTATGACTACCACCTACAAACACTTACCTTGTAATATAATGTCTTTTTATCAATGTCTCTTTTAAGTAGGTTGAATTACATGTGTCATCAACCTATATTTCAAAATATCATACATTGAATTTCCAAAAATATACTCTTCGAAATTCCACTATGTACTTAGATATATCAAACAATTCCATTTCCACTAAAAGGTATGAAATAACAATATCTTCTAAATAACATAATGGAAAAATACTTCCTCGTCTTATTCATTAATTCCATATCATTTGTGACAACCCAACATATCCAAATTCTCCCTGAAAATATGACATTACGATTTATGAAATACCTCAATGTATGTTAATAAATATATGAATTAATAATAATCATAATTTCTGAGGATAATTACACACATCCTTGGATAGGAACATCCAATGACACATAAAACGTGTATATTTACTACTAGCAAGTCAATTATCACAACCTCCACTCTTGGATACTAAGTGAAAAATTCATGATAATAATTCTTACTCCTAATATATTTCATCATTTGTGTCTAGTTAGAAAATTTCATTTCCCCATATAAAATATATTTTAGAATATCATCATAGTACTTCAAGGTTCTCATTATAATTAAGAAATGATATGTCTTTTTAATGGGGCAAATAATCTATGGACATTATCACATTAATGACACAAAATAATAATCAGCATGTGATCATATATTTATTAATATTAAAAACCATGAATATTCATGTAATCAAAAATATAAGGCAATTGGTTATAAGATGCTACCTACAAGAGACACCCACTAAAAACTAAGACAACTACTAATGAGTATCAATGTGATAACTCTCCCTTGATGTTTATGTTTCCTATGTTATAAGCATTCATTAAACATGTATGCCACATTTTCCTCCATGGAAACCCTACTCACTATGACCTCACCCCTCTGATAAAAATCCATCAATATTTGATACTTTCTTAGTACACTATTGGAAAAAAAATTATACCAACGTTTTTCAACCATTGGTATAGGTCCCAAAACCATTGGTATAGGATATACGAATAGTTTGGGTGGTCATTGACTTATTTGGTGTTGGTATATACCTATACCAATGGTTATGGGAAACCGTTGGTATAGGTGGGTTCTACCAATTATTTCCAAACCATTGGTATAGTTAATATGAAATACATATATACCAACTGTTTTCTAAATCATTGGTATAGGTATGTCAAACAAAAAACACTCGGTTTGTTTTGGTCCCCAAACCACCAATTCATATTTCAATGACTTAACAAAAATGCTATAATGATTTTTGGAAACATAATATGATAAATATGTATATTTAGATTCATAAGTAAATTAATTTTTTGATGTATTCAATATTATTTGATAAAAGAATATGTCAAAAATACAAATACCTATAGAAACTGTTTGGAAAACCATTTTCATAGACTAATAACAATGGTTTTCCAATCATTGGTATAGGTTTTTTGATTTTTGGGACCTATACCAATAGTTTCAGAAAAAAACCATTGGTATAGGGAATTTAAATAGAGGTTATACCAATAGTTTTTTCCAAATCATTGGTATAGTCCTCACCTATAGCAACATGTTTTGAAAAAAAAATTGGTATAGGCTGGTTAAGTAGAGGTTATACCAATGGTTTTAGAAGTATCGTTGGTATATGATCATATTATTGAACCTATTCCAATGGTTTTGTCCAAACATAAGGTATAGGGTCATTTAATTATACCTATATCAATGATTTTTCCAAAACTGTTGGTATAGGACCAATTTCTAGTAGTGGTATATGATTCATTCATTGATTTGATCATGGATATTTGGCTAGAACCACTACTGAAATATCATCATAATATGTTATGATAACATTCAGACTACTTGTCGCCACATCAAGATCATATTTAAAGTTTCATATCCAAATTGCTCCTTTAACTACATTAGAATCCATAATGTACTTAGACTCTAATATAGAATCGGTGACCATAGTATAATGACACTAGCCTATTACACATATTATTACATGATTTTAATCATAATTAACCATCAAATACAATAACGGATCATAAATTCTAGTATCTTTGTAAGATTAGGTATATAATTAGAAAACATAAAAAACATTTCTATTTAATCTTTATAATGTGATCCTAACTTTTTTTGAGCCCTTACATATATATAGGATAACCTGAGGAATACATGAATAGAGGGTTCATTTAAAAATCTTAGTATTGGAATAATCATAGGAATAAATCATTTACCATGGGTTATAAGGCATAACATTATGACCTAAAAAACATGGAACATTAATAATCATATGGAACCACAACATGTAAAACATGGGATCATGTACTCATGGAATTATAGAAATACAGAAACAACATAATAATTGAAATAAGCATGATTCAAGGAAAAACTCTAATACCATTTCACATGGAGGAGAATAAGTCAAGATTTACCCCCAAGACCATTTCAAATGGAGGAAAATGATCTAAGGCTAACCACTGAGACCATTGCACACGATGTCTCATGAGACTATACATTACCCAATGAATTGGATTTCTATCTGGGTTCACCCAACATAACATGTTCATTAATATGTGTTCCACATGAATAATCACACATAATGAATCAAACATTAACATAAGGGTTACCCATGTAAGGAAATGGGTATCGTAATCATGTTATGGAGCATATCAAATGGGTGTATCATAAAAGTGTCCATGAAAGAATGTATTTAAATAATAAATGTAAATTAATCAGGTAATACAGTCATAGATCATGATAAAAAATGTTCAATTGAACTAGATAAATTTAAACATTGTATTTAAGAAACTTTAAAAATGAAACATTATAGTGCGGTTTAAGGAGAGTATTAATGATTCTTTAAAACAGAAAATGCATAATTTTTTGTATAAACCCAGAAATGAACCATGAAATTTTTTCATGATAAAATTAGTGATTTTATAAAAATAATGATATCTAAAAATATATTATGTAGTTCTCTTGAAAATGGGTAAGAAATCAGGATGTTCCCTTTAATTGGACTTTCTTATTGGGAAAAATTGAGAAGGGAACCTTTTTAAGGATGTATTTTCCCATCAAAGAAGGGTGATATGATGTGGATAAATGAGTCTAGAATATATAAATTTAATTTTAAAAATTTAAATAAATATAAATCAGAATTACATCAATGTAAATAGATAGAAATCGTAACCTGAAGGAAGATAATTGAGGTTTACATAGAATCCCTTACCTTATATCAGAAAGTGTTTTGCACTTGAACTTAATGTACTAGATAATTAAATTAAATATATTAATTAGTTAATCAATAACATTTTTTAAATGAATTTTATTTATTATAATTTTATTATGTTCATTTATAGTCTTTTTGGTGGGTTATGATATTTAATTTTATTATTCAAGATACATGTATAGAAAATAGTTTAAAATGGGAATACTTGTCCAGAATGGACATTATATTTTATCAATGATCTTATAGAATGATAAAAGGAATTGTATATTGTTTTTATATATTTTAGGATGATTTATTAAATGAAATTATAATGATAACCATTTATATTTTTTTGTTTTTTTCTGATCATCGCGAACTAGTTTTGTTTTATCAAATAATATTATGTATATATATTGGTTCAAAACCCTAAGTAATATGTAATAAATATATTGTAATATTTTTTAAGTATAAAATTGTTATATGATCATCCTTTAATGTTTTAATGGAAATTTAAAATGAATCGTCTTTGAATGCGATAAATCAACACATCACGAATGATGGTTTCATTTTTAGAACAAAAGGAGAGGGGAAGATAATTGATGATGGGTTATTCCATTAACAAAATAACATTAAATTATATAAAATCTAATAGATTTATCATGAAACTTGGATAAGGGGAGGATATGATATAAAAATAAAACAAATGAAACAAATGAAATTGAAAATAAATTAAAAGAAAAAGAAAGAGGTTATTACCTCTTGAATTCTTCTCCTTGAGAACCTCCTTAAGAGAATTGGGTTTAGACTTTTTTTAAGACCAAAGGATCATGTATGTGGGGTAGAGACTTAGTAATAGGTTTGGCCATATGTTTTATATGCTTCATGTTTTTATATGTGTGCTGAAAATATCTGATGATGGTAGAGATTTATAGTGGATGAGAGGGATGTTTCTTTATTATTTTATTCATTTATTTATTATTTTGGCTCATGACTGTGAATATTTTGGATTATTATGACTAAAAAAAGTAACTAAAATATGTTAGTATTATCCAAATGTGATTACATCATCCATACATCATTCATAATTAGATAATTCATGTATTTAGCTTATACCATAAATTATCGTATTTCACTATTCTTCAAAATTTATCTATTTCAGGAAAATCCCAAATATTCACCCTAACTTATTTTAAATTTTTATAATTAAGAATATAACTAAATTTCTATGAAAATAGTTTCTTAAATATGTGAAATATAATGTTTTATTAAAATAATCATTTATTAGAAAAATCAAATTTTTAATTTAAAACTAATTTTATAAAACATTGAAAAATTAATTAGGGTCTCCTAAAATAATATTATAATCATAAGAAAACTAAAACATTAATTTATGAATCTATTTTATGAAAATAATTTTTCTTTTAAATCATTATATTAATTATAAAATTGTTAATAAATATTTGTTTTTTATAAAAATACATACAATTAATTCATCGATTTCAAAACATTCCATTACTTATAACATGATATAAATATATCATATTTTCCTTTATAAATGGATGAATTTTATTTATAATATTATTGGTGAGGTTACTATTTTGTTTTCAAGTTTATGATTCTTAATGCTCACATTACTATTTTGAAGGTCATGTTACAATATCATTGGTTTAGGTTCCTTAATTTCTATGAATACCTCTTATTTCATTAATTCTTCATTTATATAGTTTTTATTGTGTTCTATATGTGATTTTTATGTTATTTATAATATATAAAGTAATTTTAAGAATGTAAACTTCATTAATAAAATTTTTATGTTGTTAAATTCTTTCCCTGTTATGAAATTTCACCCTTGAAATTATATTTTACAAACGAAGGAGAAAACAAGTGAGGGTACTTCTCCTTCATCGGTTCCTCTATTTTCGATGTTTCTTCTTCATAATTATGGGTTTTTCATAGTAGTTTGACTAGTTGGGTCATATTGTTGAGTAGAAATAAATCTCTACGATCCATCATCTTCATCAGATTCTCCCTTTAAGAGAGATCATTTTCCCGAATTACCACCTGTGAATTTAGTACATGTGAGGGATATGGTATGTACATCCTTGAGAGGGATACATGGAATACATAATCTACTTGAGACATGGTTGGTGTATGTGCTAGTAGATAGGCCACATATTTGAAGTGTCAAGAATATTAAAGGGAATGATGTACTTCGAATATAACATTCCTTTCCTTCCAATTATTTTGATCCTCTTCCTTGGAGATATGTGGAGGAATAAAATGTCTCTAACCTCATACTTTAGGTATCATCGATGATTGTATGCATAGATCTTCTTCAACTTTAGACTGCCAAAATATGTCTTTGTATGGTTTTCCAATTTTATACCATTTCTTCAACCATTTCAGTTCTGAGCAGCTTATGTTCACCAAATTCATACCAACATGATGGGGTTTTGCATCTTTTTCTATAAAGGGATCCATATGGATACATTTTAATTCTTGATTAGAAACTATTTTTGTAAGAGAACTAAAACAGAGATAGGTGTTGGCCATATCCTCTTTCAAAGCCCAAAGAACTTGATCTCAACATTTCATCCTATGTCTAAATATTATTCTCAGATTATCCACCATTTGGGGATGATAGGCCATATTAAATTTCATCTTAGTGTTTAAATAATATTGGACACATTTACTAAACATAAAGGTAAATATACGATCTTGATCGAATACAATCAATATTGGTACTCCTTGTAGCCTATCCACTTTCATAATGTATATTTGTGCATGTTGATCAGGAGAGATGTATTCTCAAATTATGATGAAGTGTTTTTTCTTCATAATAAGATCCAAAACAACTCATATAGCATTGTTTCCTCAGATGTCTTTGTCAGTCCAGTGATAATGTCCATGGTGATGTTTTCCCATTTCCATATTGGTATGGTTAATAAAGGAATCATCCCCGTAGAATTTTTCCTTTCAGCCTTCACTTCCTGAAATACTATGAACATTGACATATATTCAGAAATCTCATTCTTAATATTTCCCCACCAGTAGTTCTTTTGTAGATCTCGATACATATTTTAGCTCCATGGGTGAATAGAGAAGGTTGATCTATGTGCATCATTCAAAATATCTCTCTTTATCTCTTGATTTTATGGTTCACAGAGTCATTACCCAAATCCTGTGACTCCTTCCTCATCCATTTTAAACTCTAAGGATTTCCCATTTCTTATAGCTTCCACCATTTTTTGAATTTCTACATCATTTCATTGAGAATAATTTATTTTATCTATAAGGGATGGTTTAGAAATAATTTGAGAAATTATTGATGAAGTTCCTTCCATAAAAATTCCAATTTCCATCCTTTCTAGCTCTAAGAAGATTGGTTCCTACTCAATTATCATCATTGGTAACAATACATGATCTTTTCCACTTTGAGCATCCACGGCCTTATTTGCTTTACTATGATGGTAGTGGATTGAAGAGTCATAATCCTTGATGAACTCTAACCTTATTCACTGGGGCATATTAATCTCATTCTATGTAAATATACATTTGGGGTTTTAATTATCAGTATATATCTCACACTTATCCCAATAGAGATAATTCCTCTATATTTTCATTGAAATATTCCATCCTTTAACTAAAAATCTTGTATGAGATAGTTTATCTCATGAATTTTCAATTTACTTAAGGCATAAGATATCACTTTATAATTTTTCATCAGTATATATCATAATCCATTATTTAATGAATCATTATACACCACAAATATTTCACCACTTGTTTTTAGTGTGAGTATAGGTGTACTGATAAGAATCCTCAACGTTTTGAGGCAATCTTAACATTCACTAGTCTAAAAAAACACTACTCCCTTTTGAGTAATATTAGTTAATGGGTTTTAAAATTATGATAAGTTCTTCACAAATCATTGGTAATACCCTTCTAAACCATGGAAACTATAAATATCCATTATAGATGTTTTCATGGCACACTCTTCGATTTCCTTTATCTTGAAAGGGTCCACAAATATTCCTTTTTAGTTAATAATATTCTCCAAGAATAATATTTCCTCTATCCAAAAAACATAGTTACTGTACCTTTTGTATATATTTTCCCTTCTCAAATTATTTAGTATGATATTAAAGTGCTCTCATGTTTCTCCATACTATGTGATGATATCAGAATATCATCAATAAATACTATCAAAAAAATTCAAGGTATTATTTAAAGACTCTATTCATTAATTCTGTAAAATTGTTTGTAGAATTTGTGATTCTAAAGGGAATCAATATGAATTCAAAGTGTTCATACCTTATTTGAAAGTATGTCTTGGAAATATTTTCCATATTCACCTTTAGTTGGCGATATCCCCACCAAAGTTCCATTGTAGTGAAATACATAGCCCCATATAGTTGATCGAAAAATTAATCTATCCATTTAAGGGGATACTTTTTAATTATCTTTATTTTATTGACCTCACGATAATCAGTTAAAAAGAAAATTTTATGCATCCTTATTCTTGAGGAATATGACTGGAACACTCCAAGGTGAAGCACTTATGCATATCAAAACCCTTGTATAGTTTCTCTTGTAACTATTTCTTTAGATCCTTTAACTGAATGGTTGACATTCTATAATGAGTCTTTGATATTGGAAGTGATCCAGGTATAAGTTCAATTCAGAACTCATCCTCTTGGTGAAGAAGAAGACCAATAAATTCTTTAGGGAATACATTAGTGTGGTCCATCACAGTGGACATGTCTTTGAGAAAATATTCTCTCCATTATCTCAATCATATGATCTAGATATTATTTATCATAAGGCAGTAATGTCCACAGTTGAGATGATGATTCTGAAAGATGTTCATCTTCCTCCTTACACTTATACATAATTGGAGGACACTTCGGGATATGAATATTGATCTCCCTTTATTGACAGTTGATGTTGTATTTATATAATGATTTCCAATACATGACCAATATACCATCAAACACTACCAAATGAAATAATACATGATTTTCTAGAGGTTTATTCAACAAACATTAACTAGGGAAGAGATATATACTTTGGATGAAATAATTTCCCCATTTTATGTTCTCATAGATAACTCAACCACCATATTTTGAAGTTGTGTTTGAATAGTCTTACTAAACTTTCAAGATATTAAATAATGCATAGAACCATAAATGAAGATCATATCTTTCACTATATGATTCTGGTTTTAATCGTTTACTTAATCTAAAATATACTTTGAGATGAGGATTTTAAAACTCTTAAAATAGAAATTTGAAACCAATAACATTAAAGGGATAAAGTATAAGTGAAAATTATATCCTAACTTGTGATTAACATAGTTGAAATATAGTTTATACATAGTGATAGAATTATCCATGGTGTTTGTACTAAATTTTTCTAGTCCTAATCTCCAAAAAATAACTAGACCATCCTCTGATACCAACAAAATCATCTGTATCCTTTTACACATATTATTATATTATGTTAAACATAATTAAACTGTAAATAAAATCAAGGATTGTAAAGTATAGTGTCTCTGGAATATTACTTACTTAACTAGAAAACATAAAACCAAAATAAAAAATATTTTATTTAATATTAATAATGAGATCCTAACTTCCATCGATCCTTAACATCTTCATAGGATAACCTGGGTAATACATGAACAATTATATGAGCTAAAAATCCTTATAACGGAATAAGCATATGAATAAGTCATCGCACATGGGTTATAAGGAATAAAATGATGACATAAAAAGGCATGGAAAATGAATAATAATAAAAAAGAAAAACATGTAAAACATGGTATCATAGAATCATAGAAATTTTTCAACCACATAAATCATGACATAAGAAAGAGTCAAGGCTTATCGCCAAGACCAATGCACATTGAGGAGCATGATTCAAGAGTAACCACCAAGACGATGGCACATAGATGAGCACAAGCCATGGCAAACCACCAAGACTATTGCACTGGACATCTCATGAGACTAAACATTACCCAATGAATTTGGTAACAATCTATATTCACCCATCATAACATGTTCTTGAATATGTGTTCCAAATGAAGAATTATACATAAATAATCAAATATAAACATAAGGTATACCTATTGAATGAAATGGGTATAGTAGTCATGTCATGTAGCTTAAAAAGGTTGTATCATTGGAGTTTCCATGAAATAATTTTATTTAAATCACACATGTACATTCATAAGGTAAAATGGACATAGATCGTGATAAAAGATTCTTAATTGAAGTGGAGATATATAAAATTTGTGATTAAGAAACATTAAAAATGAAAAAAATTAGTAAGTTTTAAGGAAAATATTAAATATTATTTTGAGTACTTTTTTAAGGCATATGTTCCTCTATCATTTAATGGATTACCTCTTCTCCTAGTATTCAAAATATTTTCCCTTATTTTCTAAATAAAAGGGGGCTTGAACCTAAACCATTTCAAAAAAGGGAAATATTAATGATCTTTTAAAATTGAAAAGATATGATTTTTTGTATAAAACTATAAATGAACCAAGATACTTTTTCATTGTAAAATGAGTGATTTTAGAAAAAATTTGGGTTTATTAAAATATTTTTTTGAGTGCACTTGAAAATTGGTAACAAAATGGAAAAATACCTTTAACTGGGCTTGCTTGTTATAAAAAATTGAGAAGAGAACCTTTTTAAAACATATATTTCCCAACCAAAGAATGATAATGTCATGGGTGTGGAACTTATAAAAATAATTTCAGAAAATTAAATACAAATAAAGAGGAATTAAATTGGTTTAAAGAGAGATAAAGTGTAACCTACATGAAAAAATAGAGGTTCAGATAGAATCCATTACCTTATGTCTAAAAGTGTTCATCACTTGATGTTAATGTCCTGGATAATAAAATTAAATCCATTAATTAATTAATTAATTAACAAATTTTTTTATGAATTTTATTTATTATAATTTTCTTAAGTTAATTTATATATTTTTTAGTTGGTTGTGGGAGTCAATTTTATCCTTTGAGAGAGTTTGTTTCCGTATTTTTTATGATTAGTTTAGTTGTAAACATGTATTGAAAATCATATAAAATGAGAATAGTTGCCCAGAATTGAAATTATATGTTATTAGTGGAATTATTTAATATTTAATGGTCCTATATATCATTTTCCTTTCATTTGTGATTAAGATTCATTAGATACAGGTTTAATGATAATTGATTAGATTATTTTGGTGTTTTTTCTATCATTACAAACTAGTTTTGTTTTATTAATTAATATAATGTATATATACTGGTTATAGAACATTAAAAAAACTATAATACATATATTATAATCAGTTTAAACCATAAAATTGTTTTATTAGAAGCCTTTAATGTGGTAATATAAATTAAAAAATCTTAGTCCTTGAATGAGATAAATCAACACAGTGCAGACAATGTTTCCATTTTTTAAAAAAAATAGAGAAGAGAGTTGATGATTGGTTGTTACATTAACACAATAAAATTATAGTATATAAAATATACTGAATTCATCATGTCACTTGGATAAGGGGAGGTGAGGATAGGGAAAAAAGAACATAAATTGAAATGAAATTAAAAGAAAAAGAAAGAGGTTTTTTCCTCTTGAATTCTTCTCTATGAGAACCTCATTATAGGATTTGGGTTTGGTCTTCTATTGATAAAAAAGGCTTCTAGATGTGGGGGAGAGATTTGGGTGAGGTCTATATTGATTTTCGACAAGTTTCATGGCTTTAGAGGTGTAGGTAAAAAAGGTGGTGAGGGGAGGTATATATAAGGGAGGATAGTGGAGTTTTGGATTATTTTATACATTTTTTTATTATTTTGGATCAAGACTATGAATTTTGTTTATTATTGTGACTAATTATAGTAACTAGTTAATGTCTGTTCCAAATAATGGTTCTTACATCATCCATGACTAAATAATTCATGAATTTTTCTTATACCATAAATTATCATATTTCATTACTCATCAAAATTGAACTATTTTAGAAAAATCCAAAAAATTGACTCTAACTATTTTTCAATGTATATAATTAACAAATAAACACCATTTTATGAAAATAATTTTTTAAATATGTGAAAAATATTTTTTTTATTTAAATTCAACATGTATTTGAAAAATAGAAATTTTAAAATTATAACTGATTTTATAACACATTGAAAAATTAATTAATGGATCATAAAATAATATTATAATAATAAGACAACAAAATATTAATTTATTAATATATTTTATGTAAATAATTTTTCTTTTAAATCATTGTATTAATTATAAAATTGTAAATAACCATTTATGTGTTATAAAAATACCAACACATAATTTAGCATTTTCAAAACAATAATTAACTTATAATATGATATAATTATATTATATTTTCACTTATAAGAAGGATAAATTTTATTAATACAATCATAGATGATGTTATTATTCTATTTCCTATTTTACTATTCATAATGGTCATGTTTCAATTTTAAAGGCCATGTTACTATTCCATTAGTTTAAGTTCCCTAATTTCTAGGAATACCTCTTATTTCATTAATTATTCATTGGTAATGGTTTTATTGGGATGTCTATGTGATTTTTATTTTATTTATACTATATAACAAAATTATAAGAAGGTAAACTTCACTGATCAAATTTTGGGTCATTACACATAGGATGCTTTGAGCTCTGCCTACTCAAAACGCCTCCATTAAGGTAGAAAACATATCCTGAATATTATTTCATATCATCTTTATCTATGTGAAAAATATCATTGGTATATCCCCTAATAACAAGTTCTTCATCTCCTCCATAAAGTAGGAATATACCTTTATCATTCCTTGGATACTTTTGTATATCCTTAATAGTAGTCCAATATTATTCTCTTGGATATTCTTGGTATCTTCCTACCAAGCTCAAGGTGTAGTAAACATAAAAAATATAACATAACATAACATATATGATGGAACTTATCATATAAATGTAATCTAATATACTCATCATGTCTCTATCCTCATATTATTGGGGAAACCTCTTTTTAGAGATTTGTATACCATGTGGAACTATAACCAATCGCCTCATAGATTGTTCCACGCTAAATATATTCAGTATATGACAAATGTATATACCTTGACTTAGTGTAATAAGACCCTTAGATTTATCATGAATGATCTTGATCCCCATAATATAGGATGATTCACCTAATACATTCATATAAAAATATGTGTTCAACCACATATTTATTGCATATAATACTAGAATATCACTTCCAATAAATAATATGTCAATAATATATACTACCATGTAAATGAATTAACTCCCACTAAACTTCATGTAGAATCTGAACTCCCATTCATTCATTATGAAACAAAATTCTCTTATGGATTCATTAAAGTTATAGTTATATGATCAGGATTCTTGGTTTAATAAATAAATATATCTTTGAATCCTTTATACCTTTCTTGAATCCTATGGAGTCACAAACCCTTATTATTATGTCATATAGACATATTCCAAAAGGTTCTCATTGAGGAATGTTGTCTTGAAATCCATATTACAAATCTCATAATCATGGTAAGCTCTTATGTATATCATAATTCTAATGTACTTCAACATAGAAACTAGATAAATGGTTCTATAATAGTCCATTCATTGAAATTACTTAAACCATTTATCCACTAGACATTCTTTGTAGGCATCACCATTATCTTTTATGTCTTGTTTCTTCTTGAATAATCATTTTCACATAATGAGTTTTACATATACTAGAGGGTCAAATAGAATCTATACTTGGGTTTGATATATGGAATCAATATCATAATTCATTGCTTCTTTCCATATTGTATCTTATGAGCTCATTACTATATCCATGAAGAATATATGTTTATTACTATCAACTAATAATCTTTTACCATCATCGGTAACTAGGAAACTATATCTCTTTGGTTCTCTAAACTCTCTAGTGATGCTATATAATACTTTTCTATCAAGAACATCTTTTTCCATGGGGACCAGTGGAACTTTTTCTTAATAAAAATCATATCTATCCAAAGAATTAACTTCATCTAATTATATCATTATACAACTATATATTTTGAATATTCATTCTCTCTATATAAATTTAAGATGGCAGTAAACCATAATTATTTCATTAGAAGGCTTGTATAGGTGATATCATTTAGTTTTCATGGGATATCCTATAAAGATACTCTTCATGCCCTAGTGCACTATTTTTTTTATAAGTAGCCTTAATAAATGTATCTCAACCCCATACAAGAACATGAAACAATATATATTTATTCCATACCCAAGATCATATGGAATATCATTTACCCATTGAGTTAGAAAGTGATTTAGTGTGTTGATTCTCTATTTAATTCATATCTCCAAAAGTTTGGTTCCTATTTTAATTCCTCACAACCCCGTACATGACTCATCATCAACCTATTCATGTCCAATAATGTTTTCTTCCTCATTTCACTATCGCCATTCAAATTTTAGGTATAAGGTGGAGTGATTTCAGATAGTATTCCTCACTACTATATAAATTCAATGAAATCATAGCTAAGATATTTTCCACCTTAATCAAACGGAATATTAATTATATTATTACCAAGTTGATTCTCTATTTATTAATTGAACACATTAAATTTATCAAAGGATTCAAACTTATACCTCATTAATTTGACATTACCATATCTATTTATGTCATCAGTAAAAGTAATTAAGGTTGAGTATCCACCACTAGATTATATTGGAAAAGTTCCATACACATCTATATGTAAAAATTATTGAAGTTATGTGGCTATTTCACCCTTACCACTAATAGGTGGTTGGTCATATTACCTTTTATAAAAGGGAGACATATTTCAATTGTTTTTTGTTCAAAAAATTCTAAATAGCCATATTTATAGAGATTTTTTGAAAACATCTCATATATATGGCCAAATCAGTGATGCCACAACTGGGTGTGATACGAGTCTTTTTAACTTGATTCATTATCAATTTCAAACACATGGTTATCATATTATAGTCATATATTACATTATTAAGAATTGGCATAAAATAACATATGATATCTTTATAAAAGTAAAAAATCGAATTCCAAAACATGAATAAAAATCCATCCATGTCTAAATTGGACAAAAAAAATATTATTTTTTGTAACACTAGGCTCATAATAACATTTCATCAACACCAGAAGAATTCTCATTGGTAATGTAAGGTGGTAGTCTTCAATAGACAAGGTATCCATTCTAGCATTTTTTTTGTAGCATGGAGATACACCTCTAGTTAAGAAACCTTTTTTAATATACTTGATTTCTATATTTTAATACATATATGAGAACCAAAATCTATATCTAATACCCAGTTGGTGGAAATATAAATATTTCAATAGATAATAAACTCACCTAAGGCTTACCCATTATTTGTCAACTAGGTGCAGTTCTTCTTCCTATGGACCAACTTTCCATAAGAAAAACATATTTCATATTATTCTTTATATTTCCGTTAGGCCTTCCTCTTCTTGGAAGGACATTGATTAAGAACCATTGAATTGGAATGATTATTGGGGTCCTTTTTCATTTTTATTCCTATTTTGTACCATAAAGACTATAGGTTTTCCTTTCCTCACATCCTTATCTACCTAGTAAATCAATATTAGGAGTTTTAAGAGAGACTTATCATTATTTTTCATATAATATTTCACAATAAAACTAGAGAAGATTTTAAGGTGTTTGTATAGTATGAGATATCTATGTAACTCACTTAAAAGATTAAATCCCAATATTTCTAAGAGCTCCATGTACCTGATCATCTTAACTATATGAGGCCCATCAGACACTGACTCTCCAACCATGAATGTGAATAGTGAATTTGAGATATCAAATCTCACTTGTCCCACCTTCTCATTAAAAAGATCATAAATATGGAAAATATGTTGTATGCATCCATATCCTTGTGAAACTTTTAAATATCACTCGATATTGAAGATAACTAGATATTTTGGGAATATAGTGTATCATTGACATGTTTACCAATAGAAAACAATATCTTCCTCATTGGCCTTATTATAAGGCTCTGTATTAGGAACATTAGACTCTAATATATAGAATTTACAATCTTGTTGTACTATGGTACGCAAGGACATATACCACTTGTGAAAATTAATGATGTTAAGAAGAATATATTTATATAATATCAATAAAAGTGATAATAATTTACAATTTTTATAACAAATTAAAAATTATAGTTTAGTACTTTATCTTGATTACCAAAAGCAACATAATAAATTATATTCATTAGTCTCGCACTATTTTATCCAATCCTAAAAGCACTCACTATATGACTCAGAATATCTTATTGTATGAATATTTTAGGGGAAAAGTTCTATCCAATCCTTCACATCATCAATAATATCATTATGAATATTAATTGATGGAATTTATATAGGTGCAACTCTCCAACTTTATTAACTCCAAACTCTTTGATCCATGTAGTGGACTCCCATATCCTGGAATCCTAATCTTCAATTTACTCAGCACTTGCCTCAAAATCTTATTGGATAGAATATATTCATTTCACCCAATACCAATTTCGTTAAGATAGCTAAAAACCCTTATTTGAACTCCTCGATAAAATTAATTTTCTATAATTTTTCCATGAAAACACTATGTTTTATTGTTTCATTCTTAATCATGTTATTGAAAGCGATATCTTAATTAATATTTTTTGAGGGATTTTATAAGTTTTCCATAAATATAATTTGTTTTATCCTTATAAATTATTTTTAATATTATATGAATTTTATATAATCAATTAACCATGTACTAATAAAATATTCTTTGCATAATCAATTTGGTTCTCCCAATGAATGAAATCTGATTCCATTAATCATTAATCTTATTATGTAATCATACTCGCATCATTAAACATTACTTAATAGGAACATCCATCTTATATTTATTCATTTTAATATTTTAATTATCATTAAATATTTTATGTGATAATATAAAAACTAGAAAATAACATAATTAACCATTCAAGAAAAAAACAAATAAATAATGACATGATCATGAGATTTTAACTTTTAATTAATCCACAAAGTGGATAATGGATCAACTGAGACCCTAAAAAATTACATGAGCTATTACCTGACTCAAATTCCAATGCTCATAAAACACCCATGAATCTAAATTTTTTTATTCCATGCCACCTCTTAACTCAAATTGAATTATTGTGAATGCCTTCGATAATTACAATGTGTTCTCACATGCAGGTGAGGGGAACTCCTGATGTAGTAATTAGATTTTATTATTGAAATATGATCATATAGTACCCTATAAATTTAAAGAAAGTGGAAAATATGTAGATCATTAAAATGTAAATAACTATTAAATTTTAAAATTAAAATAAATAGTTAAATTAAATTAATAATTATCCAACCATACACAGGTCGATATCAACTCATGAGTAGTAAACATGAATTTATATTGCATAATAAAAATTAAAATTTCTTAAATTAATCCTGAGGGTAATTATAATGCATTAACCCACATTGAAACAATTTTAATAAATTATTGACATGTCCCTTGGCACTAAAAATGATTTTATAAAATTACATACAGTGAAATTTACTTTATTTTTTTAAGAGTTTTTTCCCTGTTTTTAGACCATAACTAGGAGAATGGAAGTGAAAAAGAGCTTATGGTGGGTTAAATGAGCCATCCCGAATTGGGATTTCCTCAAATCATCCTGGCTCAAGAGGGGTAACCCAACATTATTAAAGGTCTTGGGTGTCTTGAGGGTCCCATATGGGTGTTCTAGCACAAAATTAGGGCACCCTATTTAAGGGGTTCCAAATATATTAAAAAAATTAATAAATTAAATTTTTTTATAATGGAACCCTTTTAAGTGGGTTCCTTCACTTTTATCACCTCCCCTAGACAAAAAATAATGGGGGAAATTTAATCAATGTGGGCGTAATTTCTACATGCTAATCTAATCATTTTTTAATATGTCGATTTATGTTTACATCAACAACCACACCAATTAATGGGGTGTCTAAGTATTCCATCAAGGACCCCCTATCCTCAACACGAAACAATAATATATATATATATATATATGATCTTGTTATCTAATTCATGAAACTTCATGGTGAACCATTCCACCCAGCTTCATCCAACAATGCCTACATTTCAATACCACTCTGAACATCAACAGCATGCCGACCACACTATTTTTAGCCACACACACACACTCCATAATATCCATTTTTGATATTAAAACATTTTATTGATATTTTATCAATCATATCATGGTAATAATAACTCTAATTAATGTTTCATTAGTGATGTTGGGGTCTTATTGAAACCCTCTTTCAAATGTTATCAAATTTAATGAAAATTTATAATGCAAAAGTGGTCACCCAATAGACAAATTGAACAATACCTTTCAATTAATATGTCAAGTGTACATAGAGTTATGCTTGATTTTATATTATAATAATAGTTTTGATACTTCTTTATCCACTATTTACATGAAAATGTCATTAGATTATTTTTTATATCAATATATTTTATAAATTTTTAATTATAATGGGTACCTCAAGATTATATGATAATATTCTTAAATAAATGTCATATAGTATAGATACATCACACTAATAAGACATAGATTATATATTACTATCAATTGTTGGGGTCTCATAAGAATCAATATTTCTTCTCTTTAATTTCACTCATAGTGATCTTAAGAAGAGGTTATTATAAGTACTGACCCTCTAATAGGATCACCATGTGTTACATGTGTCATTGGTTATTCCTATTTGTGAACATGTTTATTAGAAAATTGAACATATATAATTATACATGTGTATAATTTTATCACATACTTCTATAAAATATAAAAACCATAGATTTTTTTATGTCATTTTATCTTGTGTTGGGTGTGTCAAGGGTAGAATGAAATTAGTTGAATGATTAATAAATTATTTTCACTTTTGAAAGTAAGAGATATCTTGTCCCCAATTGATCATGATCATATCACATTTACTAAATCTATAGCCATGGTAAAATAAGGTAAGGTCATCCAGTAAGTTCATATAACAATAATGAAAGAAAGAATGATGACATGAAGCATGCATCTTATTTTATAAGATATCGTGAAAAAACAAGATTATATTACATTGTGTGTGTTCATAAGAGGTTTTAATTAGTATAACTAAACCTTATCACCTTAGGGTCCATGATGTGTTTCTATAATCTACTATTGGTATGTGAGTATGACTCAATACTATCTAGGAAGGTTCCTTTAGGGTCACTTATGAAGCCTGTTCAGAAGATTGTGTAATTCTGATGCATTTGTGTTTAGGACATGGTAGGGCCCATGAAGGGGGTTGGGATATGCTAGAGGTAAATCAATAACAATAAATAAAGAGATAAATTTTTATTATAGTTATTAATAAAAGGGTATAATTTCTTTACTTTCAGTATTTAGATGTTATTAAATGAATACAAAAAAATATTTAATGAAAAATACTATTATTCAAGGTTTGTATAATATTTTTGGGAGAAAATGGAAAAGCTGATGAGTCATATGTTATCATGTAACACGATTTTGATGATACAAGTATGTGATAAAATATTTATACCTTTACAACATTTTTTCACGGTTATAAGTGTCAGATAGGGTTTATTTTCAAGGTTTAACTTATTTAAGGACTTATTTGTAATATTAATAAGTTGTAAACTACCTAAATAAGTTAAAACTAAACCCTAATTCATGGTACTATTCCTACCATGATTTTAAAAGTTTATCTGTCCCCTATATCATGTTCTAGAGAGGGTAATAGTTCTCAGAGAGATATCGATCCATGAATGGTATCCCAGATCAGATAAACAATGAGCATATAACTGATTTGATGTCAAAAATCACTCTATTTATCTTTGATAGGACAAAAAAATACAAAGATAGGTGATAAAGAATGCTTTTGGGGTGTTTGTGGATGATATAGATTATTCTAAATTTGGTTCCCTCAATTAACGATCTCTAACATAAATCAAATATGTGTTTGATCAAAATTGAATTATGTGGGATTTTGATTTTATTTTTTATGGTTAATTTAATACACTTGAGATCCTTGGATTGTTAACCAGGTGGTCCTTATAAGATAAAATGTTCAAACATCTATTTGATGATAAATATTTTAATTTCCCTACTTCGCATTCTTATGATGTGTGCCTTGTACAAAAAAATTAAATTAGATTGATCATATTATTGATTAATCCAAATTAGAATTAAATTTTAATTAATTACCATATAGGGCATCGATATGGTCCCTTATCCATTAACAATAATTTTATCTAAGGACATATGACTGATATATGTCCATCCGAAAATTGAAAATGGATTTTGAGATTAAAATTTTATTAAAATAATTATTTTAATTCAGTTGAATAATAACACATGGTTATTATTCATCCATCAGCTGAATAAGTTCAAAGTGGTAGCTTAAATGGGTGTTATTCCACAAATTTTATAAATATAAATATTTATATATATTAAAACACAGACATACACACACATACCCATCTATTGGTGAATAGTAACACACGAATAATAACCATTGAACAGTAACCTATGAATAGTACTTAAGAATATTTCCCATTAAGAATAACCATGAATAGTTGATATAACACCTCTAGGGTGGTTAAATAGCAATGAGTCATAATAAATTAAAGAAAAATTCCAAAAAATGGAATTTAATAATTTTATTTTAGGACCACTCAATAAGTATTTTATGAGTTAAAATTTTATTAATTTACTTTAATATATAAAAAATGTCAAGTAGAATTATTAGAAAATTTAATTTATTTATTTGAGTTTAATGTGTAATTACTAATAATATAACATTATATGAACCTATACATAGTGATAAAAGGGTCGGGATTTCAACACATTTGATGAGGTGAGTGTTGTAACTCAAGTTATATGTGATGTGACTTATGTAGTTACCCATAAAGTCTAAGTTGACCCTTTATTCAACCAATTGATCAACCATTATAATCATGTCATGTTCTCATAATTTGTTTTCTTTATGTATGGTTGATTATTTTTTTATTTGAAGTATTTATGCATGATCACATAGAATAGTAATAAGAATGTGTATAAAAAGTATACATTTATAGAGAATGTTTTCTATTTAAAAGATGGATAAGTTTTGAGGGAGATAAAATAGGGAAATAATGATAATTAAAATTTAAGACTCATAAAAAGTTGTGGAAAGATAATTATTTGTTATGTAAAACTCAAATTAATTATCAACGATATACCTAGTTTGTTGTTTAGACACATGGGATTTAAAAACCATAAGAATTATCGACCGACTTACTTATCATATTTTAGACAAAAAAACATTTATAATAAATGGTAAGTCATAAAAATTCCAGAACTAATTCAAAAAGATACGTTTGAGTTATTCCAAGGATAAGTTCGAAGTAAATTCATGTACATAATGATATTGCTTTATAATATTTTTGTAATGTAAAAGTGAAGTAATGAATAGTATTGATAAGAATATATAAGAGATTCGTTAGGATGGTGATCCAAATAATATCTTAACCATGAAATAATATATCATGAAAATAAAAAATTAAGTTATTACTAAACTCACATTTCCTTATACACATTTGGTCCATGATGATAGGAAAAGTTGGATCAGTTATGAGTCTTATAAATTTTGTAAAGTCATTTATAATATTTTCCAAATATGCTTTGAAAATATTAGTGTTAAACTATAACCATATGCCAACTATAATAAAAAATATATATTATATGATTTATAATATAAAACAAACCCCTTATGGTACACCATTTTCAATTTAGATGAAAATATCTTTTTAAGGAAAACTCAATAAAAAAACATGAATCAAGAATAAAAAATATCGAAGGTAATTATCATAATGGTTTATAAGGATATTAGATACATCTATATGATAAAAAAGTTATAGTCAAGTGATAGAATATATTTCTATAAAGGATTTCACATATTTTATTGAGATGGAAGGAGAAATATTGAATTGGATAAAGTCAAATATCAAGATGCAAGATTATTTGGAATGAGAACATTTTTAACAAGATATCATAGAAAACGAATGTTCTAGAGACCCATATTGTGTAGGAAAATTAAAACCATAGGGGTGGTTTTATATTCACAATAATGGGTGATAAATTATTTGTTAAGAGTAATGAATCCTATAATAATGTATTAAATAAAAATTAGTTATGAATGAAAAGTGAATAATAATTCAATAAAATAGATTCTATGTAAGAAAATTTGGTTTTTTATTTGGGTAGTTTATCTAATTAATGTAATTTAATTTGTGGGTATTCAATAAAAAATACACATTGGTGGTACATGAATTGTAAAAATAAGGCTTGATTGGTTATACCAACAATTATTTCTTAAATACATTACAATAATACTTGTAATAATTTTTATAACGGTCAATATATTTTTAATATTCATGTTAAGACTAGTTTCCTTATCGAAACCCTATGAGAGATGTCTATATGATGCAACCTAAAGGGTTAGTGACATGAAAGAATTTCAGTGTCATATGAATGTTTCCAAAATAGATTTCTAGATATAATCAAACATAATGATTAGTGAATATTTATTTGGAATGACATAATGTGATGTTTATATAAGAGATTAGTTGGAGAACCATAGTTTTCGAAGTACAATATGCTGATAAAATATTAAAATAGTTATGTTTCTCAGAGTTAGGAAGACTTGGATTGAAAAAATATATCAAAATATTTAATTAAATTAGGAACCTAACTTTTTAGGAACAATATATATAGATGTAGATCCATGGGTTTTGTATACTAATTGAAAGTACATACACTAACAAGTTATTGAAAAATACAAGTTGGAACAATTCAAGATGTAATTTCTTCTAATGTCAGATGGAATGAATCTCTCAAATAATCCAGGTATGATGCATGGAAGGAAATTGAAATAGATAATATAATTTTTCATGCTTTAGAGATGTATCTATCACACATTTTATTCCATGGACTAGGTATGATATTACCAACACATTCATTGTTATAGAAAAATATTAAATAAATCCATGACAACAACATGGGAAGCATTCATGACTATCCAATTATACATGAGAAAGTATAAAGGATATATAACTAGTAATTTTAAAATAAGTAACACTTGTTACAAAGGGGGAAAACATTTATTCATATATAATTTTATAAATAATTTTCAATTAGGATAAATAAATGCGCATGAGTAACTCATTAAATTCAACAGTAGTTATATCTACAAATATAGAGTATGTTGCAGCTTATGATGTAGCTAAAAAAGAATTATTAAATGTGAAATTATTTGTATATTTATTCTAATCCTACCTAGAAATTAAATTATTATCATAATATATATTATTATAATCTTATGATGATGGTACTAACCATGATTTCAATTTTTTGAAAGAGGATAAAATATGATACACATAGGGATATCAAATCTTGAGTGATATTTTATACAAGTAGGTGAAGTCATAGATAAAAAGTTATCTATAAAGGAATACATGGAAGGGACAATGACTAAATCCATTACTCATAAAATACTTGATTTTATCAGGGGATAGCTATCAGTTTGATGGTTAGAAAGTTGGATATAATGAAAATAGGAGTGTTGTGAAAGAGGGTACCCTAGACCCAATATGAATAAAAAAACATTTATTATAATATAATGTGAATAAATATTTATGCATGATTTAATCTTACCACAACACTACTGATGCTTCTATGAATATATTTACATGGTAATATCCTTAGATTATTTATTGTATCAAAAGGTTATAACAGTTCCTTGCTATAATGAGAACCATAAGAGACTATGAAAATAATATTAAATATATATCATATGATATAGATACATCATTTCAATGCTATAAAGATAATATATAACTATTGGTGTTGGGGGCTCATACTAATTGATAATTATTCCCATTGGGTTCTCACTTACTGATCTTGGACAAAGATGATTATGAGGACTGGTCCGCCAAAAGGAACACCACATGTTACATGTTTCAATCATTATTCATATACTTGAACATTTGTATTGGTCTCTTTACTTGAGATCATTATCAATGTGTATCATTTGATCACATAATTTGATTCAGGATAATAACTGTAGCATTTATATTTTGGTGTGGTAGATTGTGTTGGTCGTGTCATTGGTGGTAGGACATTAATTGAAAGATTAAGATGGGATTTGTTTCATTTAAAAGGAAGATATATCTCAAGACCAGTTGAATAGGATGGTAATACCTTTACTAAATCCATGTCCATGGTAAAAGAAGTTACGTCCATCTGGTAAGATCATAAAATAATTAATCCATTAAGGATGATGGCATGAACTGTACATCCCAATTTATGAGATATCACAAGAGAAATAGATTATATTACACTATATGTGTTTATATGATATTTTCACAATATGAATAACCCTAATCCTTTTAGGGTACATGATGTGTTTATAGATACAAATATTTCTCTATGGGTATGACTCACTATTATCGAGGTAGAGGCCTATAGGGACACATATAAATCATATTCAGAAGCTTGACTAATTCTAATGAATTGGGGTTTTGGGACATGATGGGACTCATGATGGGAGTCGGGATATTTCCATGTTTAAGCGATCACATGAAATAAATAAATTCATTATTATTATATTGAAGATTAATTCGGGTTGAAGTCATATATGTATGGTATTCATAAGTTATTAATTAAATATAGGAGAAATATATAAGGAATGTATATTATTAATCAATGTTTATTTAATATTTTTTAGGAGATATGAGTCTACTTAATAACTCATATTCTATCATGAAACTTATTTGTGATATTACATGTATGTAACAAATTATTTATGACATTTTAGAAATTTAAATGTTGTTATAAGTATAGAATCGGGTTTATTTGGACTATTTAACTAGTTTAAGGAATTAAATGTAATTTTAAAAAATTATAAACTACCAATATAATTTAAAACTAAACCCTAATTAATTGTACTATTACTCAAACTATTTTGAGAGGTTATCTATCCCCTCTCTCATAATCAAGATATAGAAATATGTCTTAAAGGGAACCTGATCTAAGAATAGTATCTTGGATTTAGTAAATATTAACTCTTGATCGCGTCAAAATTGAAAATCACTCTATTTCTCCATACTAGTTTGCAATGTATGAAGATAAATGATTGAGAAATCTTTTTGAGTGAGTGTGGATGGTATAGATGGTTTTTTCATTGGTTCCTTTAAGCAATGATATTTTACAGTAAGAGGACACACTTTAGAACAAAATTGAATGAGGCATGGTTTCAATTTTATTTTTTTATTCTTAATTAATTTAAATTATATCCTTGGGTTGTTAACTAGGTGTGCATCATCATAGATAAAATTATTACATTGATCTTATTGTATATATTTTAATTTCTATATATTCACGCTTCCACCGTGTGCCCAAACCCAATAATTTTGACATAAATATTTTCATGATTACCATTTATGGGACTGGGAATTTAGCGAATGCATGAAATTAGTTGTGATTTACATTTTTAACACATTGTTCATCATAAATTACTTGATTTAGTATAAAAAATTCTGATTAATTCCAAGTATATTGTGTGAAATAATTTAACTACGAAAACAAAATAATAAGGCTAACTCCTTGCATGACATAGTCCCAGTGATACCCAATCTTATACAGATCATCACAGCTCGAATACACAAAATTTTATTCTATTTAGATCATCCAAATGTGTAAAAAATATTCACAGACATCATTAATTGATTCTTGGGTGCTTGGGTAGAATATTGGCGGCCTTATATCAATCATATGATCACTATAATTTCATGAGATAAATCCATGAACTTGAATTAATTATTTCATTAAATTTCTCTCTCTAAGAATGAAATATAAGGGAATTAAAGAGTGGATTACTCTCACATTCATTAATATTTCTTCATGCACGATTCATGGCTCAAAAATGATCTTAAATAGTAGGGGATATCTTTCTAAAATTGCACTTAATCCCTTAGAGAACCCACTTAAAGTGGACCAAAACACCATGAATATCTATATAAATGTTTTTTATGTGTCATGAGAATTTCACCAGTAACTGGTGATGTTAATAAATGTTACATGATGAACTAAAACTAATTAGTCTAGCTCATTCCTCCAATAATTAATTTACAATCCATGAATGGCAGGACTATTGTTCAAAAAATAATACTTTCTCAGATTCAATTTTATAATTAAATAAAATATTTAATATCATTAGATATAAATTAAATCGACATTATTCATAACCAAAATAATATAATTGAATTAATTAACTTGTGGTTTCTTTCTAATATCCTAATTGGTCCCCACATATGGGACCAGCTTCATTGTAGACTCCAATTCTTCTAAATTCTTTAATCATGTTAATATTGTTTATATGTGACCCTATATGACATAATCTAAGTACTATGGATTCCAACCCACAAACTAAATGTTGTATTTTAATGTATCAAATTATAGGTCACCCAACAAGTGCTCGACCGGGTCCACCATTTCACCTCGGGTGTGCCTTCCCAAATGCCAGTGGTTTCCAACAAGCAGTGAGTGTCTAATGAGGTACCATGGGTAGTTTATACCACCTAATTAGGGTGAATAATAATAGAAAAAATAACCAAGTATCATTAATTAATAATAAACATTATAGTACATAGGATAAATGAAATATCCAAACCATAATAATATGAAAGAAAAATCATACAATTATACAACAAGACTAATCTCCCACTAGGAGAACCACATATATCAAATAACCAAAATAAAAAATAAGCACCACATGCTCCACTTCCAACACTATACCTCATCCTAAACTCTAGATACAAACTTGAGCTATCTTGATCGATAATCCTAGTCCATGACCCAACATATTCTTTTAATAACCATGTAAGATCTGCTCATGTATCCAAGTGCAATGGAGACCATAGCATGGTATAACTACATAAATCATTAGGGAACCACCAACATGGTCTCATACTATACCGGTATGTGTGTATGTGACATGATCAATAGTAATAATAAAAAATATTCTAGAACATAAATAACCAAAAAATAAGACACCATAATACCTGCTTTGACTTGATATCATAGTGTATCTAAGAACATCCTGATGATCAGGCTAACCAAAATATCATTATATCCCTAAGGGAATACACATGTAACATAAGGAAAGCCTAATAACCTTTATTAATCCATGGGACCATAACGTCAATTGACCATACCTACTTCAGTCAGTTCTAGAGTATCTCTAAGCATGTCATTGTAACTATGCCTACCAATAAGTCATTTTGGTCGACCCCTAGGTAATCCTAAGAGACACATAGAGAACATGTGTATCTAGGATAACATACCCTTCTTGTAGAATGTAGTCTTAGAAAATCATGGATAATATATCCATCCCTGAAGCATAGATAAAACCCCTTAGGCATTATACCATTCGTGGGAAATATATCCATCCATAGATTCTCTAGATAATAAAGACCTACCAGGGGTAATATACAAATCCCCATAGAATGTGGGATCAACCAAATGAGGTTAATATATCCATACCTATCGCATAGTCAGGTTCTAGGAGAAATATTCCAATCTTGAGGCCAAAAACAATGAACTGAAAAAGTAAACACTCGCTTGGGAAATCCATCATCTCAGGGCATCAAGCACGAGGATTTAAAAAAAGGTACCATATTCACTCGCTACCCACCTCATGCACCATGTAACTATCATATGACAACATAAATGGGTTTCTAAGGTGACACCCCCAATCATCTCTACCCATAACCATATGTCATTGTAGTCCTGTTAGGCTTACTAAGATACTCGGGTCCAATGGAACACTTGGAGTCCCCACTACCCATATCACACACACCTTCTCAATATTGTTTTATCATTGGGAACCCACAGGTCCCCTTTTTATAATAAAAATAGAGGCACTTCTCTTGGAGTCCTCAAAATCAATTTTATATCTCGGGTCAACGCCCATCACTTGGGGACACTATATATATCGATGACATTGTAAGTGCATCCCAACCCCTAAGGCCTTATAAATTATTTTCCATAATATAAAGGCATGAGGATATGAAACATGACCCATCTCAATATCTATGGTAATCATAGGTCAATCCTCTCAATCAACCATCCAAAGTCACATAATTTCTATCCACCAAGGCCTGGTCACGTAAAGTACATACTATGGTCAAACTAGTCATGTTCCTCTAGGTCAGCACCCCCCTCTCAATAATGCATGTGTCTCAAGATCCTATGAAAGATATAATAGGTCTCATTAGGTCCAGACTCACCTCTCAAGGGTTATAGAATCTATGAGGTATCTCAAAAGTCATGCATGGACCTTTTAGGTTAACCATCTCAAGTTAAACCACTCCTCCCTCAATAGGTGGTTATGGGATCCTACACTTGGGCCGCTATGTCCCCTCAAGCCCGGTCACTTACCTTATGATTAACTCACTCCCCTAAAGGTTTTGTGATTCATAAGACACACTATAGTCCAGGAATCATCCTTCAGTTACCAAGGAATCAAGCCAGTTCATTAGAACCAACATGGACTAGGTGATCTGGTCTGCTCATCTAAGGAATTAAATATTTGATTGAAACATTTTATGCCAATTTATTTTGGTAAAATCTTCATTTATACTAATTGATTAAACTTTAAAAAAAAAATTTAATGTTTTATGGATGTATATATGAAATGATCAAAATACAAGCTTCAATTAACTGAATTCATGATAAAGAGGATGGCTTGCAACATGCAGTAGGTCGAGAAAAGAATCTGGAGCTCAAAACTAAAGACCCATGATGAAACAGGGCATAAACTTCAGTAAATTGATCATTAAATCCTAAATTAGTCATTTATAATTTTAAATAATTCATATAATCAAGGAAGATGCAAGAATGGATAAACAAGAGGATTCTAGATCATGAACACATGTGTCACAACATGAAACATATGTGTCACACTGTGACACCTCCTTGAAAACATTAAGTCATAATTTCATGTGGTAAAACCCATTATGGGTGTTTTCTAAACCATATAATGACGTAAAATGCCTTTTTACGACATAAAAGTGTCACCTGGGACCACAAGAAACCCATTAATTAGCCATTTTATTATAGTTTAAGGGTAATTTTTGGCCTATAAATATAGGGATTAGGAGGATTGTAAAGTAATCATATCCCAATGATTTTATATTTTTATATAGAATATGGATTCTATTGCTTTAGGTTTTATTTTAATGCAACTACACATTCATATTTTTATTAAATTGTTTCCACTATTCTTCAAATCTCAATTTCTTTCTCTCTTCCCATATTCCACTATGATCTCTTACACTTGTGATGGAATGAAGATGACCTAAGGCTCAACCATAGGGTAGGTTTCACAATTCTCTAAAATTTTTGTTCATTAACTAAATAAATGTTTTAATTTAATTTCTGGTTAATTAGAGGGAAGTTCATGGGTGTGGTGATTGTCAACCATGACATGAATCTCAGATTCATTCCTATTTTCTACTAAGAGGCGATGAAAGTTTGTGTTCAAAATAGGTTTATTATACATGATAAAAATCCCTCTCAAGGTAGGGAATAAGAATATATATATGTTTGGATGGATTTTCAAATTGAATTCAATCTGTAATAATTAATAGTGAAGGAACTCATGTAACTAAACCCAATGGACCAATACTTTTATTTTAAAATTCATTCATTCTATTTTTCATTTAAGTTTTAGATTTTAATTATAATTCTACTTTTTCAAAATCCCTAAACCAAAAATTTTCATTTTTTCCAAAATAATAAAATAATAAAATATAATTAGTTTAGTTGAATTAGGAATTTTGTTTTATTGACTTCAAATATCCTCAAGAGAGATTAACCTAGTCATCCATTGTGTTGTATTGGGAAATATAAACTATATTTTATACTACCTTATGATAGGCATGTCAAAATAGGAACTGTTTCTGGGGAGATAAGTGGTACATATTTTACATATTTATATTTTCATGTTTATTTTAACAATTGTATTTATTTTTAAAATTAAAAATAAAAAATCTAAAACAACTCATTTTCCATAAAGTATTTAAACTGTGCTAATTATAAATGAATAGATTACTAATAAGTGTAGAAATAATAAGAAGAAGATAAAAAATTATAACAAAGATCAAGTGAAAGAATATTGGGAATACATAGAAAATATTAAGATAAAAGATGAAAGGTTTTTTGAATATGTTCATTAGTATCTCGGGAAACTATAACCTGAACTACAGGACAAACCAAAGTCCAAGAAGAAATTTCCAATGGATCTTATAAAATTTTCTATGTACATTCTATAGGTTGAGGTAGTACTCAAATAATATCCACAAAACAACCATCTTAATATCCATATTCAAACCTACCATGAAGTGATGGTCAGTTAAGATGATGTCACACATGCTAACGTAAATCTGAGATATCTACAAGGACAAAATAAATATTGGAGTTTATGAGAATATGATGATATGTAATGTTATATCCCTATCTAAATGTTAGAATAATCATCACTACTACACATCACCCAAAATATGGAATAATAACCCATCCAAATGGTGGAATTTGAAGAGGGTACGGAGGAGTTTGACTACCTGAATCCAACTACTATCAATAAGCTCCAATAGTAACTTTCCACCAAAGAAAAAATTGGAGATGAACCAACTAAGGGAGTTGATCATTTCATAAACTCAATTTAATTTAAATTTTATGAAGTTATATTGTGTATCACTCCCTACTATTTAAATTTTATATATTTATATGACTATTATATTTACTTGAATGAAGATGATGAAAAATAAAAATTCACCTATTTTGGAATGTTTGGAGATTAATGAACACATTGATTGTTTATTTAAGGAAACCCATAAATACATCAAAGTGGATCTACCTAGAGAACAAAATACACAATATTCTTACCTAAAAGGATTATATTTTGATATTAATTCTTTTTTTATTAATTTTTTGAAAATAAAAATACACTCTAACACTCCCTTTGATTATTATTTTGATCCATAATATCTAGAGTAGACACTAGACAACAAAGATGAAGTTTCACATGTAGCAAACAAAAAAGAGGAGGACCATACTTTATCCTACACCAACCATATTAGTTTTACCTAATTATGAAGGAGGATGATCTTGTGTACAATATTCATGGATTCTTTTTCAACAAACAAGAATAAGTGTAAGATGGAGGTAATAAGTCTTTATGGATTATATCCAAGAAAATTCACCAACCAATATACTATGGATAATAGCTGGTACTTCCTATCTGGAGGAAGTCAACACCCATGGCCCACTTCAGTGATTAAACCAAGATTTATCTTTCTATTTTTCTTTCTATGAATTTAATTTTTATTTTATTTCGAAGTTAATTTTTAAGGAATATATTATGATGAAACCCTATTCACATCATTATTTTTTAAATTAAAATACACGGTATTTACACTTTGATGATTTAAAATCTGTTGCAGTACCATAAAGCTGATGGAATAAGGAATCCCATAAAACATTAGAATGAGGACTATAGCTTCCTTTCATGGGGAGTATGAGTTTCATTTCATTATATTGTTTTACTTCAATAATTTTAATTTTCTTGTTCTTTAAAATTAGTTTCATACCCCACTTTGAACTCTTGTACTACAACGTTGATCTATGAGACATAAGTTTCTTAGGATAATCCTTATGTAATGTTTTAATTTTAATCATATGCTTTATTATATGTGTGAAATGATAAAATGAATGAGTAGAGTTAATAAATAGGGGATGAATTTGAAAAAACATGAGTTTTAGGAATAAGTTGATTTTTTAAAATGAAATTATTCTTACATTTGACTTTATTTAAATTTTTGAATTTGATACTGATTGGTCTATTATTATTTTCATTTACATGTTTAATTTTCCCTAAACATATGTTCTCATCACTGAGAAATTTTATGAACCATTTTTTCTCATTCTTTATACACTATATTTTTTGAGAGAATAAGATAAAATTTTCTTCTACAGCTTTCCTATAATCTTATAAAATATATGAATGAATAGAATAGTTATTAATATTATCAATCCATTTTTATTTATCAGAACATTATCATTAGACCCACCATGAAATCAATCCTTATTTTTTCCGATGAATAAATGAATATCATTCATATGAAATCATCCTCATTACAAATCCTATTATATCCATTCATACCTAGATCATAGTATATTTCTTGATATTTAAAAGACTAAGTTTTTGGGATAGTTTTAACATAGTTTATGAGGATGTTCTCCATTAATGATTTTTCATGTGATTTTAGGAAGAGGGCATGTGATCATTTATTATACCCTATTATTCACCTCTATTGAAATAATGAAATATAATAAGAAATAAAGTGAATGAAATTAAAAAATGGGTTGTGTCACTTGCGGATACAAAATCACCATTATAGAACCGAAAATATTTCAATATTATGTGGTTAGGTAGTGGATGTAATGTTTTTCTTAAACATATGTTTCAAAAAAGTAAAAAATAAAATAAAAATATATAAAAATATAAAATCCAAAAAAATATAGGGTGATTCATTCGTTATACTTAATTGTATCATGTTTCTACATTGGTCATTGGGGTTGGGAGATAATGTTTTTACAGAATTATTTTATTAAGATTATATTTTTATATCATGCATCAAGCTAAAGAGTTAAACCTCTTATTTGGGTTTATTTTAATTCAATAAAAACCCACCCCAATCCCTATAGACATTTGAATTTTAATGAAATTCTTCATGAATAATTTTGATCTGTGTATTTATGTGATAGACATGTTAGATTCCTTAAATTCCTATTTTAAGTTACATGTACTTGAGGCATTATCATAATTCTATTTTCATTTTTTACCTTGAGAGATGAGTAAAAATAATTCAATGTGAGGTACATTGAAATTGCCATGCACATTTTTAATGAATTGAGAAATAAAAATTGAAGTAAGGAAGAGTGTTTTTATTTTTAAATAAGGAAATTAAAATAAATTATTAGATTTATTTCATTGAAAAATGAGTATTTGGAGGATTTTTTTTTGAAATATGGATATTTATTTTCCACTACTTAATATTTGATGCTTTTTCATTCAAAAGTTAAATATTCGAAGAGTGGTGTTTCTTTGTGAGGTTGTTGAGATTACATGCTTTAGGAAACAAAATTTCTAAGTGTGTTGGAATTGAAAGAACCATTTTATGCATGATTATTTTGTATAAGATAAATTTCTTAAGTAAATTAATTGATTAAACATTCCAATATTTAATTATTGTTATGTTTTATGAAAAGATATTGGAAATGATAAAAAATATTAAAAGTGTTGAATTCGTGATAAAAAAGATGTCAGGTGATATAAGATAGGTCAAGGACCAAAGGTGGATCTTAAAAAAATAACCAAACTAAAATTAGGCAGAAACTATTGAAAATGGATAATTTAGGTCATAAATTAGTCATTAATTATGTAAAATAATTCAAATAAGTAAGGTAGAGTCACAATGGGATGAATATGTGTACTATATATAATGAACACATGTTTTTTGTTGTGAAACAAATATTCCACTCCATCACACCCCTTAAAAATATTTAATCCATATTTCATGCCACAAAAACCATTTTTGGGTGTTTCCTCAACCATTTGACAACACAAAACGCCTTTTTATTATGTAAAAGTGTCACATAGGTCATGGGTGACCCATTTATTGGCCCATTTATAATGGACCAAAGCTTATTTTAGGCCTATAAATATAAATATATAGGGGATTAGAATAGAAAAAGATCCCAAGGATTGGTCATTTTACTATGGAATAAGGATACTTCATCATTAGGTATTCTTTTCTATTTTAGTTTTCACATTATTTTTCAATTTAATTTTACATGCATATTTTTATTAAAGTGTTTCTACTTTTATTACAAAGACAATTTATTTCTCTCTTCCCATATTCTGTTGTGATATCATGTACTTGAGATAACAAGATAATAATCTAAGTCTTGTCCATGGGGGATGTTTCACGGAGTTCTAAATTCTTTCACTTTAGTTATTTAAATGTTTCTATTTAATATTTAGTAAACAAGAAATAATTGAAAGGATGAGTTGATAATACACCATGAAATTAATCTCACATTAAATCCTTTTTTCTAACAATAGGAGCTGAAATTTTGGTTGCTATAAGGGTTTCCTAGACATGCTCCAAATCACACTCAAGCTAGAGAATGGAAATCCATATACTGAGGGATAGATTGTCAAATTTAATTAAATCGATAATGATGAATAATGAAGGAAACCACATATCCAAACCTTAAGGACTAAGACCTTCCTTTTAACCTACATTCATTCTATTTTTCATTTATTTTTTATATCTTCATTCAAATTTTAATTTCTCAAAAAAAAATTCAAAAATTGCATTTAAAAAAATACCAAAAAGAAATATTTTAGGTGAATTAGGTATTATTTTTGAATAATATAAAATATTATCAATAGAGATGAAACTAATTATCAATTATGTTTCATTATAAAAAACTGATTATCTTTTGTACCACCGAACGATAGACATTCCAATAGTCCCAATAATTTTGATTAAAATTCAAAATTTTAATTTATAAAAACCTTTTCATTTAATTAAATTAACTAGGTGAATCACCCCCAGTGATGAGCCCAAACATATACATGAAAAATAACTACAATGAATTATCAATAGGTCTTGTACATCATACTATCCACCTTTAAAGTATCTTTCTATTTAAATTCAAAATCCTGATAGCTTCATCCCAATACATCAAAGCCCACCCATTCCCATCGGTATCCATTCCAAGATTACATCCTCGCCTGAGATCCTAAATCAGGATAAATAAAACATCAAACATCACTAATAAATTAATTTTAACATTTATAATTAATTAAATAAATTGATGAAAAAGAGGTATAATTTTTATTTCACTAACTAATGACCTTATCTTGATGAAACCACTATCAAAAACTCACAAGAGGTCCATTGAGGACTCCTGATACCAACTCGGACCAAATCCCTAAGACAATGATGATTCTACAATTAATTTTAGATAATTTTAATTAGAAACTAAGAAAATTCCCTATAATTTCATACCTTAATGCAATTCCAAATCACCATAGGCAATCACTATCTTAGGATATCCTCTGTCAAGGATGACCAAAATTCCCATGATAATTAGGCTATCCAACCATGATCTTAAGGAACAACCAAGGATAACCTAAACTAAAGAATAAAAAATTATAAATAATATAATATGGGATCAACTAAATTCAAAAAAAGGGGAAATTTACTGATAATCACTGGTAAATGCATCCAAAATTTCGAGAAAATGATGGGGGAAGAAGGTGTTGAAGGGGTTTGGGTCGAGCGGTTCGCATAAAAATACCAAAGGAAAAAATGGGTATACCACTATTAAACATAGGTAGGGGGAATATAATAAACCCATCATAAAAAATCCAACATCCAACTAGTGGTTTGTTGTGGCTTTGGCTGGAACAACCACCTTATCCTCTCTCAGGCTCTCCCAAGCCCCTAGGACTCTACTAGTATAACACCCCAATCATTTTTGGTATGTTTCTCTTAAATAAATTATATACATAACCTATATTGCATAAAGCATAGAGTTTATTTGATAAAAAACATGGTTATTTTGGAGATAGTTCAAACCTATCCATTAAACTTAAATTTTCCACTTCGTTGTTTTTAATTTTGAAAAACTGACATACTCAGTTATGATCAGGGTGATATTTGGAGTCTGACAGAATCAAGTTAATATTAAGTGAATAGTAACTCACCCTTATGAATATTGACATAATATTATGAATAGTAACCTACCCTTATGACTATTAATATGAAACTTATGAATTTTAACCTTACTCGTGAATGTATAAATACAATTTAGGCGCCATAAAAAAGAAGATGAATATTTTAAGTGTTGGTATTTTTTTATTATATAATTATTTTAATTAAAAATTAATTTTATCATATTTAAAAAATTATTTAGAAAATTGGAGTTTATTTTTTTATTATACATGTCGAGAAATTGTTAGGGTGATTTTTTGGGATTTTTTCTGAAATGTTTTAACTTTTAATGAATAGTGCAATACGAAAAATTACGATAGATGCTAAATACTTGTTTTACCAAATTATAGTTGACGCAGGGCTGATGTAAGGCCACTTGGCTCAAACTCACATGTAATTATTACTATTTTGGATCACATGAATCAATACTATTCATAGTCTTGAGAAAAAATATTAAAATAATGATTAAAATAATGTAAAAGTCATCCTCCCCTTCACTATATAAACCACCCCTCACCCCCTCTTCCTCCCACACCACTCAAGCTTCAAAACTTTCCTAAATTATGTAAACATAGCTACCAAAGATCCTCTCCCACGTTCAAGACCTACTATTCTTACCAAAAATCAAAAAACAAAGGCCTTAAAGAGATTCTCATGGAGGGGTACTCAAGAGGTGAACATCTCTTCTCTTTTCTTTCAAATTCTTCTACAAGTTCCATTATTTTGTTTCTCTCTACATACCTCCCCACATCAAAATGCTAAGATAATTCTAGTACCTTACATTTAATATAATTTTATTATGCTAATGGAATATTTCATAATCATATCTCATTTCCACCACCTCTTATAATAAAAATGAAAATAACATCAAAGATGTGTTAATTTATCACATTCAAGGACAATAGTTTTCCAATTTCTATTACTATCTTCATGACTGGCCATGAAACCTTTTTAATTTTTTACCCAAACCATAATATAGGTATTTTAATTTATTCTGATTCATGGAATCATTACATACTCATAATATAAAATAATAAAACAAAAAAAATTCATTATGCACAAAATCAGTAAGTTAATCCAAGTGTTTATCAATAAAACATTCAATTAATGAGTCATACCCAAGGTATATACCCCAAAATCAGTATAATAGAATTTATAATGTCATTAATAATATATATTTACAATTCTAGATGTTTAACCACATTTCAAATGAACTTCCATTCATAAATACAAATTGACCTGTCCTGGAAACCAAGGAATAAAATGCTTCCAAAACAATAAGATTGAATCCCTTAAACCCATCAAAAAGGGCATGAATGAACCTAATGAAGTTATACTATATCAATTTCATGTTTATAATATTCAGGAAATTATTAATTAATGAAGATAAATTTGATTATTCGGGTCATTAAGATCAATCCAGAACACCTACGGGCATAAGCTAAGGGATCTTCTCCATTTCACTTTTAATCATGAATTTCCTCCATGGTATGCCATTTTATGTGTAATACCTAATAATGGGATATGATTTTGTACCTTATCTTATAATTCCACTATGATATATAAATATTGTGATACCCATTTACCCCTCTTTAATCCCTCATAAGAACACTCGTTACCATGCCGAAATGTTTGTAAGGGGTTTCTCATCTGACTTTTATTTCTGTGAGATTTCCAATGGTCACCACTTATTTCTTCCACGTGGTGTATCTTGTACTGAAATTTAATGTATATTATCCTGATTATATTTATATTCATGATATTCTATGATTCATTTTTTGGTTATTAATCTTTTGTCAGACGACGCAATCGATTACAATGTGGTAATGTGCTTTGTCTCAATTTTCACTTCCTTGTTACTTAAATTGTATTCTGCACCTAAATATTTTTATGTGGTGTACCTACTTCCCATTTGAGATAAATATTATTTTGAAATTATATTCCTTTTAATTTTCTATATTCTCATATCACGGTTATAATTATTTTCTAAGTCGTATACCATTTTACAAACGGTGTTTATTGTGAATATTGTTTTAACTGTGGAAGTATTGAGGAATATGTATCCTCTATTATATATAGATAATGTAAATGAATATTGATCTTGTATTGAATATATTTATAAATAATTATTTGGACATTCAGTGACAGGAAGGGCCCTCTATAGCCCCTCGATGTATCGACAGGTCTCATGAGACAAATCAGTTGGTGACAAACCCTTCAGTTCATCTCCAGAAATCAGACGGGTTTCTACCCAGAGACATAAACTATTTTGGCAGTATAGTGGTATCATGTTCCATATACATGATTTCCAATTAATTATATTTCTCTTTATTAATTTTCAGCTTTTACTATCCATTAGGTTTTCACTATAACAAAATCTATCGATGCAGGTTCAATCTCAATTTATTATTGGCGTGTATTTTTTATTTGTTCACCATTCCATATTTTTTTATGATTCAGTTATTATTTATTAATGAATTACATTAATTTTAACTCTTAATGAGGGTTTCATCTCACCCAATTCATTTTTTTACCATCAACAGGTTATGAAGAGGTGATCATTTATTGAGTTTTTGTTGATGCAGTTTTCATAGTTTTTGTTATGTATTGTATTTTAATACCTTTCCCAATTTAATTTCAGTTACATCTAGGTATATATTTTCTTCAAGAATACTAAAATTATTGTTCCTTTGGGATTTATTTTATTTTAAGAATTCCAATTTAATAAGCAATTCATCAGCTCCTGTCTACAGGGGTCGAGGCATTACAGTTGGTATCAAATGATGTTTAGTAAAAAACATCGAAACTATATTAGAAAATGTAGATTAGGTAACAAATACCTAATGTAGTATTTGAGTATAAACATATAATAACATCATAGAATTTTTTTAAGGAATATATTATGTCGATTTTTCTAGAAAACACATCCCTTTCTGGATATGAATTGGTAGAGGTTTCTCTAGTACTGATGTACCTAGCAATGAAAACTCTGACATGGAGTTTCAGACATTACCTGGGATATCTGGGTACATGAAAACGGGCCTTTCTACACTCTTGGTTTGACACTTCCAGTGGGTATACTTCGGATAATTCACATTTTATTTACAATCCATTATGATGGATTTTAATATAAATTTTTTCTTATAAAAACCATGTCTACGAGATTAGTTATGCATAGGATTTAAATTTATGATAAGTAATTTTTTAGTCGAGATTATGAATTATGATTCATAACCTAATCTATTATATGCCATTATTTATAAATGGAACCTAATGGAAGAAGGGGAATCAATAATCATGGATAATGTATGGATTTCCCAGTGAGAAAGTCAAAACAGTCAATGTTAGATCAGATCAAATCATGACCATATTAGGACAACTTACTCAAGTTGTAATAAATAACCAAGATACACCTTTGTTGGGTCATTTAATGATGAATAATCCCACATCTTTTAGTGGTAATACTTATCCAATGGTAGTGGAGCAGTGGATAAAAGCCCTTGAAAATATATTCATGGTGTTAAGATGGAATGAAATTGAAAAGGTAGTGCAGACAGTGTATTTTCTCAAGGGTGATGTTGATCAATGGTGGTCCTGGATCCAGAATACCATAGAGGAATAAGAGATAGAATATATGGAATGGAGAAATTTTAAGGTAATATTCTTTGTCAAATATTTCCCTTATGAGCAACAAACCTAAATGAAGAAAAAAATTTGTGTCTTGAAGAAAAGGGAAGAAGAAAATGTTGCCGATTAGGAGGCTACCTTAACAATACAATCTAGTTATGCCATAGATTTTGTATGTGACTCAGAATACAAGATTGATCATTTCTTTAAAGGTATTAATCCAATTCTTCGAATCGATAACTCTTCTAAAAATAATTCATCATATGATGAAATTGTATTATGTACCATCAAAATAGATATGGATTTTTCTAGATATAATTTGGTCAAGGTAAACCAAGATAATAATCGGCACTCTGATAACCATGGAAAAGGTGAATCATTAAATAATAACAAGGTAACGAAGCAATTATCGTTATATGAGAACTGTGGAAAGAATTATCTTGGTAAATGCTTGAAAGTCATGGGAGTATGATATAAGTGTGGAGAAAAGGGTCTTCGATCTAATAAATTCAAGGGGCAGAAACAATTCTATGATGTTCAATGCTATAATTTTAGAGAGATGGGAGAATATGGAAATAAGTTTCCTAAGTGTCATGGAAACTTTCCTTAGAAATGTACACGAGACAAAGGGAAAGCTTATGTGATTACAACTGCAGAGGTTGAAGTTCCAAATGATATGGTGGTAGGTACTACAATTTGTCACTCAAACATAGCCAATTTATTATTTGATTCTGGATCATCACATTCATTTATATCTTCCCAGTTTGCTAAGAAAATTAGACACTTCCAATTTTATTTAATAAAGGAGTTGTTAGTAAAAACTCCTAGGGGATGTATTATTGCACCAAAGACACATTCATCAGTCCCCCTCATGAAACATAAATGTTCTTAAGTTTATAACCATATCATCACAACAATTACTTACTTTGACATAATTCTTGATATTAATTGGCTATAAAATTATGATGTGAAGATCTATTTCAAGAAGGAAGTAGAAATCTTTGAAAATGGTGTACAATTCATTATTTTTTTGAGAAACAACCTCACCATATGATTCTTATTTGGATCCACCCCAAGTATCTCTAATGAATGAAATTATTGGATAGTAAGAGAACCTAGTATCTATTGGTGAGAAAATAAATCTTCAATTTTTAGATGTATATACAGTGCAAGAATACATTGATGTATTTTTAGTGGATTTACCTAGTCATCCTCCATAGCAAGGAGTTGATTTCTCTATATATTTAATTCTTGGTGCAAGACATATATCAAAGACTCCCTATAGAATGGCCACTATGTAATTAGTGGAGATAAATAAAAAACTAGAGGAATTGAGTGAAAAAATATTTATTCTACCTAGTGTTTCCCCGTGGGGATCCCCTATCCTATTTTTTGAAAAGAAAGATGGATCTATGAGACAATTCATTAATTATAGGAAAATCAATTCTATTACCTTAATAAATAATAATCCTCTACCAAGATTTGATGATTAATTCTATAAATTAATGCATAACAATACTTTTTTAAAATTGAACTTTGATCTAAATATCATCTGTTGTGTGTGAGGAAGGAAGATATTCCGAAGACATCATTTCAAACCAATTAAGGGCATTACTAGTTTATAGTTATGCCTTTTGGGCAGACAAATGCACCCTTTGTTTTCATAAATTTAATTAATATAGTTTTCAAGGAATATCATGATAACTTATTTGTGGTATTTATATATGATATCTTGGTATACTCTAAAATCTATGAAGACCACGAGAATCACTTGTGGATTATTTTGAAAACTCTTGAAAGAAATGAATTATATGGGAAGTTTAAAAAGTGTGAATTCTAGATTCTATCAATTTTCTTTCTAGGCTATATTGTCTTTAAGGATGGAATCCTAGTCGATCCTATGAAGACATAGGCAATACAATAATGGCCCATGCCAATGAACATAACTAAGGTATACAGTTTTATTTTCTTAGCAGGTAAATATCGGAATTTCATTCAGAATGTTGACCGACTGGATAACCCACTAACCAAGCTCATGCATTAAGGGGTTATCATTGTATGTAAGAAAGAATTTACATAATGATTTAAATAATTGAAAAGAATATTGTTCAATGATCCAATTTTGAATCTTCCATCTCGAAATGATAGGTTTTTGATATACAGTGATGCATCAAAGAATGGACTGGGTTGTGTCCTTATGTAAAATGATAAATTTATTTCTTATGCATCAAGGCTATTGAATACTCATGATAAAAATTAACCAACTCATTAACATGAGTTAGCAGCTATAATATTTACTCTGAAAATATGGATAAATTGTCTCTACAGTGAAATATGTGAGATATATATGGATCACAAGACTTTGAAATACATTTTCATAGTGAAAGAACTTAACATGAGGCAAAGTATATGGATAAATTTGCTTAAATATTATGATTATTCAATACACTACCACCCAGGAAATCCAAATAAGGTGGAATATTTATTAATTAAAAAATATCATGGACTTCTAATTAAAATTAGGATTGAGAGAGATATTGTATTCAGGTATCAACTAAAGATGGATATTGGAATTTATAAGGAAGAGGAAAAAATATTTCCTCTTTCAAATGATTTATAAAACAAATTTACTATAGAATATAAAAATCACATAATATGATGATGAGAATCTACATAAGAAAATTAATGTTGTTATGGATAAGAGATTGGAAAGCATCATGTATGATGAAGGAGTTCTAAAATTGGGGAAGAGGATATGTGTATCATCCATACCTGAGCTAAAAAAGGGAACTATTAAATGATACTCGTAGCTCAAATTTCCATATACACCTTAGTATCAAAATGATGTATAGAGATTTTAAGGGACATTTTTGGTGGGATGATATGAAGCGAGAAATTGCTAACTATGTGTGAAGGTATCTAGTTTGTCAACAAGTGAAGGTAGAGGGAAAAATCCTTGAGGGGTGATAAAACCTATACCTATTCTTATGTGGAAGTGGGATGAAATTACGATGGATTTTGTTATAAGACTACCGAGGACACCTGGAAGGAATGATGCAATATGGGTAATTGTTGATCGTCTCACAAAATAAGAACATTTACTTGATATAAGGGAGGATTTACCACTTGATCACCTGTAAATTCTTTATATTAATGAGGTTTTAAGACTTCATAGCGCACCTCTATCGATTGTGTCCAATCGAGATCCCTGGCGTACATCAAAATTCCAGAAAAGTATCTATAAGGCTTTGGATACAGAGCTTCATATGAGTACTGCTTATCACCCCCAAACCGACAGATAGTCTGAAATAATTATTCAAACACTTGAAGATATGTTGAGATCTCATTCTCTAGACTTTCAAGGTATGTGGGATCAATACTTTCCATTGGTGGAATTTTTATCCAATAATATCTTCTATTCTAACTTTCAAATGGTGCCATATGAAGTATTATATTTTAAGAGGTGTCAAACAACTGCTTGTTGGGATGAATTTGGCAAAAGGAAACTTTTATGCCTATGAAATATCAAAGAGACAACAGAAAAGGTAAAGAAAATTCAGGCCCATATTAATGAATCCCAAAGTAGGAATAATAGTTACGCAGACAACTGAAGAAAGGATTAGTAATTTCAACAATTATATCATGTATTTATAAAAGTATCTCTGTGGAAGGGTGTCTTAAGGTTCTATAAAAAAGGTAAGATGAGCCCTAGGTATATCCAATTGTTTTAAATTATGGAAAGGATCAGAGAAGTAGCTTACCATTTAGTAATGCCACCAAGTCTCTCCAAAGGTCATAATATGTTCCATGTGTTGTTGTTGTAAAAATACATTCTAGAACCAATGCTTGTACTTGCCTATGTAGAAATGGAACTGGAACATAATTTGACATACTGTGAAGAGCATATCGAGATTCTTGACCTAAGGGGGTAGGTATTGAAATATTAGACAACTCTTCGTGTAAAGGTTCTATGTAGAAACTATAATATGGAGGAATAAATGTGGTAACTTGAGGATGTTATGAAGAATAACCAGCCACATATTTTTAGAGGGCTTTATACATGAAAAATTTTGGTGATGAAATTTCTGAAGGTGGGAATAATATAACACTCCAAACATTTTATGGTATGTTTCTATTAAATATGTTCAATTATTAGAATATATTTCAGAAATCACTGAGTTTATTTGAAAAAACACTTATTTATATAGGATATGGTCATAACCTATCCATTAAACATAACTTTTTTTACTTTAGTGTTTTGAATTTTGAAAAACAGACATACACGATTGTGATCAGGGTGATATTTGGAGTCTGATAGGATCAAGAAAATTTCGGGTGAATAGTAACATACCCTTATGAATATTAACATACTCTTATGAATAAAAATACAATCCTCATGAATAGTTACATTACTCGTGAATGTATAAATACAATTAAAGCATCGTAAAAATGAAGATGAATATTTTAAGTGTTGGTATTTTTCTATTAAATAATGATTTTAATTAAAAATTAAATTTATCATTTATAGAAAATTATTTTTGTAAAATTTAATTCTTTTTTGGATTCTAAAAGTTGAAAATGGTTAGGGTGAATTTTTTGTATTTTTTGGAAATCTTGAATTTTTTATGAATAGTAAAATATGATAAATTACGATAAATGCTAAATAATTGATTCACAGCATCATAGATGATGAAAATATGATTTAAGACCACATGGTTAGACCCTGCATGCCATTATTACTATTTGGGATCACATAAATTAATACTATTCATAGTCTGGAGCAAAAATATTAAAATAATGATTAAAATAATGTAAAATCTCACCTCCCCTCCACTATATAAACCACCCCTCACCCCCTCTTCCTCCCACACCACTCAAGATTAAATGCTTGCCTAAATTATAATCAAATAACTCCCTAAAATCCTCCCCCACTTCCAAGACCTTCTAGTCTCACCAAAAGGCCAAAAAAGGCCTTAATGAGATTCTCAAGGAGGGCTACTCAAGAGGTGAACATCTCTTCTTGTTTCTTTCAAATTCTTTTACAGGTTCCATTATTTTGTTTCTCTCTTCTCACCTCCCCACACAAATATGCTTGTATAATTCTAGTACATTACATAGAATAGAATTTTATTATGGTAATGGAATATTTCACCATCATATCTCTTTTCCCCACCTCTTACACTAAAAATGAAAATAGCTTCCAAGATGTGTTAATTTATCACATTAAAGGATTACGAGTTTTCAATTTATATTACTATATTCAAGACTGATCATGAAACATTTTAATGGTTGAACCAGATCATAATATATGTATTTTAACTTATTCAAGGTTTCGGAATCCTTATATACTCATAATATAAAATAATAATACAAAACAAGTTCATTATGCACAAAACCGCTAAGTTAATCCAAGCGTTTATCAATAAAATTTTAACTAATGAGTCATACCTATGTTATATAACCCAAAATAATTATAATATCATTTATAATGTCACTAATAATATATATTTACAATTTTCTATTTTTAACCACATTTCAAATTAACTTCCATTCATGAATACAAGTAGACTAGTGATGGAAACCAAGGAATAAAATGCTTCAAAAACAATAAAATTTATTCACTTTAACACATAAAAAAGGGAATGAATGAACCTAATAAGATTATTCTATATCAATTTAATTTTAATGAGGTCCTAGAATTATTAATTAATGAATCTAAATTTGATTATTCGGGTCAGTAAGATCAATCGAGAACACCTTCAGGGGTAAGGTAAGAGATCTTCTCTATTTTACTCTTATTCGCGATTGTCCTCTATGCTATGCCATTTTATGTGTATTCCCTAATGATGGGGTATGATTTCTCAACTTCTCCCATACTTACCTTATGATATATAAATTATGGTATACCCCTTTACCCCTCTTTAATAGCTCACAAGAACACATGTTACCATGCCGAAATGTTTGAAAGGGGTTTCTCATCTCACTTTTAATTCCATGAGATTTCCATTGTTCGCCACTTATTTCATTCATGTTGTGTATTGTGTACTTCCATTTGATATATATTATCATTATTTTGTTTATATTCATGTTATTATATAATTAATTTGTTAGTTATTAATTTTTGGTCATACGACTCAATCGATTACAACATGGTAATGGGCTTTGTCTCAATTTTCACTCCGTTCTGACTTACTTTGTATTGTGAAACTATAATTCTAATTTGTTGTACCTAATTCCTATACAAGATCTCTATTCATTTTAAATTATATTTTTTTTAAATTTCCATAATATCATATCAGGGATATGATTATTGTCTATGCCGTATACCATTTAACATACGATGTTTATTGTGAATGTTGTTCTAAACATGCAAGTATTGATGAATATGTATCCTCTATTCTATGCAGATAATGTAAAGGATTATTTATCTTTTATTGAATATATGTATAAATAATTATTTTAACATGATGTTATTAGAGGTTATTTTTATATACCCTCAATGAATCTACATATCTCATGAGAAAAATCAGTTGGTGACAAACCCTTTGAGTTTGTCTCCAAAAATCAGACGGGTTTCTACCCACAGACTTAAACCATTTTGATAGTATGGTGTTATCATGTTCCAAATCCATGACATCCAATTAATAATAATTCTATTTATTCATTTTTTTATTACTATCCATGAGGGTTTTATTATGACAAAATCTATGGATTCAGGTACATTCTCAGTTTATTAATGGCGTGTGTTTTCCATTTATTCATCACGCCGTATTTGTTTATGATTCAGTTACTTTTTATCCATGCTTCCACTACTTGTAACCCATACTAAGCATTTGATATAAACCCTTTCATTCATTTACCTTCAAAATTTTTTGAATAATATATCATTTATTAATTTTCCAAGGAAAGATCTTTTTTAGTTGTTGATATGTATTGTATATTTTTATCTTTCCCATTATAATTTTAGTTACAACTTTGTATCTAGTTTTCTAAAGACTACTAAAATGATCTCCCATTTATGATTTACTTCTATTTAATCATTCCAATTTAATAAGTAATGCATTGGATCTGGTCTATAGGGGTTGATACATTACAACTATGGTCTCAAACCTCTTCCAAAACACCCTTTTTATATGTGTAAACTCCCAAAAAAATTGAATCTATTTTCAAAATTTACTTCGTCCACTAATTTGAAAATTTAAAAATCCTCTAAATATTTCAAATTACCAAAAAAACAAGTGGTATTATAATCTCCCCACCACATAACATTTCATCCCTAAGAATTATCATAGATAATTATAACATTGTTCCCAACCGACATGGTTTAAGAATTCAAAACCATCGGTGGAATTCCATACTTGAACACTTAAATCATATCCACTGAATAAACACTACTTCAATATGTTGAATCTTCCAAATTCTAATCAAATTCTCATAAACACCATTGATATTCTTTGAGAGTGATTATCCAAGATTTTCCATGTTGAGAAATGAAAATGTCTTCATCCAATTGATAACTTATCCCATGGTTCTCTCAACCATAATAATCAACTTAAAACTTCCAATTCTAATGTTTTAATTACAATACTATTGTATTTGACTATTTAAACTCCAAAACCATGTTCTACCAATTCTCCTTGCATTACCTCCACCCTACCACATCCAAAAATAGATGATAAAACTACTCCGTCACTGGTATCTATTCTTATTTCCTAGACCAAACTAATACGGATGAAAAACCAACATCCATGTATGGATTTGAGCACACTAAATTTACATCAAAAATCGTGGTTAAATTCCTAAATGAACTCTCCATAAAAAATAAATTTTCTTGATTCAGTTTTCAACTCATGATATCCAATTCTTTATGAGAATGCAAGTCAATCCATCCTCGGCTGACCCATCTAAAAATTCTTGGCTCCCACTACCGATTCGTTACCACCTACCTGGTGAAAATGTATTCATTCCTCGATACATCCTGTGATCATCCAAACACAGCCACTAAATTTTGTACCTAACATTTGGTAAAATGTCCTCGGTTGAATCCTCGATCCACCAAAATTGTTGACATGTCCTTCCACACGCACTGATATAACAAAAATCCAAGCTCTATCATATCACATTAATTCCATCTCAAGACCATAGACAACACTCCGTCTTGATTCACCACCACACATGGTTTCCCATATCTTACTCCCAACAGAATCCATGTATAGATCACATTTTTTTAACATCACTATCTCAATTCCTCTTTGACCACTCAATTGCTAGTTTCACAAACCCAAGACCCTTCCGATATAAGGTTTATACACCAATGACTGATAAATCACTCCATTCTGTATGTGTTTTGTTTTTATATATTCACTAAAACAGTTTTTAAAATACTAAGACAAACTCTCATATTCATTATAGAACTAAAATGTTGGACATGCACATCACATTCTCACCCGAGTGACATCACAACATAAAATAAATCATGTTCCTATATCCTAAGTGTAACTCCAATGATATTTAGCAAGATTTGATCCATAATAAGGACCTCACCCATTTAAATATTATTCTGCACTCACACTCTATGATTTCCCTTATACTACTCTCCAATAATATTCTTATTAGGTTCCATTGTCAAACACAAATGTTTCTCCTCCCAATCCATACTCATTCCATCTTAGGATTCACTCCTAGATCAACTATGTCAACACACTCAACCCATTTCTAAAACATCCCTCGACATAGAGGCACATATTTTATTTTATTCAAATACTTAGGTCACTATGCCTTCAATCATCACCTAAATATTTATACCGATCCTAAACCAACATAGGACCATCATTGATTTGAAACTCCACAACACCATGTTTATCCATCATGTAATACCTCAATCCCATCTGAAAACAAATGGGAATATGAAATTGCACCACCCAATTTCTAAAACCCAACTAATGATCCTATGAGTCGCACATCATCCAACTATGATGAACGACATCAATGCCAAGTGAACACCATTGAACCAGAATTATAAGGAACTTCTCTTTAAAATTAGGCACTTCACGTATGGTAAGCTTAACTACATGCCTAGTCTTAATCAAGCATTATTCCAAATTATTAAGAATTTACCCAATATTTCACTACACTTCCTAAGAATTCCTAAACACCACAGAGATAGGCACTCCATTATTATTTCCTTTGAATAATCTTAGACACCAAAAATAATAACACTCATGGTGTTTTCCCTCATAAACACCAAAGGCACCATCACTATGCATGTGTTGTATACCCAGGTGCATCTCACATGATTTGGTCTTGAGAAAAGGAACATACTCATGATCTCCACATAAAAAGAACTAATAAATCTATGACCCCCCCTCCCCCCACTCTTATAGGTTTCCCTTGATCACCTCAAGGAGATAACTCATTAAACACTATGTTATATTTAATGGTATCTTGGTCTCCCACCTAGCCTACTAATTTGGGTCTCTCATAAAGGTCACAACCTATTGGGAACCATATGCACACCCATCTCAAAAAACCATGAAATTTCAAATTCCAAAACACCAACTCAAGGTATCATATATGTAAAACCTCAGACATCATATTTCAACCATCCTCTCACAAGGGAACCAATAATCATGAGAATCTGTATATAGAAATTACCTTATAGAATCATGATCTCATCAGTCATTACCATCTCATCCAACGAAATCATCCTATATTATCTATATCATGGGAAATGTATCCACTTTCTTGATTAAGTATAATGACATTCCCAGATGTATTGGAAAAATCTATATAGGTTGTTACCATCACATTAAATAACCAAAGCTGAATAATGAACACTCGCAAGGGGTTTATCATGAGGGAATAAAATTATTCATTAACATAAAAGGGTCCCCCCATATCCCAAATACTGAGTAACTATGTTATCACCGTCAGTACATGACCTAAAATCAAGAGGAAATGTATATAAAAGTCATCCAATATGATTAGAATTCCACAAATTACATATATAGGAAAACATGGTTTAAGAAGATACTAACACTTTAAATAGCTAAGACATATTAATCAGTGATAAATTCATGACAGAAGGCCCCTACATGTCATGTGAATCCTATATGTCTTTTATGATGTATGATATCCCTCTTTCCTCTATCTTACAAGATCCAAATGTCCATACTTAGACTCTTTCCAATAGTCCAAGGGCCAAAAACCAATAGATCATAATCATGAATCTAAAACAACAAGTAATTCATGCTAGGTGAAAATAAAAAATAACCATAACAACACAACACAAGAATGTAAATCCCATCCCAAGTAACCAATAATTACCTAGAGAATGGTGTTTGTGATGCATTAGACTATGTTTCATCATAAGCACCAACACATTCTTATGTCTCCATTGTACTATAAACAGAAATCGTAAGAAAAAAATAAAACAATGATATGATGAACCTTTGTAACATCTTGGGTTGTATTCTACTTGAAAGGATCCCAAACTAGTTCAACATGTGAATTATGGTATGTTTCCCAAAATTCTATAGGCTACCGACTAGTTGGGAGGGTTCAAGGAGGTATTCTAGGGAGGCTACACCCCATAATCATAGTGCACAGTAAAATATAAAATAACCAGGTATCATACATTAATAAAAAACATCAGAGTACATAGGATAAATAAAACAACAAAACCATAATAAAATGTAATATGTAAGCATGCAGTCATACATAAAGAATGGTCTCCCATTGTACCAAACACATATACTAAATAACCAAAACTATAAATAAATACCACAGGATCCACTGCTAACACAAAGATATACCCCTTCATAATCCTTGGATACATGATTTATTTATCCATCCAAATCAACCTAGTCCATGACATGACCTAGACATATAATAACAATGTGATAGTTTCTCAGTTACACAAGTGAAATGGTATCCCGAGCTGGGTGTGTGTACATAATTCAATAGGGAACCACCAATTATGTCTCATACTAAACTGATAATGAAGTGGTGTTTTCATATGACGTTCTCACCAATAATAGAAAAATTGTAAATCATAAATAAATCAATAAATTAACCATCAATATATATACTTCAGACCGATGCCAGAGTGTATATGAATATGTCTCAGTGAATTCACTAGTCATAGTATCAACACCACCCCAAGGCAATAAACATGTAACTCAAACCAAGCCCAATAACCATTTTCAATCCTTAGGTTCTTTACCACAATTGACCATACCTACTTTGACGAGTTCTGAAGTGTCTCTAATCATGTCATAATGATTGTTCATACCAACTAGGAACTCTATAGTATCACCATATAATCCTAGGATGTACATAGAGAACATGCCTACTAAGGGTAATATTCCCATCCCTGTTAAACATGGTCTCGAACAACTAGAGGTAATATACCAATTCTCATAGAATAGATCAACCACCGTAGGTGAAATTCCATTTGAGGAAAATATACCCACCCCTAGATCATCCAGAGAGCACAGGCCTACCACAATAAATATACCAATCCCCATAGAATATTGGCTCAGCCATCCGAGGGACATATTCATTTCCACATGGAATAGTTTGGAACCAAGGGAAATATACAAATCCCTTAAACAAGAATAATTAAAATAAAAATAATACAAAGTCCCTAATAATCTATCATCCAGAGGCATCAATCATGAGAATGTATAAAAGTACACAAGGGGTTGGTTGCATGCCTGTATCGACTCATCCACCGTATCCCTCTCATCTCACCATGTAACTAGGTTTATAAGGCTACACCTTCATTTGTATTTATCCATGAATTTACCTCTTCACAACTCAAATGAGCTAACCAATAGATCTAGTTCCCACAAAACACCTACAATCACCACTAACCATCTCATATACATCCAATTAGGGTCCATCTATCACTGGGAATCTTCTAGGGTAACTTCATCCAATAAAAACGAAGGCACTCAAATAAAATTCGTTATTCTAAATTTTCCTCATGGGTAAAAATCCATCACTTTGGTATACTATATCTCTTGGAAGCATTGTAAGTTCATCAAAACCCAAATGTATCATAAGGGATGTTCTATACATGAAGGGTTTGAGGGGTTTTCTCACTAGACCATCCAAATTAGCCTAAGGTTTTTCCACTTAGTCTTAGTCACATTAGATGAGAGAGGATTGATTTTTATCCACTCGTCTCAACATCCCAAGAACATGAAGGCATGCAAGAGGCCTTCAAAGGTCTTCCTGGTCAAGAACCCCTAAGTATACACCTATCTCTCAATATTGGAAGGGTATCAAGCCCCTATGAATAGGGTAAAAAGACACATTAGGTTTGGACCCACCTATTAAAGGGTTATTAATCCATTGGGTATCTCAATAGTCTCACATGTCCCTCTTGGGTTGGTTGTCTCAAGTCATATTGCTCCTACCTCAAGTAAAAGTTATGCACTCCTAAATTAGGTCTGATAAGTCCCCTTAATCCTAATCAATCCCCTCATGGGTCTAAAATTCTCAATACATACTATTCTCTAGGACTCATCCTTTATCATCCAAGGAATGAATCTAGTAAACTAGGATCATCATGGACTGGGAATTTTGGTCGTCTTATCTAACATGTTCTATAGTCTCAACCATTTTAATTTTAATTTGAAATTTTAATTTTAACAAACCATTTAATTTAACTAAATTAAATCGAGTAATCACCATTAGTGGAGAGCTCAAATACCCACATGTAACATAAGTAGAATTCATAAGACATAATGCTAGTATGTGAGGCCGACTACCTTTAAAGATTATTTAAATTTAAATTCAAAATACAGATATCTTCATCCCAACCAATCTAATTCCAACCATGTTTGATGGTATCTATTCCAGTATGGAATCTTCACTAAGCTCCTAGTTCATTTCAAATAATTCTGAAAAACACTAATTAATTAATTATGACATTTATAATTAGTTAAGAATGTTGATTCAATAGACACATAATTGTCGTTTCACTCATCGACAACACTATCATGTCAGAACTAATACCAAAAAACCATCACGTGGTCCACTAAGGACTCTCAATAACAACCTGATACAAGTACCTTACACATGATGATGATTCTAAAATTAATTTAGGAAAAATTTAATGAAAACACTAAGAAAACTCTTTCTAATGTCAAAACTTAAAGAAACATTGAACCACCATAGGCAATCACCTTTCTGGGATATCCTTTATTAAGGATGAATGAAATCCCCATGAGATTCAGGTGATTCCACCATGATATAATTTAATCTAAAATAATAACATAAACTGGAGAAATGAAAACTAAAAATAATAGCATAGTTGGTCAATGGATTCGAGTGGAGGTTGAAAATTACCAAGAATTGATGGTAAATGCATCCAAAATCACCCCAAATTGAATGAGACAAAGAGATTAAGGGTGGGTTCAGTCAAATAACACAAAAAAATAAAAGGATAACAAAGATATATTCCCCTCTTAAACTCGGGGGGGTGTAATTTCCCCCTAAAATTCCTAACATTTTGTCGTTGGCAACACATAGTAGCTACTACCACTTCCAAAAACCACTCACCTCTCCCAGGATCTCCCGAGCCCCTATTACTCCACCCAATGATAAAAACTACTCTAAAAAATAACTTTTGACGTGCTTAAACTTTTTTAAATAAACTATGAATCATGTTTCAAAATTCAACCCATTCGATAAATTTGAAAATTAAAAATTCTACTATATTTTTTAATTGCCCATACAGAAACAAGGAATTACAGGTATCTAGAAACACATTATCTCCCCTAAATAGGTAAATATAAATCAAAATCTATGAATACCTCCTAGAAACACCTACCACATAATATAATCCATTTTTATTGATAACTGCTTCATGAAGGTTTCATCACATACATCATCAACATATATTCCAAAATATCATTCTTTTAATTTACGGAAATGAACTTGTCAGCATACCTTTAAATCCATGGACTTATTAGATAGTTCCATTTCCATAAAAGGGCCATGTTAAAGAGCATAAGGGAAAAATCATGCCTTGAATTGTTCTTTAATTCCATATCATTCCGGACACACCCCACATATCAAACTTTTCCATGAACATATGTCACTGTAGTTTATGAAATACATCAAATTACGTGACTCATGATATGCATTAAAAGTAACTTTATTCTAAGTATTATTACTGATGTCCACATATAGGAACATGTAATTATACACATAGCATATATATTTATGATGGGGGTTGTAGTTATCACAACCTCATCTATTAGATATTACCAAGGGTGAAATTTATGAGAGGAATTCTCAATGTCTTATGGCCCTCTAACACTTGATATCTTGTATGAGATGTGTCCAGTCAGGTAACATCATCTAGCTATAAAACATGTATTTAAGACTATTTTTATGTTACTTGATGTTTCTCATCATAATGGAGGACTAATATAACATTTCAATGTGATAAATACTCTAAGGAAATTATTACATTAATGAGATTTGAAAGAATACTCTTCATGTGATATGATATCTATTAATGTTAAAAACAATGAATATATAGGCAATCACATGTACAAGGAAGTTCATTATAGGTCACTAAAAAATATGGGTATTATTTTATGGATCATAAAAAGAGGCTTCACTAAAGGTGGGAATTAAAAAGAGGAAAGATTTTGTGCAACATATGAAGTAGCAAAAAATTTATGAAAAAATAGAATGGATATATCTTCAATAGATGAAACTAGAGGAAATAGAGGATCAGTGTTGAGAGGAAAATCTCAATTTTTTAATATTATTTAGGAGAAATAGAACCCCCTCCTTATTCACTTATAAATTTGTTATTTTAACTAACATGTTATTAATTGAAGGTAATAAATTAATTGTGGATTTGTATGAGACTATTACTATTAAACATTAAATAAAAGGATATCCATCATAGAAAAAAATAAAATTCCCAGATTGAGGTTCCAGATAATTACTTGAGTAAGAGAAACTATAAATATAATCTATCAAAACATCATTATTTAATGAATCTATAATTTTTAAGCAACCCTTTAAGATTTTAATTTTTTTGTATTCCAATGACACTTTAAATGTCTAGTATGATTTTACAAAATATGTTTTATAAAGGGATATTAATGATTGATGTGTAAGATAATTTGATGGTGTAATAATATTTCTTACACTTGAATTTTTTGGATATATTTTGTTGAATTTGAGTGCAAGATATACAATTTTTTTGAATTAATTTATAAATCACCTGAAATGAGAAATTTGAAATGGTATCACATATTGGACAAGTTAGTTAACAAGTCTGATGTCTAGTTTTATCCACTCTTGTTTTCTAAAGCATGTTATCCCAGTATAATTAGATTCAAATATCCGATGGATCATTGATAAGACACATACGATGTCATCCCTATCTCAAAATATTAGAACGAACCGAAATTCACATTAAAATTGGGAGAAGATATTATTTTGGAAAACCGTTAAATGTGGCCGAAAATGTGAGATCATTCACATATATTTCAAATGAATATATTTTGAATAAGGAGGAGAATAAAAACTGACACATACTGACAAAAATATTTCTAAGTATTGAAAAAAACAAAAGGGGGAGACTGAGGATCCCAAGTGTGGATTATAAGTATTGTAAATAAGGAACATTCTCATTTTCATAATTTTTTAAATATATCTTGAATGATCTAAGAAGTATGTTCTGCACATAGATAAGTGATAAATGGGGTAAATTAAACTAATATAATTATAATTTAATGGAAATGGAAGATCAATATATGTTTTTTCTTCTTGGAACAACTGGATAGATAGGTTCTAGGATAATAACCTCTATAAATGTGATGATTGTAGAGATTATCTTCACGGAAACTAACTACAGGTGTTATTGGATGAAGATATGTTACTAATACTTGGAGAAAATTTTTGGAGAGTATATTGGATGAAAACCCATAAAATTTGATGATTATAGAGTGGATCTTCAAGGAAACTAAATACAGGTGGATTCTAATGAAGAGATATCTATATATCTATATATTTAATAAAGAAGGGTTTTTCTCCGACACGTGTCACACCAACAGTGCATTCTTCCAATCCCAGCTACCCAACTTCATTCCCATGACCTAATAGACATAAACCTGATTCGCGATTTACCTCCACACCTCAACCTGCTAAAAACCCTCTATCGCCTCCTTCTTCGTCTGATGAGTCCTCAATGATTCCTAATTTCAACTCAAAAAAATATCTTCCACATCTCGTTATTAGATCCAATACACTATGAAACTCCACATTATCGCTCCTTCAATACATCATCTACCCACCTGCAAATACTCTCGTTGTCACGCATGAAATATTCCAATTCATAGGATCGGAATTCTCTTCTTTTTTCGCTTCAACATAGACTGATGTCAGCAACAATATAATTCTCCAAAATTAATATCCAACACTTATTTTCAACACACCACCTCCATCTCTATAGAAATCTACAAAATAGGGTTTTAGAACCTATGACAAACGGTGTCAAAACTACTGGGTTTCAACAATCGGTGTCAGAACTATTTGGTTTCAACTATTTCTTGCTCATTTACCAGGCAGCAGCTGTAAGCTTCCATAATAGGTATCTTTGCATACATAACTATGATACCTATAACATTAGTCTGTCATCACATTATTTTCAGGTTCACAAAGGGTTATGGAATTTCGTTATACTTTACCCTCATTCAATTTTTCGGATGGTATTATATGTCTTCCTGACGATTCTAATTATTATTTGTCTTCAGAATTTACATTCTCAATAATTTGTTCATAATAATACATCCAAGTAGCCATGTTATATTCCATCATCCATTTATCATCAACTGATGAACAATATCAAGGTTTATATTTTACTTCTTGTAGTATGTGACTATAATTGTACTATTTCAACATATAACCCTGTGAATGTGACTGCAAGCATGTTCTAAGGCACAATTGTCTTTAGAAAATATATTGTCTACAATCTGATCACAATGTTGTATTTTCTGTTTCTATGGTTATGTTCTATTCCTTTACAATAAGATAAAATAATAGATGATATAAACATGCACTCCCCGTCATGATACAGAGATACACGGCTTCAAAGAAGACTACTACGACAACAATGACAATCAGGTTGTCTTCTATTTTCCCAGAAGTCCTCATACTATTTAATTATTTATCATCAGTTAAACTCTATGTTTATAATGATTGCAATTCTACAGGAAGATTGTCTACTAAAAACATTAATGCAACTTCACATGTAACACCAACAGTTATCACACAACGAGGAGTCTATTCTCCTTTCTCACCAATACCCAGTAACTGTCAGTTTAATTTACTAACTCCATTACTGTTTAATTAATTATCATATTTCAAATCCAAATATCATACTGCTTTACTATGGCATCTTGCTGCCTAGAATTATATATTCCAGCATTACTATAAATATTAATGTAACACTAACTGGGGGACAATGTTTTTTTTTGAAGTTGTCACACTATCTAATAACACAGTATTACGTCAACTCATTCCATTCTCACCTATTTGCAACAACCGTAATTTTAGTTTACTATCTCTAGTTTAAATGCATTTATTTCATATTGCAAAATATGAAATCTTATCTTGCTAAAACTTTTCATCTTCCTGTTTCACAGTCCCTCAAGAATGTTCGGATTTGTCAATAATATACGTTGGATCAAACAAAAAAAAAGAAACGACTGAATACCATGATACAACACAGTATTTCATTCTGTATGAATTTTTTCAATGAACTTTGATTCAACAAATGTACAATATGATCCATTTCTATTAAGCAAATTCATGTCCCAAAATTACTCTTACAAGGTACGAATACAAGTGGACGTACTCTTACAGAGCCATATGATGCCTCCCTATCATTGTAAGGATAAATCAGTTGACAACATGATTTACTTTTTGTCAGTGTAATATTGATTTATAGACATGTGCCTTAAAAAATGAATAGTACTACTTATACTGCTATCAGAAATTTCATTCCTTTTTCTTCAACAGGTGTGTACTACAGTCCAACTACCATTTCAGGTTTCTCATCTATATGTATTTATATATGTACAATTTATAATATTTAACAAAAACGTACCCAATGTTGGAATTCTAACGACAAAATCCTATGGGTATTACACAACTGACTGATGAACAACAAGCAATGAATCAAATGACCACTGAAACTACTGGTTTAAAAAACTATTTCCTAACTCCTACTATAAACTACAGAGGTCTATCAAAGTTTACATTATATTTTCAACAAAAAACTATTTCATTGTATGATTTCCTTTAATAACATGACATTAATAACAAATAAATACAAGTCCAATTTTGCAGAAAAATAACTTCAACTACAATGTCCTAAACAAAGAGGATATTTACATTCAAGTAATACTCAAATTATAATAATTAATAACAATGTAATAAATGGTTTTATTCTAACAACAGAAGCATGCAGGTACTAAAATTCCTCCTGAGGAACTACATGCAATGAATCATACAACCATAGAGACTACTCCTTCAACAAAATCTAATAGAGATCCTACTACAGACATTATATGTCTGTTATAGTTTTGATTTTAATTTCAACAAAAAATTCTTTCATTGTATTCTTCTATTATTAATTTGACAAAAATAATAATTAACTTCAAGTCGAATGTTGTAGATATATCACAATAACTTCAAATTCAAGAACAAACGGGTTATTTACATTAAAATAGTACTCATATTACTACATTTTATGTGTATACATTATAATTAGAATAATATTTCTATCCCCATTAATATCAACTATACATACACTTTTCTCCTACAGAATATTCTGATTGTGGATACCCTTCTAAAATTTTTGAGTATTGCAGTTCAACATTTTCGTATGATGAGAAGAGTAAAAAATATAGCCACAGACATATCCCATCATTCTCTCTATGTTTCTCACGAGGGAAATTTTCTTTACAGCAACTACCTACATGTCCAGAATACCTTAAGACATTAGTTTTTAATACAACCTCTACTCATTCCAAAACATTCCAAGACCACATGTACATTTACAATTTAATGTTTGAATCACATCGTTGGGTGGGAAAGTAGTCAAATCTGTGAACTGTGGAGGGTCTCCAAATGTTTTTAGTCTAAATGAACAAAACTACCATCGTATTTGAAGTTTATGTCCTCTGGATAGACTACCACCAATGTTTTCTCAGCTATATATATATGACACTTCAAATGAAGCTCACAACAGAGTACATGCCATCATGTGACTACAATATTAAGGGGTAAAATCTCAATTTTTTGTCTTCTAATTATAAAAACTAAACACATTGATATGTAGCTTTGACGACAGGATTCAAAACTATGTTATACAATTAAGTGTTGTTTAGAAACTACAATAAATGGTCCATGAAATAAATTCTTTATCGCAACAATTTAGAATAGCTAGGGAAGTTATTGAGAGTAATGGCACAACAAATTTAAAGTGGCAACAACTTAGAAGATAAGGAATAAATGCACAAACATACAACATACCAACTACATCTGAGATCACAATACTGATTATTGGAAACATTGAAGATCTAAATCATGAGAGAGATATCATCATTCAATGCAAAAGGGTAGAATTTCATCGTATAGGTGAGCGTCACCCACTGTACCTCCCTCTACAATATCCATTTATTTTCACAAGAGGAGAGGATGGATATGTCGTTAACATATTCCATCATGTGACACCATTCAATCAAAGTTCAAAATTACGAAAAGTTACAATGGGAGAATATTTATCATTTCACCTTCAATTCCATTGTAATGATTCATCTTGTCTTCTTTATTCAAGGGGGCTTCTTCAAAAACTTATTGTAGACACATATACAATGATTGATTCCCAAAGACTATCTTTTATTCAATTCAATCAAAAGCGCTTGAGGGTAGAACTATACAATTGTTTGCAGTATTATTTCCTTAGAGGTGACCGAGATGGGTATTTATGTGGGAAGTGTATCATTTTACCTTTCACATTTATAAGTGGTCTGAGATATATGATTCAAAATTACAAAGATACTATGTCAATATGTAATTGGGAAGGGTATCTAGATCTTTTTTTAACATTTACATGTAATCTGATGTGTCCTGAAGTTTTGAGATTTGTTAAGTTATAAAATCATCGCCCATTGGACTGTCCTTATATGATTTCGTGAATATTAAATATTAAGGTGGAACAAATCATGAAAGATTTACGAGAAGGATGTTTTTTCGGAAAGTCTCAAGAATGTATGAAACTTCTTCGCTAATAAAATCTATTATTTTAATGATGTCTTTTACCATCAGATTACACATTTATTCCACATGTTTTCTCATCTATCCTTCATTTTCCAATGTAGTTGTTCGTATTTTGGAGTTTCAGAAAATTTGGTTGCTGCATGTGCACATTCTATTATTTAATAGTCATGAAGACAAAGTTGTCACTCCAACAGACATGAATAGAATTATTACGGCTGAAATTCCAAATAAAGACTGACTCCCAAAACATTATGAAGTAGTTGCAAATTTTATGATCCATGGGCCTTATAGTGATTCTAACCATCTCTCACCTTGTATGAAAAATGAAAAATGCTCAAAATATTATCCAATGAAATTTTGTGAACATAGCACAACAGATGACTATGGTTATGTTGTATATCAGAGAAGGAATTCTGGATGTACAGTTGTCAAAAATGGTATAGCATTAGACAATCGGTTTGTTGTGCCATACAATCCAATTCTGATTCTAAAATATAAAGCTCATTTGAATATTGAAATTTTTAATCAGTCATCTACTATCATATACCTTTTTAAATATATAAGAATGGGTCATGATCATGTCACCGTGGCACTCTATGACAACAGCAAGAAACTGTCTGATAATGGTGTCGACAAGATTAAAATGTTCTATGACTGTCGATACATCTCACCTTGTGAAGCTTCTTGGAGGATATTTTCTTATGATATCCATTTTAGATATCCTCCAGTTGAAAGACTATAGTTTCATTTACCTAGAAAAAATAGTGTGACGTATGCAGACTATGAAAATATTGAAGGCATATTAAATAATAGCAACATTTCTAATACTATGTTCACATCTTTGTTTGAAAAAATATATGTCGTTCCTAGAGGAAAGAGGTCTAACATATGCAGAATTCCCAACAAGATTGGTCTACCTCTATCATGAAAAAAAATAGTACCCGAGCAAACAGGGATTCAATATTGGCAGACTGTACTATGTGCCGCTGTCTTCTGGGGAAATATATTACTTTCAGATTATACTTACAAAGGTCAGAGGTACGACTTCATAAGATTCTATTAAAATTGTGAAAAACATTACTCATAGTACATTCAGACAAACCATTTAAACAATGGGACTATTAGCTGATGACAATGAGTTCATTCGAGCACTAAAATATGTCTCTTCTTGGGGAATGGGTCAGTCTTTGTGAAGACTATTTTTCATAATGTTGTTCTCAAATACCATTTCCCAACCTGACATTGTTTGGCTTCAAACCTGGAGGATTATAACCGATGATATTATATATTCCCAACAACAACTCCTAAAAATACAAGGTACATACAACTTACCATCTTTTTCAATATATATCTATGTCAATATTTTTCTTTCTAATAATATTTCCCTCTCCTGTAGACTTGACAATGACTGATCATCAATGAAAAATGTTACATTTGATTGAAATAGACATTATTCTTTATTGAAATGGTAAATCGTTGCAATTTGATCCTCCAATTCATGTTCCAGATTACACATTAGTTGATCAACCTAATCAATTGATGGCATAACATCTCAATTACAATAGGGAAAAACTTCTTAATGAGTACTCATCATTGCACAATATGCTTATTGATGAACAAAAAACTGGTTATCAAGATAATTATGTTTGCATTATGTTCTTCCACAGGGATATTTTTTTTCTTGCATGGATTAGGAGGGATGGGTAAGACTTTAATCTGAAGAGTATTAACATGTTTACTAAGCTCAGAAGGAAAATTTGTTCTTATAGTTGATTCAAGTGGAATAACATCATTAATCTTTCCTGGTGGAAGGACATCACATTCAAAATTTTGTATTCTAATATTTAAAAATGATCACTTTGTATGCAGTATTCAGAAAGGGAGTGATATTGAAGAACTACTACAGTCAGCAAAATTGATTATTTGGGTTGAGGCTCCATTGGTTCATAAAAACAATTTTAAAGCACTTGATCGTACATTAAGAGATATACTTTTAGTAAAGAATGAAAATTCCTCTAATTTAACATTTGGTGGTTTACCGGTTTTCCTAGGTGGAGATTTCAGACAAATACTTCCAGTAATCCCTGGTGGTGATTGAATTGACATTGTATTTTCATGTATAAGGTCATCATATCAATGGGAACACTCTTAGGGTTTAACATTGACCTAGAACATGAGGTTTCAATCTATAGATTCAAATGATGGTTCTGATGAGGTGCGATGATTTACTAAGTGGATTTTGGATATTGGTCAGGGACATGTTGGTGAGCTCAATGATGGGGATGGTTGTATTGAAATCCCATTTACATACCTTTTGAGAATAAATAAAATGCCATTGGAAACATCTATTGAATTTGCTTACCCAAATTTCAATAATAACTATGGAAATATTTCATATCTGAAAGGACGTTCTATATTAGCACCAACCCATGACATTGTTTAGGAAGACAATGTCTACATTTTAACTCTTAGTACATCAGAAGGAAAAGATTAATTCATTTCTGATTCTGTTTGCAATGCCATTTTTGATACTGATTGGCCTGAGAACATATATACAATAGGTGTTTTAAATGTTATTAATGTCTCTAGACTTCCTGCACATAAACTTACATTGATGATCGGAGTACCAATTCTATTGTATATAAATGTAGATAAAATAGTGGGGTTATGCAATGGCACTCGACTTATTGTCACCCACTTGGGTGACCATGTCATTGGTGCTAAAATTGTAACTGGTAGTCATTCTGGGAATCTGACATTCATCCCAAGAATTAATATGACACACAATGATGACAGATGGCCTTTAAAACTACAAATAAGGCAATATCCTTTGACTGTTTCTTATTGAATAACTATTAATAAGATTCAAGGTCAATCTATGACTTATTTTTGTTTATATCTTCATAAGCCTATGTTCTGTCATGGAAAACATTATGTAGTTGTATCTATAGTGATGTTACCAAGGCGTTTGAAAATTTTTCTTGATGATAGAGATAATCCAACCTCTAATTATACACAATAAAATTTCTACAAAATTTTTTTTGATAACCTTTCTTAGGAGTCTTTCAATTAAATATATATACATATCATTTCTTTTATAGGATGACATGTATACATAATTGACTTCTCAGTATAATTAACTTAAGATATTGCAATTACCAACACAAATACTATGATTTCTTGTAGAGGATTGTGAATAAAATATAGCTTGTGGGGGAAGTTTTCCAATATAATGTCTGAGTAATTGGAAAACAATGACGACTCCTCTAAAAAACTAATCATGTAGCTGGTCAGGGAAAATAGATTGAGCTATAAGATATATAGCTACGAATTACAAAATCTTACATACTTCAAACTATAATGTTCAGTATGTCAATTAAAATTATTCTTAAGATGTTCAACATGTTCTGTCATATTGAATTAATAACACTTTATTTTTTTATATCTATTTACAAACATAAATGTCATCAAACTATAGATATCTAGCAGCTATTATCTTCCAACAGGTGACATTAATTAATTGAAAATGAAAACAGTAATGTTCAACCAGCTTCATTGTTTCATTATTTTGTTCAACCTTATTGAAAAATATAATTTTCTAACATTAGTTAGGCATTATTGCAAACAGTAATGTTTATGTATTATAGTTTTTCTCAACACAATGTTCTAGACATTGACTTTTTTTACCACTATACACTTCTAATTATGCTTTTTCTCTTTATCATGTCCTAGTATCTGTTATTATCGCCACTTCGATAAATGTTTCAAAAATACATCTGAACTTAGACATCCTGGTAGTCGAACACGTCCGAAGTAGGTAAAATTATAACTTATATTTTTTCTAGCTATTCTTTCTACAAATACAAACAATATGTTGGACAACTGCATAAAATGTTTTCTCCAATACTACATTTCTTGCATTTAATAGATTTGGGATCATCAGTCATTCACAATTTGAAATCCCTCCATCAACAATTTCAAATAGGTTTTACAACATTTCTTTATTAGAATAACAATAAAATTATTTCTGATGTAAAAATTTTTTTGGAGGTAAGGAAAATATACTGAATTTTTTCTTTTAATATGTCATCTACAACATTGTTACATGTAAGACCTACTTTCATGAATATATTAATATTATCAATTGTCTCGCAGATGACAAGTTGTTTCATTTTTGCTACAATATTTAAGCTTTAGAGCACTAATAACTGGTACTTTGAATCATGTGACTCTTTCATGAAAAAAGTTCAAAATGAGGATGGGAAATTTGGGGCAAGAATTGTTAAAAATAACCATGATTCACTACTCCAATTTATTCATTTAATTTTTTTCTTAATTTCTAAATATTACTTGGGTATAGTCTCACTCTATGAGTTTAATAGTACTGAAACAACCTTAGGATTTATAACAACTATAAATACAACAGGTTTAGAGTTCAACTACTAGTGACTGATGAGAAAGACTCGTTGTTTGTCATTCTCTTTGATAAGCACGTCATGTAATTCATTAGCAAAACAGATTATCAGTTGAGAGATTCTCTGATACCAGTAATCTTTTTGAACTGTTTTATATTTTTCATGTATTTGATGTTATTTTTTAACTGAAATTTCCATTTCATTACATAATGGGACTAGGATGGGTTTGGTTTTCTTCTAGAGCTAATCATTTTCAAAACAAAAAAAAATATTGCTCGCACTAGATGTCTCAAATTACAACATTCATAATCAAAAACTTTCATTAGAACTGAACAATTAAATAGTTCTCTTCATGAGTGATAATAAAAATTATATCATCACCTATCATCAAAGTTTTGCAGAAAGTCTGGTAAATAGAGTAATTCCTCCCCAAAAATTTAATTCCAAGCCTTACGAATTTCATATTATAACATTATCAGTAATGTTACTACGATGTATTATTTTATGGTTCCTTATTTATTAATCCTTTTACTTTCAAACCAGTCACCACATACCTATAATATTCATTTCACCCATCTGTTTTAGGAACATCAACATGCTGGATCTTCAGTAGTCAGCTGCAACAGTGATGCTGGATTCGATACAACAAGTGCAATTGTATCTTCAAATCAGGTATAGTTTCTCTATCATCATTTTATTTTAATGTCAGTGGGTACATATTGTAAACAATAATGGTTTTCCATTCATTTTGTTTTATTTTTAGATTTTATTACAAATTCACTACAACTATTTTTATGATATGCCAACTGTTAGATATTATATTGTTTCTTCATTGGTGTTTCTTATAAGTGCAGACTGCTACTCATTCATTACAACGATATATTCATGTAGAAAAATCTACTGACTGAATTTGATGATGAAGATGCGGTCGAACACAAAGAATCATTGTCTATAGACTCCACACCAGCTAATTCCAATGATCTTCATCTCCATATAATTGATAACAGAAACAAAAAAATCTGTCAAACTAGACTGACAGTTTGCCATTCATTTCCAAGCTAATGGAGGCCTGTTGGGAAATCAGTAAGTTTCAACATTCCGTTTTCATATTTTAAAATATACCCATATTGTGTGATGTCTCTTCATTGTGTTAAGGTTGCGTCTGGGAAGGAGCTATGAATTAAAGACCTTGGTCTGTTAGTTTATTTTTGTTTGAAGTAAAAATTCTATGTTTACTAATGCCTATACTATTTAATTCGTTTATTTAAGTTATGTTTTTCTACTTCCAATTTCCATGCTCTATGGTGTATAATATTGATTACGGTCTTGGTTTTCCATTCTTTCTCAATTAAATAACAATATAAAATGTATATCGTCTTTTTTCAACTATAAATAAACAATATAATGTGACATATCCATTTAGGTTTGGGGTTGCAAATCAGCATATTGTGACATTTATTCCTGTCACCTAATTATTATTCATACTAATATGTGTCATTTACTCACACTAAAGTAGAATTACCTTTTGTAGGGATCAATATAACTATTTACAAACATGGTAAACTACTGGTGCTCTGTATCGACAGATCATGGCAGCACTGGGAGGCTATTTAATGTTTCGTATTCATATTACATAACTATGACCAGAATTTTTGTTTTACTATATATCACTTTTGATATATGTTTATGAAAATTGGATCATGTACTTTGTTTTAGGAGTTAATAGAGTATTTAATTTGACCAGTGTATGATTTTTTTAGTTCATCAGTAAATGCTTTATATGAGGGCATTGGATTACTATGGTGCTAATGTCATTTTATTCCTACAGTATTAGTTTCCCCACTTCTAGATCTTCCCAACTCAAAAAAGGTGGGTTTATGCTATTTCATTTAGTCATACTTACATTATAATCTCAGGTTTGATTAATTAGATTATCCCCTCTATATTTTCAAACATTTAATGAATGCAGCAATCTCGATTATATTACACCAGATGGAAAAAATCATTTAAATGATCTGAACTGTAACATGGTAAACTATTCATAAAACACTGATTTATTAATGTTTATTTTATATTCTTGGGTAATTTATTATAATTTTTTCGAATGGAAAAATTTCCCCAGCCCGATATCACTAGGAACACTAAAAACTATCAAATACATAAGGCTTCAACACCCATCACTAGTGGGGATGCATGTATTGGATTCAAGGAATTTTCATCCTAAGTTTTACTACTCAACTATGGACTCTCTAAAGTTAATATGGCTTCTAATTCACATCCATTTTTGACCAGTGGTATGTGCTATTACTTATGCCAAAAAAATACTAATGTTATCCATCTTTTAGTCTCAAATCTCATTATCCACCCCTATAAAACAGCAGCAACTACCTAGAGTCGATTAAGTCCACACATATTACCTCCAACAACTAAAGTATGAAATTTAAGGAAGAATCTCATTATAGTATGTATAAGAAAAGTTCACTTTTCTTCATAACTATAATGACTTTTTATCATACCAGGGATTAAATTCTGAGTTTTCGTTTACATTTATTTTATTTTTTTTGTGCTTTTAGATTACACATAATTTCTTTGTTGCAGATCTCATGGTTTTAGATCATATATTGTCATAATTTTAGATCAAATATAAATAAATTGTTTTAAAAAATAAAATCTTGCATATTTATTTCACATGTGATTATTTAGAGGCCCATGGGTGTTGTTTTTTATTTCTTTTAGGGAAACATGATATTGTTTTTTCATTCTAGATGCTATGTGAAAGAGTCAAAATAATGGAATTAAGCCTTCAGGTGGTTTTTCTTGGCCATTATAAGTGGTGGCGTGTTATCGGAGAAGCTTATATGGTAAAACCTCATAAGTAGGAAGAAAACTTAATATCATGCCCTATTTGGTATGAGATGGTAAATTTGAATGAAATGAAGCTAATAAAATGAAAGGGAATGAAAGAGATATGATGATATCTTGAACGTAGTAATGCTACCCCACCAAGCATTTGAAATCATTTTTTTCTTCTCATCTCATTTTCCTTAAAATGGCTACCCCTTCCAAACATACCATTGGTTGTTTTTTTCACCTTTTGGATGAATTTTATCTATTTCATTTTATTTGTAAGAAGGATTATTATGCCAAGAAAAAAGGTCTGAAGATAATTTCTTGCATTAGGAAGTGTTTGGATAATTTATTTCTACTTTTTGTGACTTAGAAGATGTTATTTCTAGCTGGGATGATATAGTCATCGCATATGAAGCAATATGGGCTATTATAATGGGTAAAAAAGCCATATTGCAACAGGCTCAGGAGGTTCACTTGGTAGTTCGTGATTGGCTTAAGAAGAATGTTTAGATAGATGTTTCATGTGGTACTCTATATAATATATAAAGGTACTTGTTACCTAATTTGTAGTGCTTTGCTACTAATCATAATAAAAAGTGTTTACAGTTGGTTTATCCATCATCTGACCTTTTCATGTTTCTTATTAAAAGATTTTTTCTACTACTCTTGAATGGTTTTCTTTAGGAATGTTAGGTCTTTTATACTATTGAATGGAAACTACTTAAATGACTCATCAATTATGATAAACATGTTAAAAAAATAAGAGGATATTGTTATGTTCATGAAATAACATTTCTACGAAATTTCTATAATTAATAGTAGAATAGTACTTTCAATAAAGAATTTGGTGACCCTCGCTTATAAAAACTTCTCAGAGGGTACAATTTGGGATCTCTAGTTTTCATTTCAGTCTTCAAAAGGTAAATTTTGATTTCTTTTATTTTGGTTTCTAATTAATTCTTTTATGTTATCATTCATTTTTTTGATTCTGCAAAATTATGTATTCTTATTTTAATCACTTTTTCTATGTAGAAAAGTCTTCCCAGCATTTGATGTTGGATATTTGTATAGTGTAACTTAATTTCTTGGTGACATTAATACTTATGCTGTATGTTTTGAAATTTAAATGTCTATTTTAATGTTCTTTTCATTCATGTCCATTGAAATATTATGTTGTATATACCAATGATGTATAGTAATTCTTTCATGTTCTTTTCATAATTTCTTAGTGACATTAATACTTATTTTATTTAATTCATGATCATTTTTTATTGTACTTCTCTAATTAATTTCCATTTTTTCTTTTTATTCATGTATTAGAAGTTGGATACTTATATTGTTTTCTACATTGTGACCTATTTTGTTTTCCTTTCTTTTCTTTTTTCATTCACCGCCATTTCATTTTTTTTCAAAAATGGCCATTTTATTTTCAATTTAATGTTATATACTATATTCAAATGTCAATATGAATGTATGTTTTCTTTTTCCTTATATATTCTCTTATATGTTTTCTATGTTTTCAAATAATTTTATTTTCATTGTATATTCTCCTATATATTTTCCTTATATTGTCCATCATGCATTTGTATGGTTTATTTTGTACACTGTTGGTATACTTATGTTTTCCTTATATATTCTTATATGTTCTCAAATATATTTTCAATATTCTTCTATATATTCTCCTATGTTATTTTCTTTTTCTTATTTTCCTATGTTTTCAAATATATATATTTTTTCCAATTGTAGTTCAATATTAAGTATCGTTATTTTTTCAATATATTCAATATACATGTTCTTTATTAACTTTAAAACATAGTTTTGTCTTCTAGAAGATAATAATTGAACGTATTGTTGTGAGAACACACAAGTAAGTACTGGTTGTCTATAGTAACTTGGATTGAGTTGTTGAAGGAAGTTAAATTTATGATATATTGAAGAAAAATAATTAAAAATAAAGTCTAGATTAACGAGTGTAGAAAAAATCTAAAGTTTATCGAAGATCAAGTATTCTTAAATTAGTAATAATGGTTTTTGGATGATGTTGTGAGTTTATTTGAGGTGTTTGAGCTGAATGAAAAAAGAAAAGGGGTGAGCTCAAATGCCTAGTATGGATAACAATATTGCAGAAACTTTCATAAATAAGAATAAACATTTAAGCCAATGTAAAACTGAAAAAAAAGCCTTTTAAACTTGAACTTCAACATAGTATGGAAAAAATAAAATGAAATAATGTCATTTAATTATTCACATGGATATTCTACTAATCGAATAATCACATGCAATATCAATAACCACTTTCATAATGATGGAATTCATAATGTCAGACTATCATAACCACAGAACCAAGGCCTCGTGCCAAGACTACAAATAATATTTCATCAAGGCCTTGTGCCAATACACTAGTTTGTCTCATGAGACCTACTGATGCATCGAGTAGTTATATCAGACTCCACCCATCACATATTAAGTCCAATGCATTCTAATATGAAAAGGTTTAAACATAACATAAATATTCGTATTAAAAATAGCATATGAAATCTAAATACTTCATCCATAAAACATGAATGGTATAAAAATAACACATCCACAGTCAAACATATCACAAAACCTTCAATACAATATAGAATTTTTGTATCATAATAAATCAACATCAAATAATCATAAAATCCATCGAAGGATGTTGACATAGATGAAATCAAAACTCGTTTTAGAGAAATATCTCTTTCTATTTTGAAATCATTTAAGAGTAATATATTTATAAAATAAAAAAAATTATTTGAAAATATTCTTATATGCTTCTAAGGGAAGCTTCGAGGAATTTATAATGGCGGAAAATAGCCGCACCCGCCGTATAAGTTAAAAAAACATTCTTACCTTAATTCTATCGAAAAGGTTAAAAAGGACCTTGTTTGGAAAACGTTGGAGAGATTACTTTATAAAACACTTGTAAAAGTCAACAAGGGTATAAATGACTTTAACCCATATTCTAGTAAATAGTAAAAAAGTTTTGAAATACATTTTTAAGAAACATGGATGTGGATGATAAAGAATTCCCAGTAGATTATTACGTATAAACAACCTCGGATAATGAAGAGATTGTGAAGTAAACCCTTACCTTGTAATTTTCCTTGGATGGGGGTAGGTTAACCTCCTGCATAATGGAGAAATAATTTTTATTAAATTATTGAAGAATTATATACATTAATATGATATCATATATGATCTTTTAAAATTGCTTTGTTAATAATATCTTATAATTATTGTCATTTCAGGTGTTAACATACTCTTTTGTTTTATATGTTTTGTTACATAAGACGTGTTTGTTATGGATAGGTTGTATCTTCTTCATATCCAGATTTATATCAAGTCCTTAAATACTATTATTAATCATGAAATTATAATTATACTTGAATGGACACGATGGAGAATGAATCATATCACGTTCGTGGAGATGGTAGTCCGTACGTACGCATGAGTAACAATATCATTATTTTGATATAAAAATAATATATAATTGGATGGTATATCATATATACAGAATCATTATCATGTTATATTTATTATTTACATGAATTACACATTATTATTATACCCATCCAAATAATATTTTATTGAATAACAATTACACCATGACGTGGAGATGGTAAGCCATACGTATGCACATATTGTGACATTTTATTCAAAGGGTGGATAGAATATGGAATATTGTTCTACCAATTTTATTATAACATCCCATTATATATAAGATACTGGATTTATTATTTTAGAATAGTAATAACAAAGAAAAATAAGTGGAAGAAGAAAGGAACTTTAAAAAGGGTGGTGAAATTATTACCTCTTCTTCGGGTTCTTCCTTTTGATTTGATCAAAAGGGCTCCTTAGGTTGGCTTTCTGACTAAAGGAGGTCCTCTAGGATGATTTTAGGGAAGTTTAGGGAGTATTTGGGCAGAGTTTGGCTGAACAAAAAGACTTTGAAGGTGTGAATTAATGAGAAGGATGAGTTCCCTTTTATAAGAGGGGTGAGGGGCACCTTTGGAAAAGCTAGAAATATTATTTTATAATAAAATCATATTCGGTTTCTAATGGAAAAAAGTGTATTATTTAAATTTTAAGGTGGGGATAGGTCGAAAACCACTCAACCAATAGGATTTAGACAGGTTTGGGTTACTATATTAACCTTATCTTTAAGTATTAACTCTTTGTTAATTACTTTCACTTTTACAATGTCTCTTTGTATTTTAATATTATGTGGTTAATTAACATACTATATACATCCAAGAAACCCCCAAGTGGTCCATTAACGATACACCTATCATTATATAAGTCTCTTGGCCGAACCATAGATTTTTTATAAATTTAATATCAATTAATAATATAATATTTGTTTTAAAAACTCTTTTATGTCAATTTTGACACTATTCAATAGTTGATTTTTGTAAAAATCATAACAGAATAATTACTTCGAAAAAGGTTAATTAACTCATTACTAACATGTTATATTAACCAATAAAATTAGTGTAATTCATAAAAAGTCTCAAATTATATTTATTTGGGTATTTATAATATCAATTATTTTAATTTTTCACTATTATGGTAATTACAGCATCCCCATTGTGTCATAAATAAATTAAATTATATAATGTATAAAAATTATAAATAGAATATCATTATGTAGGAAATCGTTTTAGATTTCTAAGGAAAATTTATAGTCGAAAATCCAACATATATAACCCTATGTAAAAATTGTTTTTCTAAAATATATATGCTTATGTCATTTTTGTATTTATTTTCACTTAATTAAAATAGTGTCCCTATCACTTAAAAGTGGCTCCATGGGGTCCCTAAATCAACCCAAAGATTCCCATGGTCGTACATGTATCTTAAAATAAGGTTAGTAAATGTTTTAGGGTAATTTATAATTATTATAATAATATTTTTTAACCCTTATTTACCGGATTTACCCTTAACCATGGTAAATAAAATATTTACCGAAGTAATTATTCAAATTGTCTAAAAATAAAAGTTACCTATTTACACAATATGAACATCCTGATTCCAAATATGGAATCCATTTTTCCAAATTCAAAACACATAAGTGGAAGAAATTAATTTAAAATTAATTATCGTTGTTAAAACAAAAAACGTGTTTTTAAGAGATAATTACTATCAAAAGACTGACACTTGTTTATGTCCGGTTTAATTGTAAAATTGTGTACAATGACCAAAATTGTATTAAATGGTAAAAATAAATCTTAAATATACTTTAAAACCACTCAAATTCTCAATTTATCAATATAAATTATTTCGATTAAAAAAGTTGTTTTTAATATAAATTTAATAATTTTCACTATTCATCAAAATATAAATGTTATCCGAAAAGTTCCAAAATTTCGCCCTAGGCTAAATTCGATATTCCGAATCCAAAAATCACGTCCATTTTGAGAGATACAATTTATAAAATTTTAAAAAGTAGGTATTACTATTCATAACGGCTAGTTTGATTGGTTGTGGTGTGTTAAAACATGATGTTGCGTACAACACACGCTATCGCATTATTGCAAGAGAAGTGTACCATAGAAGCTTGGGGTGTTACATTATCCCCCCCTTCGAATAATTTCGTCCTTGAAATTTCTAGAATACTACCGCATGAAAGGACTCGGGTGGTTCTTCATCATAAGTTCCTCGAGTTCCCACGTTGGCTCTTCCGTTTTATGGTTTCTCCACAAAACTTTTACCAGATGCGTCGTCCAGTTTCTCAGTACTTGTTCTCTCGTATCAAGAATCCTGACGGACTCTTCGCAATAAGACAGATTGGGTTCCAGTTCTAATTCCTCATAGGTGATTACATGTGTTGGGTCAGGCATGTATTTCCTCAATAGAGATACGTGGAACACATCGTGAACTTTGGAGAGACTTGGCGGCATTGCCAATCGGTAAGCTACAGCCCCAATTCATTCTAGAATTTCGAAAGGTCCGATGTACCTGGGACTCAATTTACCTTTCTTACCAAAACGTATGACTCCCTTCCATGGAGATACCTTCAGGAAAACATGATCACCGACTTGAAATTCCAAATACTTCCTTCGATTATCGGCATAGCTCTTAAGCCTACTTTGAGCTGCTTTAATGTGATTTTGGATTACCTTCACCTTTTCCATCGTTTCTGTAACTCCCGAGATTTTTATGAGTAATATTTTATTTTTATATATCATCAAAGGAATCTTTCACTACATACTAGCTTGGCTTACTTTACACGCAATCACGACCTTCCTCGATAGCTTGCATCGTACGCAATACCGGGTTTCACTAAACAACGATATGCTATTAAAATATTATTAAAACTAGCCGTTATGAATAGTAATAACCACTTTTTGAAATTTTATAAATTTTATTTTTCAAAATGGACTTCATTTTTGGATTCGGAATACCGAAATTATCCTAGGGTGAAATTTTGGTATTTTTCTGAAAACTTTCAATTTTTGATGAATAGTGAAACCACTAAGTGGTAGGTTAAAAACTGAATTTTGCATAAAACTTAATTTTACCACTTCTGTGAATGGAATTTCGAAAATCCGGCAGACACGGTTGATATCAGTAAGTAAAATGTGGTTCAATGAGATAAAAATAATTTTTTGGTGAATAGTAACTTTTTACTTTTTTTTACCACGGTTAATAGTAAATAGGGTAACTAAGGGTAAATATGATATTACTATTACCCTAACACATGTCCTAATTCTATTGGATAAGTGTAATTCGACCAAAAACAACCTTATGAATAAAATATGACCATTTAGGCCCACTTGGGTTAGATTAGGACATTTATTATTAATTTATTTAAAGAAGGGTTAAAATAGTTAAAATCAAAGTTGAATAAGTAAATCATTTGTAATATGGGGTTATACATAAGATAAATTCGACAATAAATATTCATTAGAAATTTAAAAAGCTTTCCTACATAATGGTATTTTATTTATAATTTTTAGACATTAAATAATTAAATTTAATTATGACACAATGATGATACAGTAATTATCTTATTTATGAAATATTGACATAATTGATGTTATAAACCCAAAAATAAAGGTAATTTGAGACTTTTTATGAATTAAACTAATTTTCTAGGTTACTATGATATATTAGTGTTGATTTAAACAACTTCGTTCGAACATATAATTCTGTTATAACTTTCACAAAAATCATATATCAAATAGTGTCAAAATTGACACAAAATAGTTTTTAAATCAAATATTATATTATTAATTGTTATTTTATTCCTAAAAATCTAAGGTTCGGAAAAATGACTTAGATAAGGATATATATATTAATAATAAACAATTTGGGGTTCGTTTGTCATGTTATAGTAAGTGTATTGACCATATAGTGAAAGAAATCAAAAAGACACGGTAAAAGTTAAATTATTTAACTTAGAGTTAAATCTAATTGATAAGGTTAAAATAATACCCTAAACTTGTCTAAATCCTATTGGTTGATAGGATTTCGACCCATACCCACTTTAGCTTCGAAATAAGACCCTTTGGAACCATTATAAACCGATTTTGACTTTAATATAAAATAATATTTTGAGATATTCCTAAGGTGCCCCTCTCCTCCCTTATAAAAGGGCACCTCCTCCCCCTCCTCCTCACACCAATTTGAGCACTCAAGCTCGGCCAAACCCTGCCATTTTCTCCTCTCCACTTCCCTAGAATAATCCTAGAGGTCCTGGTCTTCTTCAAAGACCAATCTTAGTTCCCTATGTGGAGGATTCAAAGAAGCATTCCAAAGAAGAGGTAATATCCATTACCGATCTTTTCAATTTCTTTCTTCTTCAACTTCTTCTTCTTTAGTAGTTTTATGATAAAGTAATAACATAAGTATTACTTACATACTGATATGTTATTATAAATATGAAACAACCCTAATTCACCTTCTATCCATCCTACGGAAAAATGAAATCACCGCGCGTGCGTACGTACAGAATACCGTCTCCACGCCGTGGTGTAATCTATTTTCCACCATCACTTTACAAGGATGGGTATAATGGTGTAATGAGTAACTATTTATGATTATTATTAAGTAATATTGATACTGAAATAATATATATATATACTCCAATACAATTCCATGATCATAGGAACGATATCATCACTCGTGCGTACGTACGGAATACCGTCTCCACGATGTGATACGACTCGTTCTACATGATCATCATTACATAGTAATTATATAAATGAATTGAATGAATAAATATGATATATATTACACTAATACCATTCTGGATATAAGTTATCTATAACCTTAAAAGAAGAATAAGAATTTATTCGACAAAACACGCATAAGAACAAAAGGCAATAAAGACCAGAGTAACAAGTAACAATGAAATATTACTAATAAGAAGCTAAGAATATGACCATATATGATATCATATCAATATGTATGATTCCGTAATAAGTCAATAACATTATTTAAACCATTATACAGGAGCTTCGGACACGTACAAAGCAAATCGGACCTAAGGTAAGGGAAATATCACAATCTCATTTTTATCCGAGATTGTTTATTCATAAGTATTTACTGGGGTGTATTTTATCATCCACATCCATGTTTCATCAATATGTAATATTATTTACATCCACCTACAATTTTTTAAATCCATTTTTACCCTTCGGTGAGTTTTTAGTAATATGTATGAAAGGAATCTTTTGTCGTTTTTCGTACGAGGTACTTTTTGACTTTTCCGACAAAAGTACGAAGAATGTTTTTTTTAACTTATACGGAATGAATGGATTTTTAAAACATTATTTCCAAGAAACTTCCTTTACAAGTTTTCAAGTTTATATTTAATCAACTTATTTTATTTTAACGTTGTATGACATGTTATGAAATGAAAAAATGTTTTTGAAGTAGAAAGGATATTTTCCTCAAGAATGGAGTTCAAGTATTTTATCAAAATTATTTTCCATCAAAGATAATAAAAGGGTTCTGTTTTTATCCCTATTATTACATTGGTTTGATTATGTTGTGATGGAAATATTTTTATGAATTCATTTATCTCATATGAATTGTTTTATGATGTCATGTTGTTTAAGAATTCCATTTTTATTACATGGGTTACGCTATGATGTATGGTTTATGATTATGTGGCACACATAAGAAAGGATTCATTATAAGATGGGTGGGACCTATATCTCCCTCTAATGCATTGGGTAAAGATTTTATATCTCATGAGATAGACATGGCTGGAACGGTAGGTTATACCGGTTCAGTGAAACAGGACTGGAACGAGGGTAACTCGGTTCAGAAAGGGACTTTGTCCACTAAGATAGTCTTGGAAATGAGTCATGACTAACAAGAAATGATTTTACATGATTATGTGTGCATGCCACAAAGTTTCAAGTTTTATGTTATGATTATGGGGATCTCATTTTCACTTCTATGATTTGTTCCATGTTAAGATATTATGATCTCTTTTGCAGGTTATGATTTTCAAAAAGATATGATATGATTTTTATTTCCTTTATTTGCCCTTGCTGAGCATTTGAGCTCACCCTTTTATGTTTTCTTTTCCCCAGGTCAGGAAGATGGATATTAAGTAGAATATGCTAAAGGGACCCTAGATATGATGAAATAAATGGGAGACACTGTAGAATATTTATGAACCAGTTGTTTATTTTTCCCAGTTTCTAAAGACACTATACCTATACGGTCCTTTGTGGTTTTGTCATATGTTGTAATAAGTGTGCTTCAATTTTGAAGTATTAACAATGTATGTAAAGTATGGGACGTTATAGTTTCCTCCACCAGTTCTGAACCTACATGTTTTCTTTCACCAATGTCATCCCAACAGGTTGGTGTGCAACATCTCTTTCCGTATAACGCTTCATATGGTGTCATCTGAATACTCGAATGAAAGCTATTGTTATAGGAAAATTCTACCAAAGGGAAATATTGATCCCACATACCCTGAAAGTCAAGTGACCAGGATCTCAACATGTCTTCTAAGGTTTGAATAGTTCGTTCTGATTTTCCATCTGTTTGAGGTTGGTAGGCAGTGCTCAAATGAAGTTCAGTATCCAAGGCTTTCTGAAGACTTCTCCATAATCTTGAAGTAAAACGGGGATCAAGATCAGAAACAATCGATAGTGGTACTCCATGAAGTCTCACAACTTCATCAATATATAGTCTTTCTAGACGTTCCAGTGGTAGATCTTCTCTTATAGCAAGAAAATGTGCTGACTTGGTAAGACAATCATCAATAACCCATATTTCATCATTCCTTTGAGGAGTCTTTGGTATCCCCATGACAAAGTTCATCTTAATATTGTCCCATTTCCACTCAGGTATGGGTAGAGGTTACATAACACCTCTAGGTTGTGGCCTTATAGCTTTCACTTGTTGACAAACCATACATCTTGACACAAAATCAGCAATCTCCCTCTTCATGTTGTCTCACCAAAAATGTTCCTTCAAATCTCTATACATTTTGGTGCTACTAGGGTGTATAGAGAATTTGGAACTATGAGCATCGTCCAGAAATTCCCTTTTTAGAACAGGTATATCGGGAACACAAAGTCCCTTCCCGAATTTCAAAATTACTTCTTCATACACAAAGTCTATCAATCTCCCATCATTCACAGCTTTAATCTTCTTTTGAAATTCTTCATCATCGGTCTGAGAACTATTAATCCTTTTCAGTAAAGATGGTTTGGAAACCATTTGAAAAAGCATTGATGTTTCACCTTCCCTGGTTATTCCCATGTCCATCTTCACTAGATCCATGAAAATTGGATCCCTTTCAATTCTCATATTGTTCAAAACACCATGATCTTTTCTACTCAAAGCATTTTCCACCTTGTTTTCTTTACCTGGGTGGGAGTGTATCATACAATCATAATCCTTGAGTAATTAAAGCCATTTCCTTTGCCTCATGTTGAGTTAATTTTGTGAGAAAATATACTTCAAACTCTTGTGATCAGTATAAATCTCACATTTTTCACCATATAGGTAGTGCCTCCATATTTTCAAAGCAAAGATCACAGCTTCTAACTTGAGATCATGAGTAGGATAGTTTTGTTCAAGAATTTTCAACTATCATGATGCATAGGAAATAACCCTATCATTTTTCATAAAGACACAACCAAGTCCTTTCTTCAATGCATCACTATAAATAATGAACCCATCATTCACAGATGGTAGAGTCAATATAGGAGCATTGACTAATCTTATCTTCATTTCTTCGAAACATTATTCACACTCTTTTTTCCAAACAAATTTAACACCTTTAAGTGTGAGCTTTGTTAATTGGTTAGCCAACCGGGAAAAATTCTGGACGAAACGCCGATAATAACCTGCCAAAACCAATAAAATTGCATACCTCAGTTATACTCGCCGGTGCTGGCAATTCTTGGATTGCCTTGGTCTTAGAAGGATCAACAGAGATTCCATCTTTAGAGACAATATGGCCAAGAAAAGAAATCTCCGGAAGCCAGAATTCACACTTGTTAAACTTCCCATATAATTCATGTATTCTCAGAGTCTTCAGGATAATGCGCAAGTGATTTTCATGATCTTCATAGCTTTTATAGTATACTAAGATATCATTAATAAATACCACCACAAATTCATCAAGATATTCCATTAAAACTCTATTCATCAGATCCATTAATACAGATGGTGCATTAGTCCATCCAAAAGGCATTACTGTAAACTCATAATGCTCGTACCTTGTTCGAAATACTATCTTCGGAATGTCTTCCTTCTTTACACACAAGTAATGGAATCCAGATCGCAGGTCAATCTATGAAAAGTATTGAGCTCTATGCAATTGGTCAAATAAATCATAAATGCGAGTTAGGGGATACTTGTTCTTTATTGTTATACAATTTATCTCCGTGTAGTCGATATATAACCTCATAGATTCATCTTTCTTTTTAACAAAAAGAACAGGGGCTCCCCATGGAGAAACACTAGGGAAAATAAATATCTTATTACTCAATCCCTCTAGTTGTTTCTTTAGTTCAACTAATTATATAGTGGCCATTATATAAGGGGTCTTCAAATATAGGCCTTGATCCAGGAATTAAATCAATGGAAAACCCAACTTCTCGTTCTGGAGGATGTCCAGGTAAATCATTCGGAGACACATCTACATATTATTTCACAACAGTTGCATCCTCTATTTGAACATTCCTTTCCCCACCCATAGTTATTTCATTCTCTTCATCCCCAATAATTGAATTTAGTTGAGCTACTGGGGGTGGATCTAGATAAGAATTATGTGGTGACGATTCTGCTCTAAATATAAGGTGTTCCTTATCATCATCATCAAGAATCGTAACCTCTTTCTTCTTATAATAAATCTTTGAATCATAGTCCGAAAGCTAGTCCACACCGAGGATTATATCAGACTCAATCAAAGGTATCACGATGAGATCAGCAGCTAAATAACATTTATGTGCTCTAATGGGGACTGATTCACAAAACTTTGTTGCCATGATACTTTTCTTGGGAGTTTTAACTGACAACTCCCTTGTTAAATCAAAATGGAAATATCTTATTTTCATAGAAAACTTAGAAGATATGAAAAAATGCGATGATCCAGAATCAAATAATGAATTTTCTAAACTTGAGGAAACCAATAAATTACGTGACACCACGTCTTTCGGAGTTTCTACCTCAGCAGTAGTGATAGCATATGCTTGGCCTTGATCCCTTGGTCCTTTCTGAGGTAAGTTCCCCTGATGCTTAGGAAATTCATTTTCATAATATCCCATCTCCCTGCAATTGTAGCACTGAACATTGGTAGCTTCCTTCTTCCATTTGCAATCATGAGCTTGGTGGCCTTTTTCACCACACTTGTAACAGACACTCATTCCCTTCAAGCGAGTATTGGGGTGTTTATTCCCACATTTACCACATGATGGATATTCAACCTTTCCATTATTCCCCTTATTTCCATTCCCAGATTGATCAGTAGATCTCTTCTTCTCTTGTTTTGCTTTAATGTCATAAGACGTAGAGAATTTCTTTTCGGTCTTGATATCACATGAGACAATGTCTTCGTACGACGAGAAGGATTGTGAGACTAATGCTCGATGGAGAAATTGTTTTAACCCATAAAAGAAATGATCAATCTTACTTCTTGGGTTACATATATAATCTCCAGCATACCTTGCTAACCTTGTAAAGTTAGCCTCATACATTGTGACATTCTCATCCTCCTTTTGTCTCAGACTCAGAAATTGCCTTTCCATATCTTCTCGATGGTCGCGAGGAAATTATTTTTCTAAAAAAAGATCTTTGAACTCCCTCCATTCCATATTTGATACTTCATCATCTTCCTTCGTTTTTTAAATCAATGAACACCATTGATAAGCATCTCCAGTGAGGTGGTAAACTGCCCTGATAACTTTTTCCCTTTCACTACTCCCCAAAGCCTGAAATATTTTCTCTAGGGAATTTATCCATTGCTTATCTACTAAGGGATTTGTACTCCCATTGAACATTGGTGGTTGTTGCCTCATGAAGCGATCTAACATTGATCCTCCATGCTGCGGATCAGGGTGCTCCATATGGGTAAGGTTATTATTCATAAACTGAGTGAGTTGTCCCAATATGGTGATTAGCTGATCAGCACCAGTTGCATCACCAGCTCCACTCTAATTATCTTGAGTAGGAGGGAAATCCCTACATGGAGTGTGTGCATTGATACGGTTTCCATTTCTTCCACTAGGCTCCATTTCTAAACAATGTCATAAACTAGATCAATTTAGTAATCAAAATACATAATTCCATACTTATAAAACACTTAACATAAATTGAACTATTTATGGAAATAATCTATAATAATAAAAATATTTTCTTTGAGGAAGTATATACTTATAAACCCTTCATAATGATTTGTAAAGAAAATGAGAGTTATCCTAAGCATATCCCCCGGGAGTGTCGTAACCAAGAGTGAAGCAAGGCCCATTGTCGTGCACCGGTTCCCGTTCGAGTCTAGCTCAATGTGGTGTTTTCGGGTTCTACCCCTAGGTACATCTGTGCCAGATCCGCCTCTACCTGCTCATATCCAGACAGGTATGTATTGCTCGAAAAAATCACAAAATCTCTACAATACCAAAATTATAGGATGTTCTTCTATATTAATCATCAATGTCCATCTTAGGTCTATGTGCTCTAATCAGAGTATATCAAAATCTAGCTTCCAAGGTTTGTACTAAACTTCCTCTGATACCAACTGTAATGCCCTGACCCCTGTTACCTAGAGTCGGTGCATTATTACATAACATTGGCATGATCACAAGAAAGGTAAAATCTTGAAAGACCGATTAGTTTAGTATCCTTGGAATAACTAGATACATTAATAAAGTTTACATTACATCATAAAATGAAAACTACAACAATATAGTCTCAATATTCCACACTCTTATACCCCCATACTATCCATGCAGGTCATTCAAAAATTACTTCATCACATCTTGGGAAAATAAAACATAGAAAAGGGGTGAGCTCAAATGCCCAGTAAGGATAACAATATAGTGGAAACTTTCATAAATAATAATAAATATTTAAGGCAATGTATAACTAAAATAAAAGCATTTTAAACTTGAACTTCAACATAGTATGGCAAAAATGAAATGAAATAATTCCATTTACTTATTTACATGGATATTCTACTAATCGAATAATCACATGCAATATCAATAACCACCTTCATAATGATGGAATGCATAATGCCAGACTATCATAACCACATAACCAAGGCCTCATGCCAAGACTACAAATATGATTTTGTCAAGGCCTTATGCCAAGACACTAGTTTGACTCATGAGACCTACTGATGCATCGAGGAGTTATAGCAGGCTCCACCCGTCACATATTAAGTCTAATGCATTCCCATATGAAAAGGTTTAAACATAAAATAAAAATTCATATTAAAACTAGCATACGTAATGTAAATACTTCATTCATAAACCAAGAATGGTATGAAAATAACACATCCACAGTCAAACATATCACAAAACCTTCAATACAATATAGAAGATTTGTATCATAATAAATCAACTTCAAATAATTGTAAAATCCATCAAAGGATGTTGACATAGATGAAATCAAAACTCTTTTTAGAGAAATATCTCTTTCTATTTTTAAATCATTTAAGATTCATATATTTATAAAATAAAACATTTTCTTTTAAAATATTCTTTATAAGCTTGTAAGGGAAGCTTCGACGAATTTATAACGACGGAAAATAAACGCACCCGCCGTATATGTTAAAAAAACATTATTACCTTTATTCTGTCGAAAAGGTTAAAAAGGACCTTGTTTGGAAAACAACAGAAAGATTCCTCTATAAACCACTTATAAAAGTCAAAAAGGGTATAAATGACTTTAACCCATATTCTAGTAAATAGTAAAAATGTTTTTAAATACATTTGTAAGAAACATGGATGTGGATGATAAATAAGTCTCAGTAGATTATTACGTATAAACAACCTCGGATAATGAAGAGATTGGGAAGTAAACCCTTACCTTTTACTTTTCCTTGGTTGGGGGTAGGTTAACCTCCTGTATAATGCTGAAATAATTATTATTAAATTATTCAAGAATCATATACTTTAATATGATATCATATATGATCTTTTAACATTGCTTTGTCAATAATATCTTAGAATTGTTGTCGTTTCGGGTGTTAACTTACTCGTTTTCTTTTATATGTTTTGTTACATAAGTCATGTTTATTATGGATAGTTTGTATATTATTCATATCCAAAATTCTATCAAGTCCTTAAATACTATTATTAATCATCAAATGATAATAATACTTGAATGGATACGATGGAGAATGAATCTCATCGCGTTCGTGGAGACGGTAGTCCGTACGTACACACGAGCGACAATATCATTATTTTGATATTAAAATAATATATAATTGGATGGTATATCATATATAAAGAATAATTATCATGTTATATTTATTATTTAAATTAATTACACATCATTATTATACCCATCCAAATAATAATTTATTGAATAACAATTACACCACGACGTGGAGACGGTAAGTCGTACGTACGCACGTATGGTGACATGTTATTCAAAGGGTGGATAGAATACTGAATATGGCTGTACCATATTTATAATAACATAACAGTATATATAAGACACTGGAATAATTATTTTAGAATGGTAATAACAAATAAAGAAGAAGTGGAAGAAGAAAGAAACTTGAAAATGGGTGGTGAAATTGTTACCTCTTCATCGGGTTCTTCATTTTGATTTGATCAAAAGGGATACTTAGGATGGCTTTCGAACTAAAGGAGGGCCTCTAGGATGAATTGAGGGAAGTTGAGAGAGTATTTCGGCAGATTTTGGCCGAAAAAAAAGGTTTTTAAGGTGTGAATTAATGAGAAGGAGGAGTTCCCTTTTATAAGAGGGGTGATGGGCACCTTTGGAAAAGCTAGAAATATTATTTTATAATAAATTCATATTCAGTTTATAATGGATCCAAAGTAGATTATTTAAATTTTAAGGTGGTTATAGGTCGAAAACCACTCAACCAATTGGATTTAGAAAGGTTTGGGTTACTATATTACCTTATCTTTAAGAATTAACTCTTTGTTAATTAGTTTCACTTTTCCAATGTCTCTTTGTATTTTTATATTATGTGGTTAATAAACATACTATATACTTCCAAGATACCCCCAAGTGGTCCATTAATGATACAACTATCATGATATAAGTCTCTTGGCCGAACCTTAGATTTTTATGAATTTAATATCAATTAATAATATAATATTGTTTAAAAAAACTCTTTTATGTCAATTTTGACACTATTCAATAGTTTATTTTCGTAAAAATCCTATCAGAATTATTACTTCCAAAAAAGATGATTAAATCATTACTAACATGTCATAGTAATCTATAAAATTAGTTTAATTCATAAAAAGTCTCAATTTATATTTATTTTGGTATTTATAATATCAATTATTTTAATTTTTCACTATTATGGTAATTACAGCATCACCATTGTGTCATAAATAAATTAAATTATATAATGTCTAAAAATTATAAATAGAATATCATTATGTAGGAAATATTTTTATATTTCTAATTAATATTTATAGATGAAAATCCAACCTATATAACCATATTTAAAAAAACTTTCTAAAAGATATATGCTTATGTCATTTTTGTATTTATTTTCACTTAATTAAAATAGAGGGTCCCTATCACCTACAAGTGGATCCATGGGGTCCCAAAATCGACCCAAAGAGGCCCATCGTTGGACATGTATCCACCAATAAGGTTAGGACATGTTTTAGAGAAATTTAGTATTATTATAATATTATTTTTTAACCCTTATTTACCGGATTTACCCTTAACCATCGTAAATAAAATATTTACCGAAGTAATTATTCAAAATGTCTAAAAATAAAAGTTACCTATTTACACAATATGAAAATATTGATTCCAAATATGGAATCCATTTTTTCAAATTCAAGACACCGAAGTGGCAAAAATTAATTTAAAATTAATTCCCGTTGTTAAAAAACAAAAAACGTGTTTTTAAGATATAATAACTATCAAAAGATTGACACTTGTTTATGTCCGGTTTAATTTTAAAATTATGTAAAATAACCAAAATTGTATTAAATGGTAAAAATATATTATAAATATACTTTAAAACCACTCAAATTTATAATTTATCAATATAAATTATTTCGATTAAAAAGATGTTTTTAATTAAAATTTAGTAATTTTCACTATTCATCAAAATATAAATGTTATCCGAAAAGTTCCAAAATTTTACCCTATGCTAAATTCGATATTCTGAATCCAAAAATGAAGTCCATTTTGAGAGATAAAATTTATAAAATTTTAAAAATTATGTATTACTATTCATAACGGCTAGTTTGATTGGTTGTGGTGTGTTAGAACTCATTGATGCATACAACACACGCTATCGCATTATTCAAAGAGAAGCGTAACGTACAAGCTTGGGGTGTTACACATTAGCATGAATAAAAATGGAAAATATGGGATTTATAAAGATTAGAGTACATCAGAAGAGTACGTATTTAATTCAAATAATTATGTACCATGTCATATGATTATTAGAAGACTTCAAACGAGTACTAAATACTTATGAAGAGTATCCGGGGACATCTAAAGAGTACCATAGGAGTTTGGAAGATTATATGTAGTTCTTCTAAAGATTAAATACCTAGAAGAGTCATTTTAGAGTCATGGAAAAGTTCATAGAGGTAATATGGTGACATTGGAAGGGTAACAACATAATTTGGAAGAGTAACTGATGCCTTATAAGGGTCATCAGTTTATGATTTTTTCACAAATGAAGACTTATAAATAGTACTCTTTTGACTTAGAAAGTGTAATTATATGTTCAAAAGTTAATGAAAATTGGTAATTTTTGAAGTATGAAAATATAATAAATTTTAGAGTAAACATTAGTAAGAAATGAGAATAAACTAGATAATTTTATATGTTTATCTTCATGGATTCAAACATCATGATTATTAAAAAATATTTTGATTCAAGTTGTATTAGTGAGAGGAGTTCCACACAGTGATCCACAGTTCCTCCGATCAATTCATGGGTCCATGCACATGTGGATGAATAATTTAAAAGGATTTAAATACTACGGATTTCATAGAGATTTAAAATAGTAAAAAACCTTGAGTCTTAAGGATTTAAATGAATAATACTGGACTTGGATTTTGATGAATAATTCAAACAAAAAGTGTCTACTATATTGAATAATTAACATCATTTTATAGATAAGGATAGAATATTTTTCAAACTCAAAAATTGAAACAAAATATTCATAAAATTTTATGTGAATATAAATAATGTATGAAATAAATAAGAAATGTGAGAGAGACAGAACCTAATATTTAGTTACAATGGAGATAGCTTCTTTTTATCCCATAGTAGAATCAGAATGAATATAGGAGATATAATTTTGTTTCAAACAATAACGATAATAAAGATTACAATAAAACTGAATCATATAATGATATCAATGGTTAGAGTCGATATTGTTTCTATAGTGTTGAAGCTATAGAGAATCTCAGAAGTAATGACATGGTTATGTGAACTGAGGTATCATCATATCGTTAAGAAATATTGTGAGTAAGGCTAAGTGATATTAGTAAAAATTTGTATATGAGGACTTGAAGGAGAACAAGGTTGATTCACAAATTTCATTGGTATATAAGTCCATTTGAATTCCAATTCAAGGAATGTTCAGAGAACATTTGGAGAATTTCCTAAAGCTAGTATAAAGACCCCATCGAAAGAAAGCCAGAATATTTTTGAGAGATAGCATAAATTGGAGGGAGCTAGTATAAATAAATATCCAGGAGGTTCCCAATATATTTACTTCAGATATAAAAATTTTGGGAGATTGTCCATCAATGTTTTTTGTGATTTATAATGGAAATCCAAGTCTGGTTACTTGACCCAAACCTAGAAATAAGTAGAATCGTACATTATGGACATACCTTAAAAAATGATGTCTAGGTCCTTTGTTGTTATATTTGAGTGCGGATTAGAGGCACAAGAGATTTCGATCAATATCTTAACTGGTCATAGTGTTTGGTTTAAAATAAAGAAATCATAAAAATAAAAATGATCGTTGATTTATTCCCTCCCCAATCAGTGATCGAAAAGAACCAATGCACTTCATAAGATAACTGGTATTCATGTATATCTATATCATCATCACTAAAAAACCCAAACTTATCACAAGCTCAAGTAACAAATTATATTATTCAGGAAACTACTTTACACCTAGAAAAACACCGCTAGGGATAACTATAAACACATCATCATTATGAGTAACATACATCCTCATCATCCCAATGTATATCCTGTAGAATAGAACTCTCATTGTAAATCTTCCATAGACACATAAGATACAATAATATATAATTAGGTATATCATAATAGTTTTATACTGATTCATTTGATAACCCTCTTCCAAATTAAGAACCAAATGTTGCATACACTACCCTCCTATAACATGGAAATGGGAATAAATATAAAAAATGCAACATTAGATTTAAAAATATAATCCCAAAACTAATATAAAATTTTATATCAAATAGTGTCATACCATGATCATAATTCTTGTATATAATAATCTCATCTCATCTCAATATTAATCTCTCAACATGTCCTTGAGGTACAAATATCATCACTATAAGAAGATACAAGTATCTTACTATCAATCCCCTTGTTGAATTGTATTAATTGTATTAATTTTCAGTATATTCATACTATATACTAAAATTTTCATAAAATACTCATTACTTCACTTTATTATAATGAACAATATCATACCCTCTTATCATGTTAACTCACTAACCAATACAAGTCATATTAATTACACTCATGATTGTTGATCCCAATAGAAGCTCTTTATGTATAACAATCATCACCTAGGTCTCCATATCTATTATGTGTAGACTCATATTAAACTATTATTTCATTAATTTTATCAACTTTATATCACTAAATCACTAAATAATTTTCGCCCTTTTTATCTACTCGTGAAAAAAAGTAATATAGGTGTTTTAAAAACATTCATCGTTAGCAAAACTGACAATCTCAGTTTCTAATATTTTGAACTAATAAAAATTATATTTTAATGATCTTTTTTCCTTAAAATAAAATTCCCATGATATATATAGAAAAACATGCAAGTTTTACAATTTACATTCTCTATTTATACACCTATGTGATAAGTTGTATTTTATTCAATTTATGAATTCATATATACAAATCTACTTACATTAATATATATATATATAATACTTTAATAATTATTATGATGTCAATCATGACTAATATGCATGTTAACTAAATTTAAGAATATGAGTATGACTTACTATTATTGAGGTATGGGCCTAGAGGGTCATACACCAAGCATATTTAGAAGCTTTTCCATTTATGATGAATTGAATTTTTAGAGAATGGTTGGCCGCATGGTGAGTATTGAAATATTTCCAAGATTAATCAATCACAAAAAATATATAAATTCATTGTTTTATGAGTTTATAATAATGGGGTCTTAATTTTGAGAATATTCACAAGTTATTATGTGAAAATAAGAAAAATATTTAATGAATGAATATTATTATTCATGGTTCAATTAATATTTTATATGGATAATAGTCTATTAAATGACACTTATTTTATCATATAACACAATTTTGGTTTTAAAATCATGTGATAAAATATTTAGGATTTTTGTGACATGTTTTCAGGGTTATAAGTGTCTAATAGGGTTTTTATAGAATTTTTAACTTTTTAAAGGAATTATATAATTTTAAGAAGTTATAACATACCTATATAAGTTAAAACTAAACCCGAATTCATTGAAATATTATTTCCAATATTTTTATAGGTCCTATCTACATTCTCTCATGTTATAGAGTGAGCAATATAACTTAAATTGAACCTGATACAAGAACTGTATCCTAGATCAAGTAAACGGTGAACTCACAACCATGTTTACCCATGATATCATCCAAAGTACAAATATCAATGATTAGGAAATATTTTGGAGATAATTTTAATCAGATACAGGGTTCTAGATTTTTTTTTCATTTGAGAAATAATCATCGACAACAATAAATCACATGTTCGATCAAAATTGAATGAGGAACAATTTTTATTTTTATTTTTTAAAATTAATTTAATTAAAAATATATTCTTTTGTTTTTCACTAGATTTATTTCATTTTATATAATTTTATGACATCAATAAAGTGGTAAATATTTTAATTCTCTATGTTATCATGTTATTACCTCATGTTCGGTATCAATAATTTAAACTAAAATTATTGTATGAAAACTATGATAACATTGAAGGAACCAGAAATGTAGTGGAAGTATTAATGTAGTGGTGAATTAAATTTTTAACATCAAGTATATCATAAATTAATTGATTTTGTATAAATATTCCCAATTCATTCCATGGATATTGTGTGAATTAATTAAGTACAAAAATGAAATCATAATGGTACCTCATTGTGAAGATGTCCTATTGGGGATATAAACTTTTCTATTAATTGAAGTAGCTCAAATAAACAAAATTATATGTCTTCCAGATCATTATCACATGTACAAAATCTTCAAAAAAAATTGTTCTTTGATTCCCTGGTGCTATAATGGAAGATTGAAGTTCTTACATTAATTGTACAATCTCCAAAAGATCACACAATTGATCCCCAAAATTTTATAGATACATTCTTGATAAATATCACTATAAGAACTTTATATAATTAAGAATATGAAATTTGAACTATCAAATTTGTTAAAATGAATTCAGGGACAATTCATGGCGAAAATAATGTACTAAATAGTAGTAGTAAACTTCCCCAAATTTCACTTAGACCCGTAGACATGTTAACCCTATTAAACTAGCACAAAATTCGATGAATAACTAAATAAATGCATCATATGTGTCACAAACATTTCACCACTCATTGGTTACATTATTAAATTTCACTTGATGACCAAAATCCATTAACTCAACTCATTCCTCTCATAGTTATTCAACTAACCTTGAACAGTGAGATGTTAATTCAAAAAATAATAATTTCTCATATTTACTTTTATAATTAAATAAACTTCTGAAAACCTTGAGAAATAAATTATATTATATATAATAAAAATAATAATATAATTGATTTAATTAACTTATGATTGTTCACTTGGATTCTCATTGGTCCCCACATGTGGTTTCCACTTCATCTTAGACTCCAATTCTACTAAATTGTTGGAGCATGTAAATACACAATATGTGTGACCCTCCATGACCTCATCTAAATTGAATTGAGTCCAAACCACAAATCAAAAGGGATATTTTGAAACACATAATGTCCCCTAAATATATGAGGATAAGTCAAAAGCTATGAGTACCTCCCAAAAACTCTTACAATGTAATATAATCCCATTATATCAATATCTCATTCTAGAAGGTTACATCACATACATCATCAATCTATATACATAAATATCATTCTTTTAATTTATATAAATTAACTCAAAGATGTACCACCATTTACATGGACTCATTAGATAGTTCCATTTCCATAAAAATGTTTGAAATATAAATCTTTATTAAAGAACATAAGGGATAATTCCTTCCTCAATTTATTCCTTATTTTCATATCATTCATGGCACACCCAATATATCCAAGTTTTCCATGAATATATATTGTCATAGTTTATAAAATACATACAAGTTCAAAACTAATGATATTTATTAATGGTAAAATTATATTCTAAGGATCATTATACACATAAACAGATAGGCACATCCAATAGTACACAGAACATGTATATTTTCTACTAGGGTCAGTTATCATAACCTCTTCTCTTGGAGATTACCAAGGGTGAACTTTATGAGACAAAGTATCAATGTCTTATGAACCACTTACCCCTGATATCCTATAGTAATTATTTCTAATCAGACAATATAATCTGACTATAGAACATGCATTTAGGAATATTGTCATTGCACTTCATTTTTCTCAACATAACAAGAAATTGTGATGACCAAACAATGTGAAAAATAATCCAAGGACATTATTATATTAATGAAATTTCAAATAATAATTCTCATTCAATAGGATATACATTAATATTCAAAGACATTAATAGATAGGTAATCATAAGTATAAGGTAGTTGGTTTTAGGGCACTAAATTCAATAATGATGAGTATTATTTTATACATCATAATATGAAGATTTTAAAAAAATGGAAATTGTAAGGAGTAAATAGACTACACAGTCCAAGAGTCATATAAATCCATGAGTTTTTATGAATTTTTTTGAATAAATTTAATTTCTTTAATAGATTACATTACATACAACATCTTTGTTTTAACGAACCACAATATACTATTAATATTGTAATTTAAACATGACCATTATAACCTAACTATTAAACCTGGAGTTATGAATATGAAAAATAAAATTTTTAAAATTCATTATAATGTTTATATATAAATAAAAAAAATTAATATAAAAGTACTACTTTTTTGGTAAATTTTTTATATTCATCATAAATACCATTTTCTCACAAAATTTGATTTTTATTGATTTATGTAAACTAATAAAAAAATTTATTTTTGCCAATTTTTTAAAATTTATTCGAAAAACTAAAATTACTTTTTTTAATAAATATAAAAAAATTATACTAGAGTGAATATTTGTAATTTTTTCTAAAGAGATTAATTTTTGGAAAAATAATGCAAAACATTGTTTTTATTGAAAATTGTCTTTTCATTTAAAGAATTTATGTGGTTACATTTTGTTTTAAAATTGTTTAAAAAAATTTATATTAGCTCAATTGTATTATAATTAATTCAATATAATTAATTGTGATCAATTTAATTTTGACTGTTGATATAAAAACTTTTAAAACCTTTGATGTTTTTCTCATTGGAAAACCACTTTTTCATCGAATATGTGGGTTTAATATTAAATTAAATTTTTAAAATTATATGAATGGAATTAGTAAAAATGGATTAAACATTTTTAATCATCAAAATTAATATTATATAATAAGGTAAAATTAATTTTTGGTCAAAACAAATAGTAAACATAGTAAAAATTATTTTCCACATTTAAGGATAAAACAGGTTCCCCATGGTTTAAACTAAAACTATTGGGGTGAAATGATCTATAAACTTACCAAAACCCATTTTATACAAATATATTCACATTATCACCTATAAATATAATTAATGGACCATTTTTTTGCCTTTCTAAATGTGAAAAACATGGGTACACTTTATTCTTTTCAAAAAATTCATGTGTGTCCTCTCCTCTACTTATAAACAGACACCCCCCTCAACTCTCCCATTCAAACATAAAAAACCATTTGGTTAAAAAAATAACTACCCAAATATATTAATGAATTATATCCCCACATTATATATTACTTATTTATATTATTAATTCATCTTAATAATGATTTATGTATAAACCTATTGAGGCCCTCCAAGGAAGAGGTGAAATTATTAAACATACATTTTTGTTTTATTTCTTATTCCACCTAATTTATAAATATTATTCCAAAATTATAATATAATATCAAAAATATATTCTGTATAATAATATTTTATTATGATAATCTATCTTCCTACAATTATCTCCTCTTCCATCAAATCGAAAATAAAACCATCGATAGTTTGTACAATAGACTACTGCCTCGTAAACAGGTCTTATTCATTTTCCACCACAACATATAATGTATGTATAAAATAATGGATTTAATATTATTATAATGTTTAATATATTATTATAATTCCCTAATTACAATATCACAAATACCTTCTTAATTTACGATTTGTGGGAATACGTTACGTTACTCGGGTGTACGACAGACTACCTATCCACGAAGCAATGTGATTTGTTTTTGAATTACTCCTTACATGGAAGGTAAAGAGGATAAATTTAAGGAATATATGTGATATATGGGATATATATGATGTAAAAATTATTCTATAAAATTAATATATTATTTTCCTTTATTTTCGTCTATTGAGAAAATAAAAACATAGTTTATGCATATGTATGACCTACCATCTCCATGAACGATGTATTTAATTTTCTAAATATGAATTTTATTAATTACTATAAATGAATATATATACTGAATATATTTTATATTTGTTTATGGTTTAAAAATATTGATATGATTTAACCAAGGTCAAATTAAAAGTATTAGAAATACCAAATCAAAACATACTTGAAAAACGAAGCAGTTATTACTCAAAACGTGATTTTAATAAAGCATTATTAATAAATGGGTAATAAAAGGTCATAAGTAGAAAATATATGGTATTATATATATGATTATTGATCTGTAATATATTTATAATAAACCAATATTTATTATATAGGAGTTCCAAACATGTCTGAAGGAATCCCAGACTTAAGGTTAGATATTTTCATCTCACTTTTATTTCTATGGGACACATGCCATATTCACCACTCGTTTAGTTTATATGGTTTATATAGTTACCATTAGTTTATTTAATTATTATTTTTATGAAATTATAGTATCTATATATATATATATATTTTCTTTCATGGGGATTACAATTCACAATATACCAAAGTGGTAAAATTTTTACGTTACAATATTATTATTTATCATTATTATTTTTATTTTGTTTCCAATTATGAAATATGATAAACTATATCTAAATAAACTCATGAATTTTAATATACTATGGATATTTCATTAACATAATTGTGTTAATTTCATATTACACTCTTTGTCTACTCATAAGTTTAAAGGATTTTATAAATTAAAAATCAACTTTATTTCTCTCTTCGATTAAAAATCATTTTTTTCATATCTATGCATTCTAAAAAATGTTTTAAAGAATTTTGTTACTAATCACCAATGATTATCTAAATATATTTTTTCCCTTTTTTAATTTTTGATTTTTTTAAATGAATCTTCATGTTTTTTTTCAAATAAGGAATGTTCATATTTTACCAAAAATGTGAAGAGAATATTTATTTTAACTTGTAATACAAGCATGGAATTTCTTAAAGTAATGAAAAAACATGTTTTTTTAATTTCAATTTTAAATTTTAAATTTTAGTTTTCAAAGAAATGGATTTTGAAAATGTTTTATGATTTTTTAGTTTAAGAAAAATCAAATAGAATAGGTTATTTTCCTCAGGAAATGTTCCATGTCATCTTCCAAAATAATTATCCATTTAAGATGAAATCATTTGATGTCACTTAATATTAAATAGGGATATGATCCAATTTTACCATCCTAATATTTTTTTGGTGAAAATATTTTTATGATATCTATGTCTTTTCCATGGGTTATTCTATAATGAAATGTCTATGAAACCCATTTATTATCAGAGGATATGATATTATGAATTTTTATTATCTTATGGAACAAAAGTTTATGAATTATTTGATGTATGAGACCAATATCTCCCACTAATGCATCAAGTAATTATTTATGTTATATGCTCAGAAAGGGTACATAAGAGGTTATACCAAGCATGAAATTTTGTACACATGAGCTTATTCTAATCCCAAAATAGGGTATACATGAGGTTATACCCATCTTGAAAGAGGCCACATGGGTGGAAATCCCAAGCCCGATATAGGTACATGGTTGGTTATTACAAGCCTAACATTTTATAAATGTCTTATTAGGTATCCATGACATAAGGTTTTCTATGCTTATGTGTATACCAAAACTCTATGTACTATCTAATGTTATGATCTCATGGATTATGTACTTTTATTCCAATATGAATTATGTATTATGAACTTCCAAGGTTAATATCCCAACTATATTTTATGATCTATGAAATTAAAGGTATGGTTTTCAAATGTTAATATCATATTCTCATACCCTTATGCTCATTTTATTCTTATATGATCATTTATATCTCCATTGTCTACCCTTACTGAGCATCTGAGCTCACCCTTTCTTATGATTCCTTACCCTAGTATATAAAGAATGTTTTTAATTATAATATTTCTAAGAAATGTGATAGTTATGAAGAACTTAGTGGGAGATAATGTATCTCACTTATAGACTAATTGTTTATGTTTCTGACTTTTTGAAGTCACTTGACCTAAACAATTATAGTGTGGATCATTATTTTATGTAATGAATATCCATAATTTATGAGTTTATTTTTATGTGTGAGAAGTTTTAGTCTTTTTAGTTGGTAGTGAAACAAGTTTTAGTTAACTATTGGAAACTATGATGAGAAAACATTATTGATAATTCTTGGGTTGTGTCTAAGGATGATTATAAATATATGACTAAGTATAGAAAAATATCATGTAATTTTGTTGAAGTATAGAGTGAGTAGTTTCAATGAAATTAAATCTCTATCTAGATAATATTAGTGGATGTGGATCTAGAACATAGGTACCTAGGGGTAATAAATCTGAAATCAGTGCATTGAGATGGACACGATCATCACCTAGTGCATGACAACAGGTCCTACTGAACACTTGGTTTGACACTCTCATGTTTACTACGAATGAACTATGATAAACCTAAGGTTTCATCGATTGAAATTAAGCTTCCATAATTTAGAAATCCTATAAATTATTTTTCATGAGTACATATTTTCCTATTAGGATTATATTTTCTCACACTTTTATTTTTGGTTTTATTTAATGAACAGAACCAAAGGAATCATATTAATACAAAATACAATGGAAAATGAAATGATTTTCCTCCAGAGAAACCAAGTGTTATGGGAGTTGGAATAAATAATATCAATGTTAATCTCACACAACTTTATCAAGATATGAATCATTCCAAACTTTTAAACGAGTAGAGGGAACATCATTATATTGATTTATTCATGAGGAAACATCAACTATATTTTATTGGGTGCACTGATCCACTAGTCATTGAGAAATAGATCATTACCAATATAAAATATTTTATCTTCTCCTATGTTAAGAGAAAGAAAATTTCATTTTTGTTCTCTATCATGTGGAAGGTGAAGTAGATAAATGGTGGAGCCTTATTAAGAATAGGATTCAAGAGGAGGAAAATGGATCAATTGAATTGGATAAGTTTAAGAGAATGTTTTTTAGTTATTACATCCCTCATATTCTATGAACAGGGATGGAGAAGGAATTTCTTGATCATAAAAAAAAGGATAGTTAATCTATTAGAACATACGAATATGATTTTACAATAATCTCAAGGTAGGATTTTGGTTTAATCATCATCCATAAAAGAAAAATGATCCAATATTTGGTGGCCTAAAATAAAGTTTATGAAATTAATTGGATATAAGACACTTTTGTAGCTATAGAGAATTAATTTGATGTGAACTGAACGTAGAAATGAAAATTTAAGATTTTGATCATTCACATGGTTTTGATAAGAAAATAAAGAACTAGTTTCATGTGTACTCGAATAAATCCCATGGTAGAAACAAGTTCTAGTCACCTACATGCAAAAAAATGTGGGAAGAAGCACTCGGGTGAATTCCAGAAAGGAGAAAGAGGGTGTTACAAGTGTGGGGAGCCTATCCATCAAGTAAAATAATATATAAGTACTAATAAGAGGCCCTTCAATGAAATGAATAGAGAGATATATCAATAAAATGCACTAACAACACACTAGTGTTTCAAATGGAAATAGTTTGGTAATTATGAAACTCAATTCCCTAATCCAAGAGATAATGGGAATGATAATGCACAATAACCTTTGAAGAAAATTGAAAAGGGAAAGTGATATGTGTATTTAATGAATGTAATTTATGGTATTTTAATTTAATTTATTTAATTTAATTTATAATATTGCCAATTATTGAACTATTTTACTTGTTTTGTATTATGTGAGGATAGATTTAATATTTTTAAAATTATAAAAAAGAGATTAATATGGAAACAATCATGTGAAATCAGATTTTTGCAGCTAGATCGGGACTGGAGAACCTAGGCATTCACATTTTCATGTCATGTAATACATACACACTGTGAGTTTTACTGCCTCATATCTATCCATTAAATGTAGATTCATGACATGTGAGTTTTACACTTCATGAGAATAATTCATGATGTGAAAGTATAAGATATACAAATATATGAATAATTAACTACTAAAATTGATTAATTTTTTTAAAATTTTCACATCATGAATCTTTTAGAAAACATAAAATTTATGATGATAGTGGAAAAGGTTTTCATTGAAATACATATATATTTTTCAACTCGACCGCCACTTTGATTGAACTGGAGAAGCGCGACATGAAGAGACGCCTGCCAGATGACACACACCATTGATGAGTCCTTCTTCTCTACCTTTCTTTAGGTTTCTTTTATTTTCCTCACCCTCTCATGGCTAGCCAGAGGGGTGATTTATTTTCTTTGTGGAATATATGATTAGTGTGGATTGGTTTTATAAGATATTTTGTTTTTATTTTTAATTTATGTTTGTATTTCATGTTTTTTTGTCATTATATTTTCTTTCTTGATTCTTGCTTCATTATAATTGTAAGTGGGGTTAGGAAAAGGGTTTAATTTCCTTGTTTCTTTGAGCATGACCATTTCCTTAGTTGATTGAATTCCTTTGATTAATGTAAGGTATAGGGTTTTGATTTCCACCATGATAATTGGTTTTTTTTTCTTACCCAATGTTTAAAACCACTATGTAAATGCATTCATACCACTATCCCAAACAACAGAGTATGATTGAAGTAATGAAAGTAAAGTAAACTGGGCCATTATACAAGCCCACCAAAAGAGTCTCTAAAGTACAAAGTCCAACCTATATACAAATAGGTACTATGACAACTAATCAAAGCTGTAAGAACACCCAGGCCTATCTAAACTCCAAATGATCTATCCAGCTCGAAGATACCATGAAGCAATCCTCTGGGAGTACACACTCCTAAGTCTAATAGTAGTGATGATGTACATCTAAGAAGTACTATTTTTTGGGAATCATTATGAGAGAGAGAGAGAGATGATCTAAATGATCTAAAGAGAGATATGATACATTAGATGATGATCACATCCATGACCATGTTGTGATACCAACAACTTCATCTTAATTAACCCACTACGTAGAGGATCAATGATCAGTGAATTTGGTCACCTATATACCCAAAACACTTGCAAGGGAATGAGGAAGGAATATAGGATTTTCTCCAGACCTCTAAGGGGATTCCAGTAACTCTATCTTTGAATTTATTCTAAAGGGATCATACTCCAGTGATACACGGCTTTTAGTAGGGTCACATGTCATGTCTCGTGACCCCATGTACAGCCCCTATTCAATGACCCATGTTAGGGGAACATGTGGTATAGAAAAGATTACACATCATGTAGAAAGGATTAAACACCATGTCCATCCTTCTAAAGTCTTCCTGTTTTCCCCAGCTATGTGTCAGTACACTGAGTCAACCCATGTCTGCTTGCCTATGTGATAATACATGAGGTTGCCTATGTGGCCGATCTGGGCCTGGCTGTGTGGTGGAGTACATACCGTGTACTCCACCCCTTTTTCGGGTATCCCTTAAGATACACGCTGAGCCTCTGGGAAGGGTCCACAAACCATGTGACAAATTTCACATACTGTGTGACACTTTTTAGCTTCCCAAAACATTATCCACCATTCAGCGGGGCCCACATGATTAACATCATGGAGTATATGTCATGTTATTCACAATTTTACAGAGTCGAAGTTCTTCCTCTACGCACGTCAGCCAATCCTATGGTAATCGACCTTTTGGTATGTTCATCCCTAAACAAAAGACCCAAAGTCCCTCTATTGTCATAGCACTAAATCGGTGATTTTAGGGCAATCAGTTGGCTTTGAAATTTGATTTCAATCATCTGCATAAATAATAATCAAAGAACAATATATCCTAAAATACTTTGATCCATCCATAACCTTTTCCTTCGCAACTATACTAGTTCATCTCGATGCTGGATATACAATCTCATATCATTGAACCATGAATCAAAGAAATAATGATAATTCATTCATATCCTATGAAGAATGAAGAACAAATGGGAAAAAGAAGGAACAAATTCTAGAAGAACAGACCTGGGGAATGAACCGTAGGCATTGTTCATTATGGCCTCAATCTATTCCCATAATAATGATTGACAAGATACTCAAAAAAATAATCATAATAATCCCTAAATCAATCCCACAATCAACCCATACTGCAATAATGATCGAACTTTGGGTCAACCTATTTGTGGTTCTATCCTCATTTTACATTGATTCTAAGAATGGAAAAATATGGAATTTAAATTAGGACACCCTACTAAGGATTTGGATCATTCACTGTCGAGGAATCATTTCCAATTAAGATATGTAAAGAACTATATTCATCCACTGTTCATCATCATTCATTAAGATATTTCTCTAAGGTTCGTCTCCCGAGCTCATAGATATTTCTCTAGGTTATGAATTATATACATGATTCCATTTCAAAAATTCAAATTTAAAGATGAAAACATGTTGTTGTGTAACTTTAAAATAAAATAAATATTAAATTTATTTTATTCTTTAATAGGTCCAAAAACCAAATTTCATAGATAACATGCAATGGTCTATGTTAGTCTTTTCCTAATGTAAATTCATTTCTATGAATGTAATGGCACCCTTGGAATTCTTATTTGAGCAGCCATTTATAATATATTCTACTTTTTTAGAAAAAAATCTCATGCCTTCCATTTAAAGATTAATATTTTCAAACATTTATTTCAGGCACACCGGGCCTCAGAATCACATGCCATATCAGCACCTGGTCTTAAAATATTTCCATATAATATTTAAAATAATACACTAACATATTTAGGATATTATGTTATCCCCACCTTAGGGATTTATATTCCAAAAAATACAAAAATATGATTACTCAAAAGGATGTGGGTGTTGCACATGAATCTGAGCCTCCCTCTACCACGTGAACTCCTGGAGATTCTCATGCTACCACTAGAAATGCAACAAGGTAATTTCTCACTCACAAACGATACTCTCCATTTGATCCTCGATCTCCACCAGGTAATCAGCAAAATTCACTCCATATTTGATGTCTAGATCACCCCAATTGATAACATGTGATGGGTCATGCACATACTTCCTGAGATATGACATGTGGAATACATCATGTACTCGGTGAAAATACGGGGGTAGATCTATACAGTACTCCACCCCTCTAACTCTACACAGTATCTGAAAATGGATGATGAACCTTGAAGATAACTTTCCTCCCTGACTAAATCTCTTCACCCCTTATGATTTGAGAACCAATGGAACACATGGTCTCCTTTTTTGAAATACAAAGGCCCCCATATTCTATTAGCATACAACTTCTACCGACTATGTGTAGTCTTTATCTCCTCATAGATGATCTGAACCTTCTTAGTAATAGCTCGTACCAACTCCAAGCTCATAAGTGTTGACTCTCCTATGTCAGTCCAGCAAATTGGAGACCTGTAGGTTCACCCATACAGATCCTTGAATGGTTCATAACAATGATGGATTCGAATCTTTTGTTGCATGAAAAATCCACCAATAGTATGTGATCCTCCCAACTACAACTGAAGTCTGACAAGAAAGGTCGTAGCAAGTCCTCCAGAACATGAATTGTCCTCTCTGTCCCTCCATTTATCTGGGAATGAAATGTTGTGCTCAAGTGAGATTGAGTCCCAAATTCTTCCTAAAATCCCTTCCAAAATATGGATGTGAAACGATCATCATTATCAGAAATAATCTTAGATGGAACTCCATGAAGCTGAACTAAATCCTACACATAGAGGCATCCCAATCTCTCTACTGAAAACCACTACCATATGTCTAGGATGTAGGCCTACTTGGTGATTCGGTCAATGATGAACAAGTTTGAATCATGTCCAATAGACATATGTGTTAAACCCATAATAAATTCCATATATATCCTATCCCACTTCCACTCCAGAACCTCAAGGGGTTGAGCTAAACCCATATGAATCTGGTGGTCATCCTTCACCTGCTGGTTTGTAAGGCATTGATAAACGAACTATCTCACTTCCTTATTCATCCCTGACCACCAAAACTGATGTCATAGATCTTAGTACATGTTTTCCACCCCTGGATGTACCTCCATAGGAGATGTGTGAAAAACCATCAGAACCTCCTCCAAGAATTCCACTAGTACGACTGTGCATCCTCTAAAAATATTTATGTGCTCCCCATATTTTGAATATCAATCAGTAGCATATCCTTTAGATATCTGAGCATGTAGAGTCTCATTGTAAATATCCTCATGTTTTGCCTCCCAAACTCACTGTAAGAGTGTAGGTATAACAACCAATGACTATATGTAATCTCTCCCATATCTATTGACAAAGGATAGCTGTAATGAGGCCAACTGCTCTGATACCTCATTCAGCAACTGTGAACTCAATCTTCATCTGAGATCATCTACCACCATGTTCCCCTTCCTTAGATCAAAGACAATTTCAACGTCATTATCTTAAAGAAACTCTAGAAACCACCTCTTTCTCTAGTTCATATCCTTATGAGAGAAGATATAATTGAGACTCTTGTAATTATAGTAGATGATAACCCTCTCACCCATCATGTAGTGTCATCACATATTCAACGTGAAGAGTTTCACTACCAACTCTAGATCATGGATCACATAGTTCATCTCATGTGGTCTCAACTGGCATGAACCATATGCAATCACCGCTTTCCTTTGAATCAGGACACAACCATGTCCGGTCTCAGATTCATTGAAGAACACTACGTACTCGATGCCCTCCTCCGACCATCTCAATATTGGGGTTCTTGTAAAGCTATGCCTCAATGGAGGAAAAGAATACTGTAACTTCTCCATCAATGAAAAAGGATTCCCCTTTCATGTAAAATATTTAATTGGTGCTGATATCCTGGAGAAATTCAAGATGAATCCCTAGTAATATCCTACTAGCTGAAGGAAGCATCATACCTACGTCATGCTCCTTAGTCGATCTCATGCTAACACTACCTATACCATGGTCGGGTCCACTACCTCTCCATCGGTTGAGATAACATGTCCTAGAAACTGGACAACTTGAATCCAAAACTTGAACATTGAAATTTTTTGATAAATCTAGTTCCCTCGGTGTATATCCCAAACCTTCCTTAGGTGTCTCGTGTTCTCCTCCTCAAAAGCTAAGTACAAATGGATATCATCGATGAAGACCACCAAAAACCTATCTAAGTAGGGTTGGATGATCTGTTTCATGAGTCCCATGAACACATCTAGGGTGTTTGTCTCACAAAAGTTCATTACCAAGTTCTCATAATGACTGTAGTGATATATGGAAAATTCATTCAATATATTTGTGTCCCTTTACTCACAGTTGGTGATATTCTAATCTGAGGTCAACCTTTGATAACCATCATTCCCCTCTCAACTAATTAAAGAGGTGATAAATACTCGGCAATGCAGACGTGTTAATTATTGTCACCAGGTTCAGGCACCGGTAGTTCACACAAACCCTCAAAATCCGTTATATAGTTTTGGCAAATAAAACTAGGGCCACCCCGGATGAAACATTGGGTCTCAAAAATCCCTTCCTCTGTAAGTCATCCAACTATGCCCTCAGCTCATTAAGCTCTGTGGAAGCCATATAATATGATAATGTATATATCGGTGTCATCCTAGGGTGTGAGTTAATGTAGAAGTCTATGTCCCGATGAGGAGGCAATCCTAGAACATATTTGGGAAAAATGTCATTGTACTCAGCCACTACTTCTAGGAACTGGAAACTCATAACATCTACTACATTGAGGTTAAATCTATCCAAGTGATGAGTGATAGGACGCACCCTCCAATGAATTATTCCATATGGTTCTTAATGTATTTCCTTTTCATTAACAAATGAAAACCTCATTCAATTATTGCGGACACACTACACCCTTCGAATAAAGTAGTTAATTTGGTCATAGACTAAAGATAAAAAATCCATACCAAGAATGATGTTGTAAGGCCTTAATGCTTCCACCAAGAGGTTCCAACCAAAATTATCACCTCCAATGGTAAGGTCACACTATTGTAATAGATGTGAGATCATTGAATCTCCTCGAGTAGGTGTCTCTAAACATAAAGGCGGAGTCAACAGTTCTACCAAAATCTCAAGGTCCTATACAAGATACATGGAAAGAAAAGAATAAATATAACATCTGTCTATCTGTACTAAATCTAAGTATAAAATACACATGTCTTACCTCGAATCATCTCTAAAGTCACTAGGTCATTATCCTCAACAGTATGAATTTGTCCCTTCCCCTGCCCTCCAACTCCCTAACCCTAGCGTGGACCTCCTATGGGTGGTGGTGGTAACAATTTGAAACATTGAACACCTCCTTCTACTCTCCCAACTCCTTTACCGGGTCTGTTGTCATATAGATCTTCCTGCTCCTACCTCTTCTTATTACTCTATGGAACATTTACTATCTCCCTATCTGTAGAAAACATTGTAGTAAGATCTCAAGAGATATTTCTCCTACTGTCAAATGAGAAGCATTGCCTCCCCCTAGGCTAACTGGATCCACCCTATGAGCCATGAACTACAGATCCTCTATTCTTGAGACCTCCTAATAAAACGTCTCCCACATTCAAATCATTTATACTATCATTGAATCCCTTCTGTTGAGGTCTCTTCCCCTACATGTCCACTGCTGACTATCTCCAGCAATCTCTACTCATCCAAGAAGCTCTCGACCACCAAATCTCTATCGAGCACCATAGCATAGGTAGGAATTCATAGAGGGATAATACATGGTCATATTTTTCTATGAAGACCTTTCTCATAGGTTTGATACCTAAGGTACTGATCCTTGACCATATCCATCAAGTACCTATAATGGTTGGTGAACCACAATGAATAATCAGCTACCATCATACTGCCATGTTGGTGCAGAAGAAGATCATGTATACGCATAGTTCTAATTGTAACAGAAAAAACTAATCTATAAAGTGGAATTCAAACTCTATATTTGAAAGAGTTTCCTTTTCATGATTATGGATATCAAAACTCCACCATCACCCTACTGAGACCTATAGAAGTCTTGATGCCAGGATCACAATTTGATCAGACGGTGTCCTAACTAGATGCAAAACTCTGGTCACTAGTCCAAGCTAGTCATCAGTAGCCTGAGGTTCAGACTCACCTTGGAACTATAGGGTTCTCTATCTCTGAAACGCATAATGCATTCTCCAACTATACTCCTTGTCTTTTGGTACTATAGGTTCCATGGGTAGCTTCACATGTGGTGGTATAGATGGTGCACCACTTGGTGGTAACATCTGGGAAACTAGACCCTATACTAAAGCATCATCACTGAAGGGGTCATCCTCATGGTCAAGCTACTAGATACTAGTTGTTATGCATCATGGAGGAATCCTCTAGGAAAATAAAATGTACCATGTTCAATGAGTATATCTGGATAGATTACTCAAGAAGAAAATGGAAACCACAAACCATTCTTATATGATGCATGTACCATTATTTTACCTACAACTAGTGTTAACATGTACTGATTCCAAAAGTAGGTTATCAGAGTCCTGGTGTTTGGATACGTCAGCCGCCAAAACAATACTAGAATCCCTGGCTTGAAATAAAATCTCAAAACACTTAACACTATTGCCTTAAACCAATCTCACAAACTCTAAGTCCTAAGGTAGAACCGACCAGCTCTAATACCACTCTTTCGCGACCCGTCCCAATGGGGCCAGTGTCGTGACTCCCCAAGCCCACCTCCAATAGGCTAGTGGATGGTGAATAGGATCGAGTAGGAATATCACTAACATGGGAGGCATTTCCTATATACCATTACACATGTATAAATCTCCAAGCCCAAAATGATGAAATGTAAAAACCATAAAAAAAATTAAATGCATGCATACCATTATCCCAACTAACAGAGTACGAAAGAACTAATGAAAGTAAAGTAAAGTAGCCCAGAATAAAATCCCACTAAAAGAGTCTATAAATTACAAAGTCTAACCTATAAAAAATTGGTACTAGGAATACTGATCAAAGTTGGAGGAACACCCCTGCCTATCTGAACTAAAAAATCTCCATCTGGTTCTTTTCTACCCTAGACTCCATCAAATGTTCTCTTGTCTATACAATACATCCCACGTATGGGAAAATCCCTTATAGGGGTGAGCATAAAAATAATCAATAAGAAATCCTAAAACCACAAATAAATACACAAAGGAAAGACACAATCATCTCTAAACAATTATATTCCTACATCATATAACAAGGATATCTAGAAATACTCCAACAAGACATGCAGTCTACATAAAAGTCACAACTACTGCATACTGACACTAGGGGTTCAGGTCGAAGATTCCACAAAGCACTCATTCGTAGGCATGAAATATTGATTCTGATTGCACTGATGATGTCTGTCTGAGAGGTACTATTTGTTGAAAACCTTCATGAGATATAGAGATATGATGAATAATCTAAAGAAAGATACAATAATTCAGATGAGGTTCACAGCCAGGGACATCAGGTGATACCAACTACTTCGTATGGAATAACCCACTAAGTAAAAGATTGACTCCTGGTGAAGTTGTTCATGTCTATACCTAGAACTCTACCTAGGGAATGAGGATGGAATAGTGGATCTGCTCTCGGCCTCTCAGGGGATTCCAACAACTCTATTCTGGATGTCTGACTTAAGGGATCATACTCTTGTGAGTATGAGATTATACCCACCAACCATTAGGGAAATGATCAATGGCATGAAACCTGAAAAAACATTTCCAAGATATAGTGGAAAAGGGACCTAATCCATGTAGAAAAATATACAGAATGTGTAGTAGGGTCACATGTCGTGTCCCATGACCCTGAGTACTTTTTGTGTTCAATGACTTGTGCCATGATAACAAGTCATGTAGAAAAGGTATACACATCATTTAGAAAATATTACATTCCATTTACATCTATCTAGACTCCTCTTGTGTTTCCCTGCTATGTGTCGATACATGGTGTTAACCCATGTCTGATTTCCCATGTACTAGTACACGGGGTAGCCTGTGTAGCTAGTCTGGGTCAGGCTATGTGGTGGAGTACATGGCGTGTACACCACCCCATGTTCATGTATCCCCCGAGATACACAATGAGTCCTCAGGAATGGCCCACACTCCATGTAATTGATTTTTCATTCCATGTGACACTTTATAAATTCTAAAAACTCTAGACATTTCTTAGTGGGGAAAAACTTTGTGCGTCATGGAATACACAATGTGTTCTTTACAATTTTCTAGAATTGGAGTTCATCCTCTACACACCTTGGTCGATCCTCTGGTGATCGATCAGTTGGTATATTCATCTGGAGAATGATGATCCAATGTCTCCTCATCATTATAGAACTAAATCATTTAGTTTTAGGATTTCAATCATCTCCAAAATCTGATTCGGATCACCTGTATGAAAAATGCTCGAAGAACGATATCTCCTGAAATACTTTGATCCCTCCAACGCCATCATTGTCGCACCCCCACTAGGTTGTGCCAATTACAGATATACAATCTCAGATTTTTGTGCCACGAATCAAAGGCACAATGATCATCTATTCATTTCCCACAAAAAAGAAAAGAATGTATGGGAAAAGGTGGGGAGAAATTAACATAGATAAAACTAGAGGAATAAACCTCATCCATTGTTCATTACGGCCTCGATTCGTTCCCATAAAAACAATCAAGAAGCTACTCAAAACAATAATCATAATCATCCATAAATCAATCCTAAAATCAGCTCGTCCTATAAGAATAATTGTAACATAGGTCAACATGTTTGTGGGATTATTTGTTTTCATAAGTAATTATAACAAGAGGAAATAAGTAATTTAAATCACCATTCCCTACCTAGTATTTGGATCATTTTTCATCGAGGATTCGTTGCCGATGGCAATCCATCAAGAACTATCTCGATCAACCATTCTTCGCCATTTTTCGAGAGACATCTCCAAAGATCCTCTCCATAGATCTCAATGATTTATCCAAGGTTATCAATTATTACTTTGGGTATCTTTCCAAATTTCTAATTTAAAAAAAATGTGTCGCTGCATAACGTTAAAACAAAATAAATCTTAAATTTATTTTATTCCTTAAAATGTAAAAAAATAACTTTCAGATCTGACCTAAGTTGGATAATGTTAGGCCTCTCCTAAGGTAAAGTCACATCTTTAAACACAATAGTGTCCTCAGATTTCTAATTCGGACACCCATTTAGAAGTTATTCCATTTTTTCTGGAAAACTGCTCATGTGTGCTATTTAAAGTTTAATATTCTTCAAACATTTTATTCTGGGCACAACGGGTCTCATAATTGCACGTCGTCATAACTTCTAGTCTTGAAATAATTCCATATAATATATAAAATAATACATGAAAAAATTCAGGGCATTACAGTAGGGTTTTTATCATGACCATTAGACTCACTTGGACTTGATTCCGACAACTGCATGGTTATTAATTAATTATTTCATAAATTCTTATCCCATGAACCTAGATTCATTTACATCTGACACCCATTTTAAATTTTCTTCTCCCATGTTATTAACCAATAACATTATCAATAACATAGATTAAATTTTTTCAGATCGCAATTAATTAGGTTCTTTATTTTATTAAATTATTATTTTCTCCAACCATGTCTCTGGGGGATTGACATTGGAATTTTATATCCTATACTACCCTACAGTTTAGTGGTTTGTTTTTTTTTGGTTTTTAAATATATAAATTTTATAACCCTTCAATATATACTAATTCCCATAAGGATATCAATTTTTGTCACCATTTCTGAGGATTAGAGTGGATAATGTATTAATTTTAGAATTTAGGAAAAATCATTTTCTCATCTTTCATGTTTTCTACTTTTAGAGAAGGATTTTTTTTATTTATTTTTTATTACTTTTTACCGCACTTATTATTTTAGGTTGTGATGGAAGGGTTGAAGGTTATAATCTATATCAAATATATTTTTGAGTTATTTCTTGAGTATATGGTTCAAAAACTCAATGAAAGTAGAATGATGAAAAATCATTCCAATGAGAACCCACAACCATACCGAAGATTTTAATGTACAACACCCCATAGCTTAGAGCTAGAATTTGATGAGGAGAACCAAGATGAACGAATCGTGGATAATTAATAAGAGGGATATACCACTTTTAAATTTGATATTTATTTTAACCTTTATTCCCTTCATATTATAGGTTTGAAAGATGATGAAGAGGGTGAACTTACTATAATGCTCGAACGGGCCGAAGCACACTTTAGAAAATAGCAGCAAAAAGGATATGATGAAAGAAAAAAAGAAAGATAAACCTCATCTACGGAGATTATATAATGATTCCTTGATAAACTAGTACTACGATCGATGGAAGAATAAAAATAAAAAAAATCTACATTCATAACATAATTTTTAAAAAATCTATGTACACCACAAAAAGAGGAATAATAACTTGTTCCACCATGTGCTGACTATTTTCAGATAAAAGTAGACAAAATAAAAAAAGGTGAAGATATAGGGGATGAAAATGAATAAATTCAACACATGAATCCAAAATCTGAGAAGGAATATTTTAACTAAGTCTGGATTGATGCTAAGATCTTTTTAGTGATACTCATACTTTCAAAACTATGGTCACTACCTCCAAGTTCTAAACCAATTACAATAAGGATATGACTTCTTGAGATGGATGGTTTTCTACATCAATGTTGAGTGAACATGAGAATTTTATCTCTATACCACAATCAAATAGGATAAACTAGGAATGGTCGAGATAAACGACCATTAAAAAATAGCATCTTGTCAAAGACAACCCAATTTTTACTACTTTATAGGATTTTAGATTTATAGATTTATTATAATTTAATTTTATATATTTAATTAATTTTAATCCCTATATTATTTTTTAGAATTATTTGATAGGCCTTCTCTTTCAATTGATTTTTTTCAGTTCCAAGACAAAATAACTAGAAAAAAATCAGTAGGAAAAAGCAAGAAAACTTGCAAGACCATGAAACTTTGTTAACCATATTCACATTATGAATTAACAAAAATACACATTATGAATTCCATACAATCCATGAATCAGCCGAAGTTAATAACTACACATCTATGTCCAAAGCATCACTAAAATAGGAGTAAGCATTTCAATTCAGTAATTTTCTTCAAAAATTCCCCACATTGAAACAGTTTAAAATATTTAACTGTCAATTTAATGCCAACACTTGATTCATTCTTTTGTCAATTAAACTAGGATACATAAAATTACTATATAATAACCATACCATTAGTTTTATATTTCATTTTAGAAAAATATTAATGAAAAAATGGGAGAAACAATCAATAGAGATAGGAATGTGGTTTTGGAATTGAAAAATCATTATATAGGGAAGCATGTTAATTTTTGTAAATAATTTTTTTCTGATGATTATACTAATTTAAATTTATAATATTTTTTATTAATTGATTTTATTATTCATATTAATTTCCATTATTTATTTTCCCAACCCTTCATCTCATTCTCAATACATACTCCAAGGCAAATATTTCCCATTCTTTCTATAGGATTTTTATTATGAAACTTAGGCATGTTCTCTTATAGATCATTGATTTCATATTATCAAAGTTATGAATGAATAGAATCACATTTATTATGATTAAGGAATATTATTTTATCCCTTTAACCATGGACCCATCAAAAATTAATTATTTTTAATCCTATAGAATACATGAATTTCCTTGTTAGAAAATAATCCATGTTAGAATTCTATCTTATCCATTCCTACCTTCCTCTAAATATATTTCAAGATATTTAATAGAATAAGTGTGGGGGAGAAACTTTCCATGGTGGTTAGGGATATTTTCATTGATCATAATTTACTGGGGTATTTCTTATGATTTATGGAGAGTCCATGTATTTTTTATTATAATTCATTATTCACCTTGCATTCTAAAAAAATATAAAAAATAATAATATAAATAAAGTTTTGTGGCTTGGAAAGATAAATAATAACCACTATTAGACCAAAAATCTCTTGATCATATGTGGTAAGGTGGTACATGTGGAATTTTTCTTATGAATAGCTTTCATAAAAGAAAAAAATGAAAAAAAAGAGAAAGAGGGGTTGATTTCTTAATTTTGATTTATTTTATCATGATCCCACTTTGTGCTTATGGGGGGAAGAGACAAATTAAATTTTTAAAGGGAAATATTTTTTGATCATATATTTTGATATTATGAAAAATTATTTAGAATCAAAACTCATTTTTTAGATTTAATTTTTTCATCATTTACCCACATATTCTAAAGCCTATGACTCATTTGATCCTAATAGTGAATCCCTCATGATTAATTTTGATATTTATCTTTACACTATGGTGATGTTATATACTTTTCAAGCCCATCGTAAGTGACATGTTTTTGAGGTATATATAGAATTCTATTTAGAATTATATCATAATGGTGAGAGGAAAAATTCAGAGTTAACTTGGAAATGGAATTCTTATTAATAATGAATTGAAAATAAAAATGGATTATTGAAAATGCTAATGTATTTCAGTGGAAAAAAAAGTAAAATACAAGGTTTATTAGTTTGTTAGCAAAGTGAGGCATTTATGAATTTTTCTTATGTGATTTTCAAACATTTTAATTCCCATTCACCAATTTTTTATAGACATTGAATGTAAAGCATGGTTTAGTGAATTTACATTGTAGTATGTTGAGATTCCATCCTTGAGGATAAGTCTGAATTTATGTGTGGGGGTATTTTATATGTGTATTTAATTCATGTATTTTATAGTATTTTAATACATTAATTTCTGTAATTTAATTTATAATATTTACAATTGTTGGAATATTTTAATTTTTTTCTGTTTTATGGACAGATAAAATGATTTTTTGGAAAATAAGAAAAAAGAGATGAATATGAGAGAAAAATGATAGAACACTGGATTTTTAAAGCTGGATTGTGACTGAATAACATAGACATTAACATTTTCACATCATGTAATACATACACTCTATGATTTTTAATAGCAACTAATCCATCCATGAAATTTAGATTCATGAAATGGAATTTTTTCATGTTGTGAGAATCGTTCATGATGTGAATGTTAGAGACTAAGAATTATATAAAAAATTTGTTGTTGATGTTTATTACAGGTCGTGTAAATTTACACACTATGAAACATTTGGGAAAAACATTACGAAGCTAGTGATTGAGGTTTTGATATAAATACTTATATATTTCACCAGTCAGTCATTTCTTTGATGCATCTAGAGGGGAGAAACATGCACAGATGCCAGATAGATGACGTGCACCACCGTGGAGCCCTTCTTCACTACCTTTATGTAGTTTTTTTATTCTTTTTTTTACCCTCTCATGGATAGAATGAGGGGAGATTTATTTGTGTTTTATAATGTGTGATGAATGAGTATTGATTGTAGGGGGTCTTTAATTTTTCATTGAAATTTATGTTGGTATTCCATGTTGGTTATTCATTTCATTCTCTTTATTCATTATTATTACATGATAATTATTATATGTGTTAGTAAAAGGATTTAATTTCATTATTACATTAACAATGACCATTTCCTAGGTTGATTGAATGAATTTGTTTAATGTGAGTTCAAGGGTTTGGAATTCCAAAATGACCATTGGGTTTGTTATTACCCTATGGTTAAAGAATTTTTCTAGTTACCCATTCTTTTCAATCCAAAGTAACTAACCACAAGAAATGGAGAGTTAAGGATGGAGGGTTTTTACCATGACCATTGAACACACTAGGACCTTGTTCTGATGATTGTATGATTGTTAATTAATTATTTCATACATTGTTATCCCATTAACCTAGATTCATTACTGCCCCACACCCTTTTTATATTTTCTTCTACTATGCTCTTCGCCAATAACATACTCAATTGCTTAGATTAAATTTATTTAGGTCTTAATTAGTTTAGATATTTATTTTATTAAATTAATATTTTCCCCAAACCCGTAATTGTGGGTTTGACCTCATATTTTCATATCCTATACTACCCTATAGTTTAGAGATTTTTTTTCTTTTTGTTTTAAATTTCAAAATTTGTAACCCAGTTGAAATTAATGATTCCCATAGAGATATTAGAAATCTTATTCAATCACATCCATTGAAGTTAATAATTATAATTAGGGAACTCTATTATGGTGAATGTAATGTTATATTATATATGAATTATCTCTATGAAATATTATTGTAAATAATTTAGTGAAAATTGATATTATTTAAAGAATTAATGGTTTATCATTATATAGATTATAGAATAAGGAAATTCCATTTTATATTCTAAATCAACTTATGATATTCAGTCAATGTAAGGATGAACCCATATTTCTAATGGAATTTATTTTGGCTAAGATAGTAGATTATTTGAGGAATAAAATGTGATTTATCTTTTAAAATCATATATGGTTTTATTTTGAATTTTTTGATGGGATTGGGGTTTATACGTTTTGTTATAAGAATTTATTATTGTTATGTTTGTCATTGAAGTATATGAGATCAATTAATTCCAATCTTTGGGATTCAATTTTGGTCAGACATATTCTAGAAGAGCCTTATGGTTAACAATATATGGAATGTATTAAATAAAATGTTGGATGTTATTTGATAAATTTCTCTAACCATTTTGGTTCTAGTAAATATTTAGACGACAAAGTAATAATTTATGGATCTTGTGAATTTTTTAGTGCTTCATGAATGAAAAAATAAATCATCATGAATATTCATTAATTTAAATATGAGATGAAGTAAAAATTGGTTGAATCACAACCAAAGGATAAAATTATCTTTGTGATACAAAGGAAAGCTGGTCCCTATTTCTTTGGGTCTCTTTTAAATTATTGATTGTATTGATACAATAACTTATCATTTGTAGCTTCCACTAAATCTCTCTCAAGTTCATGGTGTGTTCTATTTATCACTCCTAAGTAAGTACATACCTGATCCTTCACATGCACATAACTAATATTTCATCCCACTAGAGAAATATATTTATTATGAGAAATAATCGGTGGAGATTATATATCATAGAGAATAATTTATTCAAAACAAGACCACTCACCTAGTCAAAGTCTAGTGGTGAAACCACTAGCTTAATGAAGCAATGTGGGAACCTGAGGATATGATGAGGTATAAGTATCCTCATTTTTTTGTATCAGAGTGACAAATTTTGAGGGATAAATTAATTTTAATGGGTGTATAATGAAACACATTGTGTTTTTTATGATTTATTTTTTTCTTAATAAATTTAATTCCCAGGACAACTTATATTAGACACAACAATGATGTTTTAACAAAAAATGATATACTATTAAAATTATTCTTTAAACATAAACATTATGAAAAATATATTAAACTTGGTGGGGTGAATATGAATTTTTTTTTTAATTATTTATAATGGTTATATATCAATAAAATATACTGATAAAAATGTATTAAATTCTTTGTAAAGTATTTTTATTCTTTAAAAATACCCTTTTCTCAAAAAAAATGAATTTTATTGGTTTTTGTGAATGAATAATAAAAATATATTTTTTCAGATTTTAAAAAATTATTTTAATAAATTTAATTCATTTTTTGAATCAACATTTCAAAATTATCTGAGGGTATTGTTTTTATATTTATTAAAATATGAATTTTCAATGAATAGTGAAAAAAATCTACTTTTTATTGAAAACAGTCTTTTCATTTAAAGAATTTATAAGGTTTAATTTTATTTTACTATGGTTGAAAAATTAAAATGATCTCACATATATTATAATTAATCTCATATCATTCATTTGATTCAATTTCAAATATAATTTTGATATAAAAATGTTTTAATATTTTGAAAACATTCTTTTTTTGAAAATAGATTTTTCGCAGCGTCTCTAGGTTTAATTTTAAATTAAAATTTTACAATTATATTAATTGAATTTTTGTAAAAAATATTTCATATTTTGAATCATAATAATTATTATTATAAAAAAAAATATCTTAATTGTTGGTTTAAATGATTATTAAAAATAGTACAAATTAATTATCGTGGTTAAGGATAAAACAAGTTTAGCAGGGGTTAAACTAAACATATAAAGTGTAATATGACATATAAACTTATAAAACACAAATTTTATGTCCATATTTAAATCTTATAACATCTAAGTCTCAACAATTATCCATTTTGGATCATTTTTTCAAGTTAAAAACTTGGTTACACTTTATTATTTTAAAAAAAATTATGTGTATCATCTCCCGAACTTATAAAAGGACTGTCCCACTCCTATCATCTTAAAACTTCCAAAACCATTTGGTTTAGCTAATAACTACCCAAATATTTTAGATAATTCAATCCTTATTTCATATATACATTATTTTTATTATAAATCCATCATAACAATGTGTTAGTTGTAAACCTAAACATGCTCTCCGAAGAAGAGGTAAAATTCTTAAACTTGTTATTTTATTTTATTTATTCTTCCATATAAATAAAATATTATTAAAATGTGGTAATATAATTAAAACAGTATCTCACATCAAAAAATTATTATTATTTTAATTTCATTACCTACATTTATCACCTCTTCTATCAAATGAAAAATGAAATCATCGATCATTTGTATGGAGGACTACCGCCTCATGAACATATGTTATTCATTTTTTTCATCACCACCCCTCAATAATGGATATAATGATGAATTTAATGTTTATATATTATATTTATACAATTAGTATACTTATGGAATTATAATATCACATATACCTTCTAACTTTCCATTATGTGGGAATTTGATTACGCCGCTCAACTGTGTGGAGGATTACCACCTCACAAAGTGATGGGATTCATTTTTAACTTAAAATTTAAATGGGATTTAATTAGGATAAATTAAATAAATATATGTTATATATATTTCATAAAAATTATTATGGTATATTAATATATCATGTTCCATCCTTTTGTTTCATCTGTTGATAAAATAGAAACAACATCCAAGCGTAAGTATGACCTACCGTCTCTATGAATGATGTATTTCATTTTCTATATCTAAATTTTATGGATTACTATAAATAAAAATATACTGAATATATATGATATTTATATCTTGGTTAAAATTATGGATATTATGGAACCATGATCAAAGTAAAAGGATCAAAAATACAAAATTAAAACATGCCTGAAAAACAAAGCAGTTGCTAACTAAAATGTAATTTTATCAAGGAATTGTTAATAAATGGGTAATAAAAGTCATAAGTAAATAATATACGGTATGATATATATAATTATTGTCCTATAATATATATATATATAATAAACATATATTTATTATTTAGGATGTTGGAATGTGTATGAAGGAATTCAGGACTTAAGGTAAGGGATTTTTATCTCACTTTTATTTCCATGGGACACATGTCATATTCACCAGTCATTACTTTTGGGTGTTGTATATACTACCCATTAAAGTATTTTATGATTATTACCATGAAATTAAGGTATCTTTATATCCATATAATGTTTTTTTTCCCTCGGGATTATGATTTAAAGGATACCAAAGTGGTAAAAGGTTTTTGTTACAATCTCATTTTTTAATTAGGTTGTTTATGATTAAGCTTAAGATTAGGAAATCTTATGACCTGTCTCTCAATAAAATCATCAATTTTATTATCCTATATTTATTTAATTAAAATATATGTGTTCGTTTCATTTTCCTCTCATTATTTAATCATGATTTATAAAGAATATTTTTATGAAAAATTGGCTTATTCCTCTCTTTTGTCAAAAGTCTTTTTTCTTTCATATCAATGTTTTCTAAAAAAATTGTTAAATTTTTTTACTACTCATAAAAAAAATTAGAATACATTTTACCCTTGTTTTAATTTAAACAAAAATTAAAATAGACCTTCATGAATTTTTTCATGAATGGATCATTTGGATTTTACCGAAAATGTGAAAGGAAACATTGGTTTAACATGTACAACATAAAAAAATACTTCCATTGTGGACACAAAATATTTTGAATATTCATTTAAAATTTTCAAATTTATTTTCGAATAAAATCATCTTAAAAAAATATGATTTTATAGTTTAGTAAAATCAAAGTGAAAAGGTTATTTTCTTCATGAAATGTTCAAAGTGATATTTTAAAATCATTCTAAATTTAAGATAACATATTTTGATGTTACTTGTTATTTAATGGGGATATGATCTAATTTTACAATCATTATGATTTGTTTGAATTTTTTCATGTCTATAATGACATGATGTTTTTGTAACCCATTTATTACATAGGTTATTCTATGATGAAATTTTTATAAAACCCATTTATTTTCATGGGTTATGATATGATGAAGTTTTTATGATCCTGTTGAACTCAAATGTATGGATTATGTGATGGGTGAGACCTATATCTCCCTCAAATTCATTAGGCAATTATTAATGTTAAATGAGCTCAAATAGTGCAAAATAGGTTATCATATGCCCTGAATATGGTACATATGAGGTTATCCCATGCCGAAAATAGGGTACATGAGAGGTTATCCCTATCCAAAAATAGGGTACATGATTTTTTGTCCCAATCCTGAAGTAGGTACATGGGTGGTTATCCAAATCCAATATGTTATGAATGACTTCGTGGGTAACCTTGACTAAAGGTTTTAAATGAGTATGTGTATTCCAATATCTTTGTATTATTCCTATGTTATTATTTCATAGATTATGTAATTTGAATATTTTATGACACATATATTATGAACCTCCGTGATTTATTCCATGACTGATGTTTATGATCTATGATATGTAGGGTTTGGTTTACAAATGTTAATCTCATGTTCCAATACCCTTTATGCTCATGTTATTTTTATGTGATCATTGATATATCCATTTCTCAACAGTAATGAGAATATGATATCACTATTTATTATGTTTCCTTTACCCATGATATGAAGAATGGTATTATTTGGGATATGTATAAAAAGGTTTATAATAATTAAGAACCTAGTGGGAGATAATGTACCTCACTTACGGACTAGTTTTTTATGCATTTATGTTTTCAAAGGCACTAAAAATAAATGATTCTAGCATGGATATTTACTTAATGTAATGAATATTAGTCTATTAATATGTAATATTTATATATGAGAAGTTTGGGTCTATATAAAGCATCATAGAATTTTTTTTTGAAAGATGGAATAAATATCTCTTCAAGAGATGAAGCTGGATGAACTGGAGGATCCTAGTTGAAAGGAAACTCTAATCCTTATTGTTATCATTACGGAGGAATAAATCCCTCTCATTATTCAGTTATATATTTTTTTATTTGTACTAAAAATCATGGAATTCATGGATATTAATTAAATAGGGGTATGGATGAGGCTATTTCAATTGAACAGTAAAGAAAGCATTGCTCATCATGGAAGAAATTAACTACCATGATGAATGGGTAAAAATAATCCCTTATGGGGGATAAAATATAAATAGGGGAAGATAAGAAAAAAATCATATAAACATATTATTAACATTTAGTTAAGTATTTTCAATGATTTAAATGCTAATTCACATTCCATGTGTTAATTTTTTTAAAAATTAGGCTTCCAAAGTTTAGAAGAAGAAAATGAAAAAAAATATAATTTCCCTATTACAAATTGTGAATCCTCATTAAATGATGTGTAGTTAACTTTAAATTTTTTTTAACTCATGAATCAAGTCATTACTCAAGTCATGAAAATATCATGTGGAGAATCCATTACACATCATGAGTAGATGATACATGGTATGAAAGATTTGAACACAATTCCCACTCTGAATATAAAGCATAGAGTATGGTACACATTGTGAGTCTCAGATACATGATTTGAAAAGAGTAAAATATTTAAATATAGGATGAGATATGCTTGAGAAAAACATAGATTCAAAATTCATGGAGGAAATCCCATATTGACATCACATGATGTGACTCCCCATTATATGTCATGTAATGTTATTCCTATAAATAAAGTAGAAGGGAAGGGGATTTCAGAGGCTCCAGAGGAGACGATATTTTTGATTTCCATTCCCATCTTGTTTATTATTAATCTTTACCCCAGAATCGACATTTCTTTGTCTCTATTTATTTTTTTAATTTAATATAATCATTGTGAGTTTTTTCCATCGGCATTATTCATTCCTCTTAACACCATTGACATTGAACAATGGTATTTGGAGAATCTTTTCTTGAATTCATTTATGCTCTTATTTTAATTAAGTAGTTTACTGAATTGTGTTTTTGATTTTAAACCTATTGTTCATAATTTAATTCCCAAACTGAATTCTTGCATTATTTCAATCATTTGAAATCAATTATTTCTAGCATGTTCATCATGATTTCAATTCTTGATTTACATGCATTCAATCCAACCCTGAGTGGCTAAACCCCCAAGAGTAGGGATTGAGAGTAGGTGTATCTAAATTCAATAGATATTAAATTCTTAACTTGTAATCCTTAAGGGTTAGTAATAAAAATAAATAATAATAATCAATCCAATTCATTCAAACATCCCAAACCATGGGATATATGAGTGAAGGATAATATCCTAGTTGGAGTAGATTAGGTTATGACCTATAGCTTAAAATATGTTATGCCTTAGAATCCAAGATTAATGCATCTAGGTTGTAACAATTTCAAAATCAAGGAATAGTTACATCTTAGGTAGAACTAGTTGATTTAACCACAGTCAACTATTGACCACTTCTTTATTTTCATCCAAAACCTAAGGATCGTACCATGTTATATTTAAGATCATCATTTCTATAGGTCTCCGAAAATGATCTCAATCCCTCTCTTTTCATGATGTAAACCATCAACCCTTTAGAAATAGTTTTCCTATACAAAATGAATTTTAGAGGACTCTTACACCAAAAGTCTCCAATCCATAGGTTTATATTTCTACCTTAACTTCATATTGGATAGACCTCAGTCTTTCTCTATACTATGACCTAGTAGCAAGTTTTTTTTTTGAGAATTAAAATTCTAATCTGACCATAGGCCATGTGAATTATATGACGCATGTGGGTACATAAAATTTTGGTCCCTTTTTTTGAACTAAAACGTATTCTTATCATTGAAAAACAATGGAAAAGACTTGGGATTACATTTCCCTCACCCCATTTCTTTATTTCTATTTTACAAGACACCACTATGTCCCTTATCTTGTAGAGTAGTGCATGCATCAGGGCCCCTCAACTCATTCAAGGAGCCTTGAATCACAAAAAACATTTAGAATTTGATCCCATGATCAAATTGTATCTCTCTACATGCCACCAGTCAACCATGGCCAACCAGAACAATCCAGCAAGACAAAACCCACACAAACCTCCAAACATGCAACATATAATTCTTGGAGACACCTAGTACATCAAGAATGAGACATCATGAACTATTTATTACCATCAATCCACGGTGATACACCAAGAATTATGTCCCCCATAACCAAGACCACTCTATTGAAATAAAACATGTACTCACTCACATGATCCATAACATGGTATGTTTTGTGGAATCCAAAGTGAATACCATCAAGTTCACATTTCCAAATTCTTGGAATAATGTGATACCTTTTGCAACCAGAGAGTATCCAATAATGTAATGAGACTTTTTACCTTTACCTTCTCGATGAAATACCAAATCAAATATTTCCTTAAGCTTCATGCTTCCAAGATAATAATGACTTGGGATGATCTAGAAAAAATGTGTCTAGACAAATACTTCCCAAAAATATAGAATTGGAAACTCTAGAACAACATTCAAAACATCAATCGTATTGATGATAATTCTTAATGGGATGATTGGGACATATTTTTGGAAATAATGTGGAAGCTTCCACACCATGTAATACACATGTGGATCTAACTCCAAAAATTTTACTAAGGCCTCCAACTAGTCATACACATAGTTTTTATTGATGTATCTAATGTAGGATTGATGTTAAAAACACCTAAATATGGAATATCCATTTTGGAAGAAGTCTCTCACAATTCCATCATGTTCTAGAGTGATCTTGGACCACCCCTGTGTGGCATACACCAAGTAGATGAGAACACTATACTAGTAGTGCAAGTCAAAGTGCTATTAAAAAATCTAAAACCATTTCAGATTCTAGCTACACCACCCCCTCATTATCCTATAATATAGATTTAGTAATATGAAATGTGTGGTATACCACATATTTATTAGGACTACAAGGAAGGAGTTTAATAACAACCTAAAGATTGTAATTACATCAATTAAAATCATTAGAACCCATCATTCGAACTGTATCATCAATATTAACAGTAAAGGTCAGCTCATAAACCACCTCAAAACAACTAGGGATATTATCAACAGAGAAGTGGTCAAACAGATTTTTTTATCCAAGTAAAACTAGGGTACCCTCCCATAAACCCTATTCCAAAACCTTAAAAAAAATTAGATTAATAAATTTTCCCTTAGAGAGAACAATAGTATTTTTAACCAGCTCAAACTAGTCCTCAACCATTAACTTCCCCTCTCTAAAATAACTTAGATAAACTCCTGGATACTTTTATTCAAAATTAAGGCAACTAAATGACAACTCAAGAGCTGAAGATGCATAACCAATGAGTTGTCTTTAATATTCTCAAAGTTTTAATTGGTAAGATCTCAAATATTCTTTCAGAAAGATTACTGGATACTCTACCTAGTAATATAGATACATTCCCAAGGTAATAAGATATGTCTTTAGTGATAAAAAGTATAAATGTTTTGGATTTTCATCAACCAGGTGTGAGCAAAGAAAGACAAACTGAGGAACCTAAGAAGAAACCACATGTGTATGAAGAAAAAATTCATGAGACCACCCAATTTATACCCCAAGATTTATCACTATAAATAAATATTCAAACACTTAATCAACCAAAAGAACTAGTTTATGTTTCCCCACCAGCATACAATCCACCTCTTCCTTTTCCAAAAAGAGAATTTCAGGGTAGATATGAGGCATAGTACCAGAAGTTTCTAGAAATATTCAAACAATATCATATCAACATACCCTTTACAGAGGCTATTTCTCAAATTCTAGTTTATTCCAAATTCCAAAAAGATCTGATTTCCAATAAAATAAAAATAGAATATCTTGGTTTCATATAATTTAACAAATAATTCTCTACTATTGTTCGAGAGAAAATCCCACTAAATATGAGAGACCCTAGATTTTTTTCAATTCCATTTTCTATTAGAGAGTGTAAATTTGGGAGAGCTCTATGAAATCTTGGAGAAATCATCAACCTAATTCTATTGAGTGTTTTTTTCAATTTGGTACTTAAAGAGCTCAAACCAACTTGAGTAGGACTATAACATGCACACTGGTCAGTAAAAAACCCTAGAGGATTTCTTAAGGATGTTCTAGTCAAGGTCAAAAAGTTCATCTTTTCAATAAACTTCTTAGTTTTTGAAATTAAATAAAAAGGTGATGCCCCCATTATTCTAGAAATACCATTTTTGTCCATAGGAAAGGATTTAATAGATGTGAATCAAGTACATCTAATCTTTAGAGTTGTATAAGAACAGATAGTATTCAACCTCGTAAAAATTGTTCAATAATCAGATGATTCCATAGATTACAATTTTTCTCTCTTATCCAATAAAGATATGAATATATGTCCATAAAAGAATACATTGTGGAATATCTCCCTGATATATAAAAATAATATGATTTTGAGGAATTTATCTTCAATGAACCTCTCACAAGGGATACTTTTCCACCATTCACACCCTCAATAATTCAACTACCAACAGTATAGTTGAAGCCTCTAACCATTACTCTTAAGTATTCAAACTTAGGAGCTTCTAATTATCTTCCTGTAATCATCAAATTTGAACTATCCTTGTCATAAGAAGAAAAAATGGTTGAAGTATTAAAAATACAGAAGGAATCAATTTCTTAGGGTGTGGGTGATATCAAAGAAATCAATCCTATCTTGTGAACCCAACAAAATTTTACTTCAGGAATAAGAAAACCCCAAACATTAACCCCAATGGAGGATAAAAACACCAATGAAGGAAGTTTTTAAAAAGAAGTAATGAATATTCTAGATATTGGAATAATATTTTCAATCTATGACAGTGAATGGGTGAGCTCGCAAAAAGTTTTCCCCACAAAAGGTGGGGTCACAGTGGAAAAGACTGATGATAACAAATTGATCTCAACATGTTCCATCATTAGATGGATATTTTTCATAGATTGTAGAATATTTAATGTAGAAACATGAAAAGTTCATTTCCCTATTTCCTTTAGGGATCAAATATTATAATGATTTTCAAGACATAAATTCTACTATTTATTATACAGATAATTATAATAATATCAAATTTCAGTCAACTTAGCTGATTAATCAAAAACAATATTCACATGTCCATTTAGAACATTCTCCTATAGGCGCATGTCATTCAGTATGTGTTATTCTCCAAATAAACATCAAAGATGCATGACGCATATTTTCTAGGATATGGTAGAGTAATTCTTAGAAATCTTTATGGATGAATTTTCAGTTTATGGATGATCTTTCAAAATATACCTAAGAAATATGGAGTTATTCCTATGACAATTTAAAGATAAATTACTCTTTTTTAATTCGGAATATTTTTATTTATGGTTCAAGGAGAAATATTACTCAGTATAAAATATCCAAATATGACATAGAAGTCGTTCTTGATAAGATAAAAGTCATAAAATATTTTTTGAAACCATCAAAAGTTAAGGGTATAAGAAGATTTTTAGGACATGTTGGATTCTACAAGTGATTTGTCAAACGATTTTCCAAAGTAGTCCACCCCCTAATTCACCTTTTGTTAATGGAATTTCCAATTTAATTCACTAAAAAATTTCGGTAGGAATTGAATAATTTTATGAAAATATTGATAGAAGACCCAGTAATAATTTTACCAAATTGGGAAAAAGAATTTTCATGGATGTGTAACTCCATCGACCTTACTATTAGATTTATTTTAGGACAACAAGTTAGTCACATCTTCTAGAATATTTATTATTCTAGCCACACACTAATTGAATATCAGGTCAATTTCACTACTATGAATAAATAACACTTCGCCATTATGTATGCCTTTGAAAAACTATGTTCCTATTTGGTCATATCCAAGGTGATTGTACACACTCATCATGCTTCCCTCATGTATTTAATTAATGGTAATTATGGAGGTTCTAGGGTATGTCACCTTTATAGGGTGGTTAAAGTCCAACACAAATGGGGACTCCAAGGGAAATCCTGGTCCATCAGGCTTAGGGGTAATTTTCAGGGATCCACTACTAGAAAATGGACCTATCCCGAAAACCGTGAGGATAGACCCCCCCTATACCCACAGTTTTGGAAAACCGTGGGTATATGTGTCTATTCAATACCAATACCCACATTTTATTAAAACCGTGGGTATAGGGGGGTCTATCCCCACAGTTTTCCAAAACCATGGGGATAGGTCCTGAAAAGTGACCTATACCCATGGTTCCCTAAAACCTTGGGTATAGGGGTACCTATCCCCGCAGTTTTGGGGAAAACCGTGGGGATAGGTCTGGGATAAAATTCTTATACCCACGGTTATGAAAAATCGTGGGTATAGGTCACTTTTGAGTGCGCAGGGAAAAAAAATTTATGCGGGAAGGAATTTTGTTTTTGGTGGGAACCATATACCCACGGTTCTTCCCTCTATACCCACGGTTTTTATAAATATATTTAACTAAATATATATATATATATAAATATTTATACATATAGGTAATTTCAGGGTAGTGGTTAGACATGGTGTTTGTAGCGAAGAGGTCGCGAGATCGAAACTCGGTGCCTGCATTATTTTAGGACCTATACCCATGGTTTTGAAACCGTGGGTAAAATCCGTTGACACCGTGACAATTGGCTATGTTTCGGTGACATGGTGGCAGGACACCTATACCCACGATTTTGGAAAACCGTGGGTATAGTCTGGGGACGTATCCCGACGCCGTTGTAGCCCACGGTTCCCAAAATCGTGGGTATAGGCTATACCCACGGTTTTGGGGGCTATACCTACGGTTTTGAACCGTGGGTATAGGTTGTTTTTCCAGTAGTGATCAGCATGGGGAATTGGTGGAGTGCAATTATGGTCCTTGATGGAATGCTACAGCTTTGGAAGGGGAAATTTTGGCATTTATCAGCATAGTGGACACTACTTTTCAACAACACTGGAACAACATAGGTTTTGGGTGCGACTCTACAATGGTGGTTCATGCAATAAGGGTGGGTCAAACTAGACCGTCATGGAAAGTGATATGTAAATTGATAAATTTCCTTGACAAGATTTCTTCTCTAAACTACTTTATCATGCACACCTTTAGGGAAGTGATATACATTGAATATGCACACAAAGGGGTCATGGAAGAAAGGGAAATCAGGACTATCATGGTACCTAACGACATGATCCATCTTCTCACTCAAGACAAATGTAAATTATCATCATTCTGTCTTTTTTAATGTTTTAATTTTTTCAATATAAGAGCTTTTCCTCACATTTCAAAAACAATGTACACAAAATGTAGTTGTTGATCATTTATCCTGACATCCTCTGCCACTCATCAAGGATGACGATAATTCTGAAATCTAATTTGATTTTCCTGATGAAAACCTTTTTAGTATTAATGTTCAACCATGGTTCTTTGATATTTATAATTATATATCCATTGTATTTTTTCAATAATACCTCACCTATGAACAAAGGATAATATTTTTAGTTGAAACAAAACATTACTTTTGGGATGAACCACTTATTTTCTAGAATTGAGTTAATGGCTTGTTCCGACATTTCATTCTTGAAAATGAAATCCAAAATGTGCTAGAAATATGTCATACGCTGCCAAATAGAGGACACAGTGGAACCAAGTGTATTGTAGAAAAGATTATATAAAGTGGAATTTTAGTCCCACTATACACCAAGGAACTAGGGAATTTTTCAATGCTTTGATAGGTTCCAGTGAACTGGGACCAATAGGAAAAGAAATGAAATTCCTCAAAATTTAATCATGGAAGTCAAAATCTTTGACTTGTGTGGCATAGACTTCATGGGACCATTTCTCAATTCATATGGAAAGTCCAATATTCTTATTTTCAATAACACCATATCAAAATTGATAGAATTTGATGCCACATCACATGAGACACCAAAAGTGTTCATGAATTTCTGGAAAAATAATGTTTTTAAAAGATTTGTATTTACTAGGTTACTCATAAGTGATCATGGGACTCATTTTACCAATAAATTTGTAATAGGATTTTTAGAAATTATGGAATCTTCTATAACCCAGGAACTCTCTACAACCAACATTGAAGTTGAAATATTGAATTAACAAACAGGGAGATCAAACAAATATTAGAGAAGACTGTGAACATAAGATGATGTGACTAGAGTTTGAAACTAGATGATCCACTATGTGCATACTGCACTATGTACACAACATCCATTGGAACCAAACTGTTTAGACTAGTTTATGGGAAATGGTTTCATCTTCTAGTTGAACTAGAGCATCACTCATACATGGAAATTTAGAAGATAAATTTGAATCTTAAAAAACCTAGAGAAGCTCAAATCCTATAACTAGATGAATTATAAGAAATCATAAAAGATACTTACAATAATTCCAAAATCTCTAAAGAGAGAAAATAGTAATGGAATGATCATCACATTAAAATACACGTCTTCATCTCAGAAAATAAGGTCCTCTTATTCAATTACAAATTGAAATTATTCCCTGGGAGGTTAAAATCTAGACGTTCTGGCCCCTTTGAATCCATTCTTGTTTTTCCTATGGGGCTATTTAAATTTAAAATAATGGTAGACTAACATTCAAATTTAATGTTATAATACTAAAAATCATTCAAGAACCCTTATGTAAAGGTTTTTTCATCATCCTAAAGTTCATATAAACCTTAATGGAGTCAAGATCATGAGTTTAAAGGAAGTGATGACTAGGAGGCAACCTAGGGTGGGTCATTTTATGCTATATTAGGATATCCTTAGGAAATGATAGGATAATCCTTGAGCTGAAGGATAGGGTTTCACCAAAATTTGATCTAAAAAAGTCAATTATATGATGTGTAACCCTATTACACGTTGTGTACCTTTTCTACCAAAAATTATATAAAACCCATCATTTCACAACATGAAACATAGTTACACATCATTTAGCACCTCGGGAAAAAATTTAAACAAAGGATGTGAATGCTAGGTTCACGACCCGAGGATTCCCCCTCCCCCAACCCTTTGAATTCCTCCCACGACTTCCTTCTCCTTCCTCTATACTGGATGAGAAGACATTCCCTTCTATTCTATCCCTCAACCACACACCCTCGACCCTCCACCTCCCTCTCATTCGATCATATCACATCTTCCCATCATTGCACCCTCCTTCACAACTTACACCACCCCCTCCTCATTCATGACTTCAACCAATGACCTCCCTTTTCTTTTCCCTACCATTCACATGATCCCCCCCCCCTCTCCCTTCCACTCTCAACTATGAAACCCCCTCCCCCTTCTACTCCCTCTTGCCCCTCCCCCCCACCTCCCATCCCCTCCCACCATTTCAACATTGACCTCCCCCCCCATTATCCTTCCCCATCCACATCCACTCCTAGTATGGAGCTTACCAAAATTCTATAGTTAGCACATTCTGAATCGTCATTGGATCATGATGAACAACCACCTAAAAAATTCCCACACATTACCACACCTTATTCACACTCATCAGCATGGGCAGCATCTCCCCCGCTCCTGCATTAGCTCGTGCTGCACCGACCACTCACTATGAATCCTTCACTAGCTATGAGGACACAATCGCAGATAAAAACATCCATTTTCAAACCTTCTTATGCTTCTCCAACCTAAAACATTATGTCAACCTAATCTGGCTGTAGGAAAAGCCCATGATAACAGAAAAGACCTTGGACATGGCCATTCTCACCCACTTAAACATCAATGGTAACATCTTAGAGCTCTTATACATGCTCTATATCCCTTTAATTGTTGAGGTATGTGAGAAAATGTATTGTGATCTACTCCTGGAGTTCCCTTCCATATTTGAGGTAGTAGTGGATAGCCTGTGACTCTTTCTAGGTGGCTGACCTCATGAGCTTTCATTTATCAAAATCATCATCAACCTAGATATCTAAATAGAAGAGTTTTCTATGTTTGAGATATTTATGACACTAAAACATGAGAGGCCACAGTCTGATTCGAATCACCTATGGAATATGATTTCATGAGATGCCCTGAAATGGTATGACCCCCAGATCACCAAGTACACTTAGTTGTTTATCCTAGCGCATTGGATACTCCATCAATCCTGGTATCATTCCAAGTTTCCTGAGAAGAATCTAATGGATGTTTGAGCAAGTTAAATGTCTTCATTTTGGCATAAGCCATGTGCATCCCAGCCATCAACATCGCTTCTTATTTTTCATAATACTATCGTTCTCACACATAGTGGACCAGAAAAACATTAATGGGAGGTTCATTCATTTCCCACTAAGCAATACATCTTAGAGTTTTTTATACTACTCTTCCCCTCGCATCCCTAGGACATATAGAGGCTATTGATTTTTTGATGTTTCATAAGATGCAGCTCTTAGTAAGGTATGATTACATTTACCACTGGGTAGCATGCATACACGAGGAAGCACTAGCAACATACCCACCACTTAAGTGGACCCACCACATGATTCTCCCACCACTTCTCCACCATAACCTACCACCCATATCCCTACCTTTACATCTACCACATAGACTATTTCTTCACCCACCCATCCCACTATGCCATATCTATGGGTCATGTAGTGATGCATCCTTGGGAACCTGTGATGGATCTCTACTGATCTACACCTTCTCTTCATTAGGCATGCTGACTTAACTACCCCCCCCCCCCACCCTCTTCTACCACAAACTCTCCTCCACCACCAACACCTACCATACCCTTCACTTCAACCACCCCGACCCCACCCACATTCCATATAGACCTACCCTCAAAGATCTCTGACCCTTTTTCCCCACAAGAGTACCTCACTGAGCAGGCCCAGCAAGGAAAGGGGCCAACCACTACTACATCTATCGTGGTTCCCTTTTTATATCCAACTACAAGATTCACAAACCCACTTCGGATTAGCACCTCTACACCACCTACACTAGCTCATCTTTCCAACACAACGACTCCACCCTCAATAGTTGCTCCACCTGCACATGCTGCCACCACTACCACTGACCCAACTAGAGAGCTTCTGCAGCCACCGGATCATGAGTTGACATGGATGATATTTTTGATTTTTTCGGCTTATCTTAGTTGTCCACTTTTATCAATTTGGTTTTAAAATTATTTTTTAGGGATGGTTGTTCTTCCATTTTCATATGTTTATCCCGTTATTTTGTACTGCTACACTCTTCTATATATATTGGAACTACTTTTGTGTCACTTTTACTTGGATTAATTTTCATATCATTAAAACATTTAATAGACATGTATAGGTCCTCTATTTCTTCTATGGTTGTTAATAGACCATTACCACCATATGTTTTGGTTCAATTATTGACTCAGTGTGTGGCCGGGATTGAATTTCAACTTCAAGAACTATCACTAGAGATTCATGAATAATAGAAACCACCATGAGCTATGATACCCTTTCTTCCAAATTTGATTCTTGATCTCAATTCTCCTAAAGTCATCAATCCAATCAAGACACCCCATGATTTGGAGGACACCACTACAATAAACTGTATAAACCAATGGAGACACTAAGCTGATGGACATCACTGCCTGATATTTTGGTTCATCTATTTAGATGACGACATTTATATTATTTCTTTATAGGAGGAAACCCATAGTTCATCATTTTTTATTTTTGATTCCTTATGATGAATGTAGTTCTTGAGTCTTTTTAATTTATTCATGAATTCCTTTAGCTTTATTGTATGAACATGACTGCACTTAAATGAAATTGGTTTAAATTTCACATTATACTATGCACCTACCTATATTTTTTTCAAAAAAAAGTATTTAAACATATGGAATAATGATTTTAGCTAGTCCAGGATTTTTTTTTTAACCTATTTAATAGGTATCCCAAAGAACAACTCAAGACATCAATGTTTCCCCATGGCATGCCACTTATTACAGGGTGCTCTGGATTCCCTCATCATTCTTTTTTTTGAATTTTAATTTCATTTTTCTAAGAATTATTTTTTCATAAAACACCCACAATACTTCCATGGATAGTGTGAACACTATCTCTTTTTAATTGTGGGGGATTGTTTTAAGTTTCACTTTCAATAAATATAAATTTTGGCATATTCTCATCTATCTATGAGACATTTTTTATATTGGAATCATTCTTTAAACCTGAAAAGCATTATTCCCATTTAAGTGAAATAAAAAATTAAGTTAGAAATTATTGGAAATATCTGTTTTATCTCTGTATAGGTTTTTATAATGATTTTTGAGCTTATAAATTTATTCCAAAATCTACATTTTTGAAATCATGGTTGATTGACTTATTATTATGTTTTATACCCTTAGTGATTTTGAGTTTCAATTTTTATTCTCATTACTAAGAGGAATCTGAGCCTACAATTTCATTTCCATTTTTAGTATATTTCTTGAGTGACACCTAGGATATGTAAACCTATCTAAACATTCCTTGAGATCTTATTGAGTCTATGAAATAAAAATTAAAATTTTAAAATGATTGATTAAATCTTTGTTGAGATATTTTTTCCTAAGACCCACCTTACATATTTCCCTAATTATGCCTGTAGTTTCAATAAATGACCTTATATGATGAAGTCATTCCTGGAAATGTGGTTTTTACCCACGGTTATCTACCAACAGTTTTTTTAAACCGTTGGAAAAGGAGGGTTGGGAAACCCTTTCCCAACGGTTCTTAGAACCATTGTGAAAGGGTACACCTTTGCCAATGGTTTCATATAACCCTTGGAAAAGGGGGTGTTCAAGTTACCCTTTCCCAACAGTTTTTAAAAACCAATGGTAATTCTTTACCCCAAATACATTCGGGTCGCTGCTCTCCCCCATTCGCGACAGAACCCTAGATCTATCCAGCGCTCGGCTCCTCTCGCGAATTCCCCCATCCTAATAGGTGAAACTCCATATGAATCTTCTAAATCATGTATTTTATTCTTTATACACATAATATTTAAGTGCTACCTTGTTTTTATTGTTATTCATCTAATATTTTAGTTTTAAGTTTTGATTTTGATGTGATTTCACCGTGAAAAATAGGAAAATGAAGGAATATTTTGTTAATTAATTATTATCTCGGGGAATATAATTTGCGTTATAATGTACATGCTAAATAAAGGGGTAATGTAATAAAAGAACTTGAATAAATTGTGGAAGTTGGGGTATGTTGCTTCTATGAGAGGTTTTTTGTTGTGTTTCATTGTATGTTGTAGGCTGTTGTATGGTGATTGAGGTGACCAGTTGGGCTTTGTGATATGTACGGTTGTAATGTGATGGTTAGTGGGCATGAATGTGACATGTGAAGTTGTGTGATAGTGATGATGTGTGGTGGTGTTGTGCCATGTGGAGGTGTTGTGTGATGAGGTTGTGGTGTATGATGTGGTGAGGAGGTTTTAGTTGTGCAGTGGTTCTGATGTGCAATATTTTTGTTGTAATATGTGGTTGTTTTGGTGAGATGGATGGCTGATGTAACATGGCGACAATGGTTATTGTGAGATGGTGAGTTGTTGTGTGGTGGTTTTATTAGTTTCCTGGTTATCTATGGAATAAATTATGTTTTTAAAATAAAACAAAACAAGAAAGTAAATAAATGAGATTGAATAGAAATGGATGTGTGGTAAATGGATTTAATTAATTTAACATTAAATGAACGGACAATGTAGGTGTGAATTAAGTGGCTTATAAATAAAAGTGGGAATTTATATGTGTCTTGTTTGGTGGTGGTTTGGTGTGTTGCATATAGTGGTGAAAGTGGTTGTGATGGTTTATGTGTTGTATGGTAGTAGTGAAGTGTGTGATTATGTAGTTAATGTGAACCCATAGGTTGGGTATTTTGTGCTATCTATATATCATGTATTTTATGTTATTTCTACACATTCCCAACCAGAGTTGGATAAACTTACCAACAATCAGAGGTTTTGAGTTATGGATATTTTTTCTAATATCTAGGATGGTGGTTATATGGTTGGATAGCTACCATTTCTTCCCTACTCTTCCATCATAAATGATTGACCATGTGTTTTTAGGCAAGATGAGATGTGATTGTCCATGTGTCTTCATGTGAGATGTACAATGATTTCCCTAGTGTTTTCAAGTGAGGTGTGATGTGATAAGGCTATTATAAGATGTGTCATGTGGTTGGGGTCATGTCGGGTAGGAGGATGGCCCAAAGTTGATGTTATTCATGTTCATGATACCCTACTAATATGGTTATGGGATGAGGCATGCTCTGAAGTGATAACACATTAATTTCTTGTTGGTTTTACATTTTTTTCAATAACACATTAGTATGTTTTTTTCACATGTGTAGTTGATACCTTGATTATTTTCTTCCTTTATCATTTACATAAATTTATTTTCTATTAAAGTTCAATCTTGTTCAATTGTTTATGACAAAATGACTTATAAAAATTCTTTTTATAGAATTGACAGAATTTGGATGTATGAAACCGATCGGATCTCAAGAGATTTTCAAAACAATTTGGATAGCTTTATAGATTTTTCATTTCACAATGCTTCAGATAGTGGTCACATGCATTCCCCATGTTCCAATTGTGTTGGTAGACCTTGGTTGAGCTGTAAAGAAGTCATCTACCACATAACCAAGAACGGTTTTCAAGCAAACTACATCGTGTGGTATCACAATGGGGAGAAAATGAAATCTCAAATTAGTGATGATCGAAATGAATGGACTGGAATGGAGAATTTTTTAGATGATCGGTTTCTATTTATTCGTCGTCATGAAAAAGAAAGGATTTCAACTCAAGAAGACTTCGACATGAGGACAACTGGTGCATCTGGTGAAAATGATGATATTGATATTGTGAAAAAATTGAATGATGCTTCCACGACTCTAGTATATCGACAATGTGATAAAATGAAAAATTTGGAATTTTTTAATCCGATTGTTTCATGGGAAAACTATGTATGGGATTTCTAATACAGCAATCGATTACATTTTTACCCTCTTAAAGGATTTACTTCCAGATGATGCAGATATTCCCTCAAACCACTATAATGCATGGAAGTTATTTAAAGAAATTCAATTTTCAAGAAACAAAATTCATGCTTGCATGAAAGATTTTAGTTTATTCTGGGAGGAAACCGCTAAACGAAATGATTGTATAAAATGTGGCACATCCCGCTGGAAGTCAAAATCTGATAGAACACCATCCCACGTTCCACAGAATGTAATTTGGCACTTTCCATTGATCCCCAGACTCCAGAATCTATTTATGTCTGATGACATATCAATAAAAATGAGATGGCATGATACCGAGAGAAATAATACTAATGATGAGTTGGTTCATCCTGTAGATGGATTTTCAAGGAAGAGATTTGATGCTCAACATCCTGATTTTGCAGCTGACGTGCGTAATGTGAGGCTGGGTCTTTCATGCGACGGTTTTAATCCGTTTGGGAAGATTCTTACTTTGCACAGCACATGGCCAGTTTTTATAAATATTTATAATCTTCCCCCATGGTTTTGTATGAAAAAACCTTTCACTTTCATGATTATACTCATATCTGGTTCTTCTGATCCCGGCATTGATATTGATGTATACATGAAACCTTTAATAAAAGAGTTGTAACTGCTTTGGGATGTGGGAGTGCACACATATGATGCATGTTCAAAAGACATATTTCATATGCGTGATGCACTTATCTGGACGATCAATGATTTTCTAGCTTATGCAATGATGTATGAATGGAGCATGAAGGGAAAACTGTCATGCCCAGTTTGTATGAAGAATACACAATGATTCTTTCCAAATTATCATCCATATAGAACGAATCATCGAATATTTGATAATACCAAAGAGACTGATGATCCACCTCAGTGTGTGTCTAGAACTGATGTGCTTAATAAATTGAAAGATTTCAGTTTTTCATTCGGGAAGGGTCAAATGAAATCTGGAATGAGAAAAAATGTTTCCCCTGAAACCTATTAAAATTGGAGGAAAAGGGGTATCTTTTTTGATTTTCCTTATTGGTCAACCAATTTATTACGTCATTTCTTAGACGTAATTCATATTGAAAATAATATGTGTGAAATTTTTCTTTCAGTTCTTATAAATGTCAAGGGGAAGACAAAAGATGATTTACAATCTCGGCATGACTTGGTGGATTGGGGCATCCGACCAGAATTGCATCCTGTGCATATCAGTGAAAATAAATGGCAACTTTTATGTGCTTCTTATGTGATGATACCTACAGAAAAAAACAATTTCTACAAGTATAAGAGACTATTAGAGTTCTAGATGGCTATTCAAGAAACATATCTAAACTGGTCAATAGAAGATAGTTGAAGCTAAAAACTTTGAAGACTCATGATTATCACATTCTACTGCATGAGTTGCTTCCAATAGCAATCCATCATATTTTTTCCAATAACGTAAGGGTGAATGTTATTCGGTTGTTCCATTTGTTTAGATATCTTTGTGCTAAGAATTTGTCCAATTCTTTCTTGCAAATAATGTCGACAGATGCCCCATTAATTTTGTGTGAGTTGGAGAATATATTTCCTCCATCATTTTTCACATGCATGTTGCATCTGACTGTCCATATTCCCACTGAAATACTTCTTGGAGGACCTGTTTCTTTTCATTGGATGTATCCAACTAAAAGAAATATGTACACATTAAAGTCTTATGTCCGAAACAGGAATCATCCTGAAGGTTCTATCGTGAATGGTTACTTGGCTCAAGAATGTATGGATTTCTGCTCGATGTATTTGTCAGATCTTACTACAAGAATGAACAGACCAATGAGAAATGAAGAAGAACAGTATGATCAAATTGAACCCAATTTTCTATTACTTCCTCAAACATGAGGAATTCTTGGATCATATACATTGAATACATTAATCCATGAAGAGCAGGAGATGAAACATCGTACAGTTTTGTTCAACTGTGATTTGTTCGATGATTATATCAGGTAACTAAATAGAATATGTATATCTTACATATATATCTATTAAAATATTCGTATTTTTTATCTACAGGGAACATAAAACAATGATAAATAGGAAGCATTGTTCTTTATCATTGAGAAGGAGAGAGACTTTTCATAGAAAATAGTTTTCTTCTTGGTAAAAATTGAAGGTAAAAATAATACTGTTTGAAAAAATTATATCAATATTTAATTATGTTTAACAGTCATTTATATTGCAGGTATTGAGTTTGTCTGCTGACTCTGTCTCTGAGAAAATAATAGCTTTGGCTTTTGGTCCTAATACCGTGGTTCGTGACTGTAAATCAATTGTTATCAATGGGTACAAATTTATTGCCACTGAACAAGCAAAGAACATGAGAACACGGCATGATGGTGTTATGGTTACTGCCACAACAGATTTTTATTCTAGTGCATTAGATAGTAGACCGCGATTTGAAAATGTGGGTTATTATGGAGTCATTGAGAAAATAATAATATTGGATTATTACTCTAATGGATGAGTCACAATGATGAAATGTCATTGGTTTGATTCTATGATGATAGATGACACATTTATTAATGATTCTGGATTTCAAGTAATTAATATGACTCACACTCTTGCTACTGAAGAACCATATGTGTTGGAATCAATGTCTAAACAAGTTTTTATGTCCAAGACCAACTTTGACATGAATTTGGTGTCATAGTTGAAGTAATTCCAAGACATATTTTTGATGATGGTGATAATGGAATTGACACTATCCCTAGTGCCATTGGAACTAATCCATTTATTTCTTTTGATGACTCCAATAGCTCAATTGTCATAGTTGATTGTGAACCTGAAGTTGTGGTTGAAAATATATAGAATCATTCATCCATGTTCTCAATTATTTTGGTTTACCTCGAGTTCGGTTGTTAAGGTTGGTAATATTCAAATTGATTTAGTATTGATCACAAATATGTTTTAGCTGACTTGACCGAAATGTGAATTTTCAATGTTTATTGGTTGCAGTTTTATTTGAATTGCATTTTCTAATTTAGAATTAAACTGTATTCAAACCTAGTCAAACAATATTTCTAACTTGGTGAACATTACAACGTGAATGATTTATTAAATCCATTCAATCTCTTCTAAAACAATTGATAGCTAAATTACCAATGAATCCCCTTATTCCCTCATATATTTAGTTTTTTGGGTTACACATTAGTTTCCTTGTTAAGGTTGGTAATATTCAAATTTATTTAGTATTGATCACAAATATGTTTTAGTTGACTTGACCATTATGTGAATTTTCAATGATTATTGGTTGCAGTTTTATTTGAATTGCATTTTCTAATTTGGAATTGAACTGTATTCAAACATAGTCAAATAATATTTCTAACTTAGTGAACATTACAACTTTAATGATTTATTAAATCCATTAAAGCTATTCTAAAACAATTGGTAGCTAAATTACCAATGAATCCCCTTATTCCCACATCTATTTAGTTTTTTGGGTTACACATTAGCTTCATTTTTCTAATTAATTACATATTTATTTCCAAAAGCAGAAAATGCAGCCAATTGAAGAGAGATGAAGGAAAAAATGATGGAGAAAAATCGTCTAATGGTTGAGTTGGTCATTCGACCATTAGTGCCTACAGTGAGTACTTTATTTCGAATATATATATTTAAAAAATATATAATGTCATGTGATTAATTTTTTGTAAACTTTTTTGTAGGATCCACCTATACGTCGACAGTTATTCTATGAGGAGGCTAGTACTGGTCCTAGTACTCAGGCTGGTGGTACGAGGAGGGTTCGTACCAGAGGTGGATGAGCAGCTGTGCGTACCTGACTAGACCCTGCCCCTCCCACTGACATGTCATCCTTCACACATTCTAATCCCGGTGTGTTGTTAGGGACACATGGGATATTTAGGCCTCCCATGTTTTCTCCACCTTTTTCATCTTCTAGCCCAGTATTTTCACATCCCAAGATGATTCCCACTCCCTAGTCAGAATCCGGCCATACAGCTATCCCGTCTTCTTTTCCTTCTACTTCTGTCTCTCTGAGCTTCTATATTCCATCGTCTTCGACTCCTGTTCCACCACAGGGTGTTCCATTAGTTTCTATGGATCTAGTGGCGCTCAGCGATTAGACTAGCACAGGTGTATTTATAGAACCCTAACAAATTTTTATTGCAATATTTATTTTCATTATAACATGTTTTGATAAAATATTTTTTTTCTTTCATGACAGAATCATCTACTAACAGGAGGCGGGGGCGGGGGCGTACATGAATGTGTTTGGTGTGGAACCACCGCACATAGGTTATGGTGGATTATAATGAAGACAACCAAATGGTTGAGAAAGCAGGGCAACAATGTCAGAGTTTTTTTGGCGACGCTTGCCAAATACTCCGACATCATTCCCGTCAACCCGCTATCATGGAGACATTTGCCACATGAGGTCAAGGATAGAGCTTGGGTAGATATATGGGTAAAAAATATATTTTATTTAATGCCATGAATTATTTTTGTATTTATATGAATTAATATTTTGATGTCAGCTTTGATTTAATTTTATCGATGGTGAGGGTCCATGACCGGAACGTCTAAAGGATTTAGGTGAGCTTTTGAGAGCCTAAAAGCATGAGTTGTATATTGGCCAGTGTGCTAGAGTTGGTACTCAGTTATAGGTTGTACCAGTTGTGGATGATTGTCATATAGAGTAGTATCGTCAGATGATTACTCATTGGACGAGTACCCAGTTTAAGGTATGAATTACATTTAAGGTATTTAAATAATAACTTTCATGTTTTGAATTAATATTATCCTTTTCATTATCGAGTTTTATTTATGAATCATCTGGAAAATTTAAAAAAAAACATTGATGTAAAAAAATACCTCCACACACTAGGATGTACTTCGATGCCGGATCATGAGAGGAAACAGGTATGACAATTGTTTATAAGTTTTCTTTAGGACTTGCATTTTCTTTTATTTCCTCAATTATTTAATCTTTTTCTAATGTTTTCATATAACTTTATTTTTCAATGTCAATGTAGATGAAAATACAGAATATTGAAGGACGTTTTCCTCGAGCAAAACTGTTTAGCTCGAGTAGATGGAAAACGGATGGAAGTGCCGTCAATGAAGCAAATCAGCCACAGATTGTAAGTTTTAATCTGTTGATTTCATTTTTTTATATCTATTTTGTAACATAATAATATATTTATATTTTTAACAACCTGCTTTAGAGGCCCTCGATGCCCAAGAACCAGACAATTTTGGGCCAACTGATCACTTATATCAGGTATCGGGAGAGAATCATCCTTGCAGAGTACGCTGCTGACCTAGGATATCCTCGACGAGGTATTGGCCCTCCTCAGGTATGAGTTGTTTTTCCACCGAGCTACAACAACTTAGGGCATAGGCAGAATAGGCTGAGAAAAGGGCCACAGAGATGGAAGAACAGTCTGCTAGTTAAAGAGTGCATTTATGAAATTTATTAAAGTTCTACGCCCAACACTTCCAGCAGAGGCCAGCCTAGCTTTTGATGAATATATTTCGTCAATATGTTCTATATATGGTGCACCAGGTGGCAGTTCTAGTGGTGGTCAGGACGATGTCCAGCTGGATGATGATGATGGTGAGGAGTCTGATGCGGAAGAGGAGGGAGAGGAGGAGGGAGAGGCGGATGGCGAGGGTGAGGAGGAGGGCGACGGTGAGGAGGAGGGTGCTGAGGAGGGTGAGGATGATGATGGGGATGAGGACGAGGGTGATGATGATGGTGAACATGGTGATGGTGATGTGGGACAAATTGATCTGCTACATTTTTTACTAATATTACTGATATTTGATGTTTAATCTATTCTAGTTGTTGGTTTCTTCTAGACCCGTAGTATAGTATTGGAGTTGAGTTATTTTTATATATTGTCAGTTTTTATGGATGTTGTTGTCTATTAGTGGTTGTGTGTTTGGGAACTCCCTGGACAGCCCCCCTCCTTCCTGGACCCTGGAAATCCCCCCACCATCCTCCTTGGACCCCGGACATCTGCCCATACAGCCCCCCAGATAGCCCCCCACCATCCTACTTGGTCCCCGAACAGCCCCCCTGGACACCCCCCCTGACATCCCCCCCACCCTCCTCCCTGAACCCTGGACATCCCCCCAGATAGCCCCCCGGACAGCCCCCCACACAGCCCCCCAGACAGCCCCCCCCCCCCACCCTCATCCTTGGACCACGAACAACCCCCTGAACACCCCCCGCACAGCCCCCCCCCCCCCCCACCCTCCTCCTTGGTCCCTGGACAGCCCCCCAGACACCCACCGGACAGCCCCCCCAAACAGCCCCCCCACCCTTCTTGATTTCATTTAATACTAGAAAATCTATAATATATATTTTATTTATTTTCATCATGATAATCAATGTAAATCACATTTACACATCTAATCAATATCATATATTCTTGGTATGTTTTAAAAGGAATGTATTCATTGGTCGTGGCATTGTTAGATCTGAAATGTTTCATAGCATGATAAACTATAACCTAATCCATACTAAGAATGATATAAAAATATTCTATATGAATTTCCATAAGATTTTAAGTAAATACCATTCCACTAATAGACACATGAGGATTCTCATATGTGACGTGTACGAGTCATCCTCGCCTCAATATGAGGTGTGGTGTGGCTGAAACCATTCATAGTGTCTCTCTTTTATTTAAAATGTACATCATTTTATGTGAAAACAACAACTGACATACGAAAAACTGACCAAATGCATTCAAAATGTGTTGATGCTTTAGGACAACGATCCAAGGGTCATATCTGATGTGTACGAGTCAAACCCGCCTCAATCCGAGGCACGGTGTGTCCGGGATCACTCTAAGTGGCTCTCTTTTGTTTAAAATAGACAATATTTTAAGTACATACAGAAAAATGACCAAACGGATTCTAATTGTGTTGATACTTTAGCACAACATTCCATGGGTTTTATGTGACATGTATGAATCAACCTCGCCTCAATTGGAGTCGCGGTGTGGCCAGAACCACTCAAAGTGTCTGTCTTTTGTTTCAAAAGGACATCATTTTAAGTGAAAAACATCAACTGGCATACGGAAAACCGAACAAATGCATTCAGATTGTGTCGATGCTTTATAACAATGATCCATGGGTCATATGTGACGTGTATGAGTCAACCCCGCCTCAATCTGTGGTGCGGTGTGTTCAGGATCACTCTAAGTGACTCTCTTTTGTTTAAAATGGACAACATTTTAAGTACATATGAAAAACAGACCAAACGGATTCTGATTGTGTTGATACTTTAGCACAATGATCCATGGGTCATATGTGATGTGTAAGAGTCAACCCCGCCTCAATCGGAGACACGGTGTGGTTGGCACCACTCAAAGTATCTGTCTTTTGTTTCAAAACGACATCATTTTAAGTGAAAAACATCAACTGGCATACGGAAAACCAACCAAATGCATTCAGATTGTGTCTATACTTTAGCACGATGATCCATGGGTCATATGTGATGTGTACGAGTCAACCTTTATTCAATATGAGGTGCGTTGTGTCCGACACCATTCATAGTTTCTCTCTTTTGTTTTAAATGGACATCATTTTAAGTGAAAACAACAACTGACGTACGAAAAACTGACCAAACGCATTGAAAATGTGTTTATGCTTTAGGAAAACGATCCAAGAGTAATATGTGACGTGTATGAGTCAACCTCGCCTCAATCTAAGGCACGTTGTGGCCGGGATCACTCTAAGTGGCTCTCTTTTGATTAAAATGGACAACATTTTTATGTACGTATGGAAAACTGACCAAACAGATTCTGATTGTGTTGATATGTTAGCACAACGATCCATGGGTCATATGTGACATGTATGAATCAACCCCTCCTCAATCATAGACATGGTGTGGCCAACACCACTCAAAGTGTCTGTCTTTTGTTTCAAAAGGACATCATTTTAAGTGAAAAACATCAACTGGCATACGGAAAACCGACCAAACGCATTTTGATTGTGTCGATGATTTAGTACAATGATCCATGGGTTATATGTGATGTGTACGAGTCAACCTTGCCTCAATACGAGGCGTGGTGTGGCCGAAACCATTCACAGTGTCTCTCTTTTGTTTAAAATGAACGTTATTTTAAGTGAAAACAACAAATGACATACAAAAAACTGACCAAACGCATTTGAAATGTTTTTATGCTTCAAGAAAACGATCCAAGGGCCATATGTGATGTGTACAGGTCAACCCCACCTCAATCTGAGGTATAGTGTGTTCGGGATCACTCTAAGTGTCTCTCTTTTGTTTAAAATGGACAACATTTTAAGTACATATGGAAAACTGATCAAACAGATTCTGATTGTGTTGATACATTAGAAAAACGATACATGGGTCATATGTGACGTGTACGAATCAACCCTGCCTCAATCTGAGATGTGGTGTGGCCAGCACCACTCAAAGTGTCCGTCTTTTTTTTCAAAAGGACATCATTTTAAGTGAAAAACATCAACTGACATAAGGAAAACAGACCAAATGCATTCGGATTGTGTTGATTATTTTGGAAAAGGATCCATGGGTCATTTGAGATGTGTACAAGTCAACCTCATCTAAATACGAGTTGCGGTTTTGTCGGTACCACTCTAACTATGTCTCTTTTGTTTAAAATGGACACGATTATAACAGAAAAAAACAACTGGCATACGGAAAACCGACCAAACACATTCGGAATCTGTTGAAATTTTAGGACAACGATCTATGGGTCATATGTTACGTGTGCGAGTCAACCACGGCTCAATCCAAGCCGTTTTGTGGCCGAGACCACCCAAAATGTCTCTCTTGTGTTTAAAATGGACAACATTTTAAGTACATACGAAAAACCGAACAAATGGATTCTGATTGTGTTGATATTTTAGAACAACAATCCATGGGTCGTTTGTGATGTGTGCGATTCAACTCCGCCTCAATCTGAGGTGCGGTGTGGCCTGCACGCCTCAACTTTTCTCTCTTTAATTTAAAAATCACTTCATTTTAAGTGAAAAAAACAACTGACATACGGAAAAATGACCAAAAGCTTTCGGAATATGTTGATACATTAGGAAAACGATCGATGGGTCATTTTTGACGTGTACGAGTTAACCTCTCCTCAATCCGAGGCACGGTGTCGCCGGTATCACTCTAGATGTGTGTATTTTGTTTAAAATGAACATCATTTGAGGTAAAAATATGTGCTATATGAAAAACCAATCAAATTATGAATTGAATTCCGGATTCCACATATAATTGTCATCAAAATATTAAATTGAATTCTAAATAAATTATGTATGTTTATAATTACAGTATGAATTCTAATTTAATTATGGATGTGTATAGTTTCAGGATGCATTATATGTTAAATTTGTATGAATTTGTTCTCTATATGTATGTGTTAATTGGTTATTTCAGGTAAAATAATTGTATATATATGTGTTAGTTTATTGTAGGTACAATAATTGGATTGAAAATGAGAGGCAATGCACAAAATGACACATGTTGTGCAAATTTCACAAAATGAGAGCTGATGTGAAAATTACAGGCTGCTGCAATTTTCACAGCATAGGGTATGCCAACGGTTTCAAACCGTTGGCATAGCCTCTCTGAGGTCTTTTTTACCAAAGTTTCATAGAACTGTTGGTAAAACTCCTTTCCCAATGGTTCATAGAACCGTTGGTAAAACTCCTTTCCCAACGGTTTAGAAACCGTTGGGAAAGCAGAGAGTTCTTGTTTTTTCCAACGGTTTGGCACAACCATTGGGATAGGTTAATTTTTTCCCAACCTATCCCAACTGTTCACAATAAACCATTGGGTAAAGCATTCCCAATGGCTTACATCCCTACGGTTTGCAGAACCGTTGGTATAACATATACCAACTGTTCTGCAGCCTTTCCCAATGGTTCAGAACCATTGGGAAAACATGTATTTCTAGTAGTGAGTTATTACAAGATTATTATTCCTTCCTACCCTATTCATTGTGAAATTCATGACTTTACTTTGGACAAGTTTGGGGTAGGATATCAAAAATAACAAGGTTATTTTACTATAGAGACTTATTTTTTTTTCTCAATAGACTATTTGGTTATGATCTATTTATACTTTGTAGCATTTAATTCCTATCTTTTTAATTGAAATAAATTACTAAGAAAAGAAAAAATCTACATGGGTTTTGTATTAGGAAGGTTAAAAATCACCATTTATAGAATGGTGAATCCCTTGAAATATAATATGTGGTTAGTGGATGGAAGTGAGATTTGTCCTAGAAGTGAATTTCAAAAAAAATACAAATACAAAAATAATGAACATGATACCTTTTTCAAACATACTTGAAATATAAATGGATCCAACCTGAGCTATTGGGATCATGGATTTTAAACTTTGGAAGATTCGTTTTGTAACACTTGTCATGACTATAATGCATTTTACTTCAAATGCTACCCTTTTTTGAGCATGTTTTTAACTTTTTTCCTACCTACCCACAGCCTTAGAGTCATTTGAACCCAATTGTTAAAGCCCACATGGTTGATTTTTTATTTATCTTTAAGAAGTGGAGATGATAGAACCAATTAAAGCCTAAATTACCAATGAAATATCATGGTTATAGTCAAGTACACAGTGTATGATCATAACTCAAGTTTCATTTTACCATAAGTTATGAGAGAAAATTCATTGTGAGGTACATTACAAATGGGTATGGAATTCAAGGAATAATTGAGAGATTGTAATTAAAATATTAGAATTTTTTTAAAAAACCTGAGTTACATGCCATGACTAATTTTCTATGTAGGGATGTTTCTAGAGTCTAACCTTTTCTTCTTACACATAGTTTTATTTTCCTAGACAAAATGAATGTTCCCTAATTTAAAAATGTATTATCATTTTAAAATCCCTATTGATATCTTCTTTGTTATGGATAATAAATTGTTCAATTATTGGGTAATTTGATAAGCTGAAATCATATTTACATTTTTTTCATTTAGTTAAGGATTTTCAAGGATTTAAACAATAAATCACTTTAAATGTGTTTATTTTTAAAGAAATTAGGATTCCAATTTTTAAATGTAGAAAATTTATAAAAAGATAAAATTTACTTATTACATGTCATGAAACCTCATTACACGATATGTAGTTGACTTGCACAATATAATACAAGATATAAAGCAATTCATGACTCAAGTTGTGAAAATTATAAGTGGAGAATCCATTAAAAATTGTGATCGGATGATAAACGTCGTGAAATATTTGAACACAATTCCTGCTCTAAAGATCAAGCTAGAAGAAAGGTACACATCATGACTCTTAGATACACAACACTAAAGGATTAAAAACTTCAAATCACAGATATGATACATGTGATATATGAGTAGATTCAAAATTCATAGAAGATAGCATGGATATTCATTACACGATGTGACTCCCCATTACACATCATGTAATATTTCACCTATAAAAAAATCGGAAGGGCTGCAGATTTCAAATGCTCCAGAGAAATAAATATTTGTGATTTCTATTCCCCTCTTGTTCCCTATTAATACTTACCCCAAAGTCGAAATTTCTTATTCTTTATTTATTTTATTACTTTAATATAAGCATCTTGAGTTGTTTTGCACTGGTGTTCTTCATTCCTTTTCACACCATCAACATCAAACACTTACTTTTGGTGAACCTTTGTTTCATTCATTTATGATCTTATTTTAAGTAAGTAGTTCGATGAATTGTGATTCGATTTTAAACTTTTTGTTCATAATTGAGTACTTAAAACATGTTCTTGCATGTTTTTCAATCATTTTAGTTCAATTATTTATGTCATTTTTAGCATGATTCCAATTCCTCATTTACTTGCACTCAATACTACCATGACTGCCTAAACCCCCAAGGGTAGGGATCGAGAGTAGGTCTATATGAATTCAATAAATTTTCAATTCTTAATATGGTAACATTTTGGGTTAGTGATCAGGATAAATAATCTTTGTTAATGAAATTCATTCTAACATCCCTTACCATGAAATATTTGAGTGAAGGGCCCTATTCTGGTAAGAGTTTATTGGGAGATAAATAATAGCCTAGAATAATTTTTTCCTTAGAATCCAAGATTAATGAATCTAGGTTCTCAATATTTCTAGATCAAGGAATAGTTACCTATTAGGTAGAACTAGTTTATTTGACCATAGTCAACTAGTGACCTTTGCTTACTTCACATCCAAAACCATAGGATCCTACCAAGTTATTATTAAGATCAACTATTCTACAGATCCATGAAATTTATACTAATCCCTCTCTTATTCCTAAAGTAAACATTAATCACTCTATAAATAGTTTTCTCAAACTAAACCAATTTTAAAGCACTCATACACCATAGGGTTTCAAGCCATAGGTTTCTAGTTCCATCCTAACTCCCCATGGGATCGACCCCATCCTTTAGATATACTATTCCCTAGTAGCAAGTGAAGATAGGGAAATAAAAATACTCTAATCTGACCACATATTGCATGAAATCAATGACATTTGAGGGAATTTCAAGAGCTATAAAACACAATTATATAATGAATCTTTAATTTTTAGAAAAACCCATAAGAATTAGATTTAACATATGCAGATTACAATTTATAACCCTGGTATGATTTTATAAAATATATTTTATAAAGGGAGAGTAATGATTGATGTGTAAGATTAGTTTAAGGGGGATTTATCTATCTCACAATTTATATTTTTTGATTTATTTGTCGATGATGAGTAAAGGATATAAAATTATTAATTAATATATTTATAAAATCCTTAAAATTAGAAATCTAAAATGGTATCACATGTTGGGAAATTAAGAAAACAACTTCGATGTATAGTTTTATTAACTATTGTTTTCTACACCGGTTTATCCCAAGTATACTTGGAGTTTAATAACAAATGACTCATATTTAAGACACATTTGATTCCATCCTTCCCTCAAAATATTGGAACAAGCTGTAATTTATAAAAAAAGTTATGAGAACAACTTATTTTGTAAAACCAATGAATGTGGTTGATGATTTGAGATCCTTCCCTTATATTTCTTTTGCATTTATTTTTAATAAGGGGGAGAATAAAAAGTCACACATATTGACATAAAGATTTAGAGGTATTGATAATAAACCCAGAGTAGAGATTTAAATCCCAATTTGGGATTATATGTGTTGTCAATAAGGGTCACTATCATTATGATAAAGCTATCAATATGTTTTTAATGGTCTAATAATTAGGTTCTTCTCATAGATAAATGATAAATGGTTTAAAATAAGATACTTATAGTGTTATTTAATGGAAAAGAATATGAATAGATATTTTTACTACTTGAAAAAATTGTTTGGAAAGGTTTTAGGACAACAATACTTAAAATGTCGTGATTTTAGATCTAATATCTAATAAATATAAATTCAAGTGTTAATGGATGAATATATTTTTTCACATCTTGAAACAACTGGATGGATAAGTTTTAGAATAAGAACCCTTATAAATGTGATGATTATGAAGTCTTTTTTAAATTAAACCAAATATAAGTGTTGATAGATGATGACACATTGTCTACAACAATTTGGATTGAGTTTTTAAAGGATGTTGGCTGAATGATATATTAAATAACAGTTATAAAAAATAATAAGATTTATGAGTATAGAAACCATACAAAGGTTCATGTGATCTGTATTACCATGTATCGATGCATGTTTCCATGCACACATGGAGGAATAATATCAAAATAGTTAAATACTATGGATGCAAAAGATATTTAAAAGATTAAATAATCCAAGTTCTTGGGAAATTTATGAGAAAATATTTGACTTGGATTTTGAGAAGATTTATAGGAAGAATTAAAACTATAAATATCTATCAAATTGAATAATTATGATCATATGATAGCCTAATATTGAAGATTTTTCAAACTCAAATATGAAAAACAAAATATTCATGAAATATTATGTGAATATAAATATTAAAGGAAAAAAAGTATAACAGTGAGATAGAATGAACATGATACTGAATTACATAGGAGAAAACTTCTATGAATCAAAGAGGTGAATATGACTACATCCAAGAGAGATCCTTACTTGTCAAAGAATTAGGAGAAGATGACATATAATATATTTGAATAGTAGAAGTAAATAAAGAGGAGAAGTAGTTGACACTATTATGGAGGTGTTGAAGTTGAGGAGAAGGGGAGACGTAAGAACATATTCCTATGAACTGTGATATAATCATATCATCAGGATATCTTATAAACAGGGCTAAGTGATCATTTCAAACATTTTAATGTAAGTTATTAATGTAGAACAAGGGAGATACACACAATGAAATTGGTTACAAGTGTGTTTGAAGGCCTATTCAAGGAAGGTTCAAATATCTTTTCAATATTTTTCAAATGGTTTTATAGAGACCCCATTGGGTGGTAATATGATTCTTTTTAGGAAATAGCTTCAATTGGAGGGAACTAGTGTAAATAAAATATTAATTGGAGGCCACTAAATTCACTTTTAAACAATGATTTTTGGGAGATATTTTTCCAATGTTTTTTGGATACAACTCATAGTTTTAATCATAGTGATTTATAATATAAATCCAGGTCTTGCAACTCAACCCAAACCTAGAAATTAGTAGGCTATCACATTGATATTGGACCTTGTAAAAATGATTGTGTCTTGTATCTTTATTTCATGTAATGATTGGGTATGGTTGAGAGGAACAAGAAGAGTTTATTGATATCTTCACCAGTTAAATAGGTTGGTTTAAATGAAATAAATCATAAAAGTAAAAAAGGATCACTAATTCGCCCCCCCCCCCATCTTTTAGTGATCAAACAGAACTAGATCACTTCATAAGATAACTTGTATTAATTCATATCTGTGTCATCATCGCAAACCAACCATCAACTATCACAAGGTCAAGGTACACATGCTAGTATTCATGAAACTCATCTCCTCCTAGGAAAACACATCTAGGGATAACTATAATCACATCATCATTACAAGTAATCTACATCATCATCCTCCTAGAGTATATCCTAGAGAATATAACATTCATTATAAATGTTCCATAGCCATACAAGATAGTTTCATATATAATTAGGTATCCTATATCAATTTTATAATGAGTCATTGGATAACCCCCCACCTATCAAATAACCAAACATTGTATCTGCTACAATCTTTTAACATGGAAATAAAAATAAATATGAATAACATAACATCATATTTCACATTATATTAAAACAACTAAGATCAAACTCTATATCAAATAGTGCCATATCATAATCACAAGTCATATATATAATAAATCCCATATCTTCTCACTATAAATCTCTCATCATGTGCTTCTAAATCATCACTACCAAAAGATAAAATTATTACTATATCAATCCCCATGTCAACTCATATTAATTATCTTAATTTTCAATATAATCATACTTTATTCCATAATTGTCATTAAATACACATTGCTACTCTTCAGTATAATGAATAATATCATAGCCCCATATAATGTTAATTCATTAACTAATACTAGTCATATTAATTATACTCATGATTGTTGATCCCTTCAAAATATCACTATTATAGATCACATGATATTCAGTGATGACTTTTATTTGCGTTAAACAAAAAATGATGATAAATAGAGGATATTTATTCGTGTTAGCTAAAAGTGATGTAAAGGAATAAAATTCCAACACTAAAAAACCATAGAGAAAAGGGAACTCTTTCTCAGTGCTGATAAAGGTTCAACTACATCAGTTATTTTCATAGAAATGATATGCCCACACCATTTGGCTAGGGTGGTAAGCGTGGGTTGGGTTTTAGGGTGTGGTTGCAAGGTCAAGTCCCTGGGCTAGTGGTTTATTTTCTATTTGTTTGTTATGTTGTGTGCTAAATTTGTGGTAGTACCAAATTTGTTTCTTAGCACCACTAAAATCTCCACCTTTAACAACATGAAAGAAACGCCAATAAATACAATTCATACATCAATAATTAACAATAGTATTATGGTTTATTTATTCATTTTTATTCATTTTTATGTGTTTTCAACTCATATAATTATTTTTATGAATTCAATTTTTTTAAATATTTTTGAAATTCCTTTAATTTTATTTTTTCATTTTTAATATTATTTAATTTAACATATTTTTTCCATTTTTTATATTTTTTATTTTTTTATTTTTTTTTTGAATTTATTCATTTTTTAAACTTTATAACTATTTATTTATTAAATTTTAGTATTTTTAATATGTTTTTAATTTATATGATTAATAAATATTAATTTTCATTTATTAAGTTTTAATATTTTTAATATGTTTTAAATTTGTATAATTGATTACAATAAATTCATTTTAATTTTAATAATTTTGTATAATCATTGCTATTCATTTTTCATAATTTTGTAATTTATATAATTAATATTATCCATTTATTCTTTTTTATTCATTTTTATGTTTTTATAATTCATCTAATTAATGTTACGAATTTACTATTTTAAGTATTTTTGTAATTTATTCAATTTAATTTATTCATTTTTAATGTAATTTTATTTAATATTATTTTTTCATTTTTAATATTTTTTAATTATATATATTTTTGGAATTTATTCATTTTTATACCTATTTATACATAATTATTTACTGATTTTCATTATTCTCATAATGTTTTAAATTTATATGATTAGTATTTATTCAAATTTATTTATTAAGCTGTAATATTTTTAAAATGTTTGAAATTTATATAGTTAATTATTTTTAAATGCATTTTTTATTTTTTCTCCATTTTTCAAGTGTTTACAATTCATGTAATTAATCTTACGAATTCATTTATTAAATTTTTCTTATTATCGATTAAATTTTATTTATGTTTTTTTAATATTCTTTCATTGAATATTAATTAATCAATTTTTATATTTATTAATTTTTATAGTTTTTTGGAATTTTATCTTTTTAAAATATTTATTAATATGTTTTAATATTTTCAATATGTTGGTAATTTATATAGATAATTCATGTAAATGTATTTTTATATATTTTAATAATTTAAATTGTTATTATATTTTATTTTTAATAATTTTATTATTTATATGATCAATATTATATATTTTTTCATTTTTCATTTTTTAACATTTTTGTCAGGGCTAGTTTAGGTGATGATAAAAGTGTATTTTATTAGCATTAAAACATTATGCTAACAAATATTACTCTTATAAGCATTTTTTAGCACTAATAAAAGTTACGATTTATCAGTACTAAGAAAGCACTAGCAGGAGTAGTATTTATCAGCGCATATGATTTTTACACTGATAAAAAACACATTAACAATGATTTTTAGTTAAATATGGTAAATCCCTACACCCTCTTTATAAAAGAACCCTATCATTACGTATTTCTTGCACTATACTAAAGTTCTCACAGAACTAGAGGTCTGCTGCAGCCAAAGTCGGTCATTTTATACAAATCAAACTTCAAAACTAAAGGTATGAAATTCCAAACTTCTTTTAAGGAATCTTAGTTGATCTTTAAGGTGTTTTGGATATTTGTTTGAATTTATCCTCCTTTGAATCCCACCTGATCTATGGAAATATGATTAAATATCATTGATGAACCTCACATAATTGTTGGGAGTGTGTTTAATATGACGAGAGTTGGACGAACTCACTTTAATAACACATAACTGTATATTTCTCATTCATGACCTTTGGAAATGTGATTAAATATCATGGAAAAGTCTCACATAATTTTTTATAATGTGTTTAATATAATGTGAGTCAACCAAACACACTTTAATCACACACAAGGGTATATTTCCCATTTTATCCATCCATAACTATGAAATTCCCAGTAAATCATATGTAGCTGCACATTAAACCTAAAAATCATCAAAAAACTCATTTTAAATTGTATACATATTATAAAATTAATTCTCAAAATTAACAAAAAAATATAAATCATGGAATAAATCCATTCAAAAATTTAACTCTAAAATATTCTAAAAAACCAAAAAATTGATAATGTAATGAAAATATGTGGGAACATTTGTAATTAAAATCTATTAAAATTTGACATTATAATTAATATAATTCACCCAAAATTGTTATAGAAGGTTTTTTTGTGAATTCCATTATAGAGTAAAATTATTTTGGTGATTAAATACATCCTCTTCATGGTTTTGAATTTTAAAATTTTAGTTTATTTTCATTAAAGCATTCATTTTCCCAATATAGCCATAACATTGACTATTATCGAAATCTCATGGCATATTAAAATTGTTATTTTGATTATTAACAAATAAACAATTTGAATATGATATTCTTTATAAATTTACAAATGTAATAACCATAATCGATGTGATTACTTTATTTAAAAAAGTGTGGAAACATTGTGAAACATAAGTAATTTGTTTTTATATATGTTCTGATAGTGAAATATTATTATATATACACTAATACTCATATACTTGTAAAATTTTATTGGCTTCTTGTGAACATTGATAGTAACAAAGAGTGAATTATCTCCCTTGATGAATCCATTTCAAAAATAATAATTATTTATGATATGTGTCTTCTTGTAATAAAAAATAAGTGTTATAATACATTAACTTCATATAATTCGTGGACTTTATATGTTCTAACAAGTTGTTGAAACAATTAATGTTTATATCTAGTTTTATGACTATATGTGTGTATATAAAAAGAATAACCCTTTAGGGATCTAAGATCATGCTTTCTATGTATTTATTTATTTTGTTAAATATGAATATTACTAAATCAAATAGGATGGATATGATTCAAAAATGGATGGATTTCAATCATACGACAAATGTGTATGATGGTGGGATGAAATATTGATCAATTTTGAAAAATATCATGCATATAAACCTTCCCAAAGCACTTTTCTATGTTTATGTTTTCATTATTCAAGACTAATTTGTTCATAGGCATTGGAAGAACGCTTGATATATCAAGAAATACATTAAAGTTATAGATGTTGTTCCAAAAATGGGTAAGAACTGAATATAGCTAGTGATTAGGATAACACAACATTTTATGGATCATTTTATATGATTATGAGTGTGAACACTGATATAGACTGTATCAAGGATATGATTATAGGTGTGGACAGTAACGAAAATCGTATTGAGGAAATGATAAAGATAGATGAAGGTGAACTTCATGAATATCCAAAATAGTTTTAAAAGATAAATCATTTTGAAGAGATTCCATTGTATACTGGTTTTACTAAATATACAACATTGTTACCCATAATGAGTCTATATAATGTAAAATCTGGAAACTAATGGAGTGAAACAAAATTTATTGAACTATTTTATCACTTGAATAATATGATACTAGAATATAATGAGCTTCCTTGCAGAATATATGACACTAAACGAATGATACATGCAATGGGTATGATATTTTAAAGAACACATGCATGTCCAAAAGAATTCATGCTATTTTATAAGGACTATAAATCACTTAAAAATTCTCAAAGTGTGGTGTGTCTCAATACAAGATATATGAATCAAGTATTTTTAGAGTTTTATGATAATTTCCAATCATTTCAAGTTTTATGTTCCTATATGGAAGTAAGGATACTGTAAAGAAATTAACATGGTACTTAGATAAAAGAAATAAAGATAGGAAACTCTATCACCTAGTAGACTCTCCTTAGTGGAACAAAATTGATCACGATTATCTTGAATTTGGAAATGATCTGAGAAACATTCATCTTGTGAAATCTATAGATGGAGTGAATCCATTTGGTTTAAAAATATTAACTTATAGTACATTTCTGGTTATTTTGGTAAATTATAAATTTCTCCCATGTTTATGTATGAAGAAAAAATACATTATTTTTTCTCTAATTACATCAAGACCGAAACAATCATTTAATGATATGCATGTTTATTCAGCTCCATTGATTTAATTTTTGAAATTAATTTGGGATTTTTGTGTTACATTTCATGATACTTACCGAAATTAATATTTCATGTTGAGATCCATGTTTTTTGGGATGATAAATGACTTTCCTTCTTATTGAAATTTTTTAGGATATAACATTAAACGAACTCAAGGGTTTCCTATTTTTGAACATGGTACACACCCTTTTAGGAAGAAATAGTCATCGAATATTATGTTTATAAGATACCATAGATTTATATCCTAATAATATAAATACCAATCTTGGATGACATCATTTGATGAGAATTTAGAGGAAGGTAAAACACTCTATCAATTAATAGGTGATCAAATGTTTTAGAATGTAAAGGATTTGGCCTCTAATTTTCATAGAAATTCTTTGGAAAAAATTTCAAAAACCAATTGTAAAAAAGAGATAACTTTTTTTGAATTTCTGTATTGGAATTCTTTGTCTGTCATAGATTTTCATAATGTCAGGAATATAGAAAAAATGTATGTCATAGTTTCATTAGCACATTACAAGATAAACCTAAAAAGGGATGTAATTAAGTCTAGTTTGGATATGATTTATATGGAGATATAGGAATAGTTGGGGCTAGTGAAGGGTGAAATGCAGACTTATCCTCCTCCAACTACTTACACTCTTTCTAGGAAAAAGATATATCAAATTTTTTATGTTCTGAATGATGTAAATGTTCCAGAGGAGTATTCATCAAATATAAATAATATCATTTCAATGAATAATTTAATGTTTAATGGATCTAAATGACATTACTTTCATGATTTGATGAAAGATAAAATGTATGTAGATTTATGTTATATTTTTTCTAAGAATTCCCATCATAAATTAACCAATATTTTTTTATTTATAAAATCTATATGTAGTAAAGTTATAGAGCTGATGAAATTTCAAACTATGTAAAGGGACATTTTTTCATATTATGTGAATTGTAGATTTTCTTCCCATATTCAATCAATAATGTGATGGTTTACTTTTTTGAAGTGATCTGACTATATTTTCATATAAATTATAGATGGGTATACCCCCATTGAACAATATATGAATATTTTGAAAGGGTATATAAATAATTGAATGTTTTGTATAAGGTTGTATTGTGGAGTAATATATTGTTTAGGAGGTTTTTATCTTCTGTATTGACTATCTTTTTGAGGTGAAAATTATTGTTCTTCTAAAATCTCATTATATTGGGTGACTTGTGGGTGAAGGAATTTTCAGAATAAATGTTATCATAATTACTATTATAAGGTGGGAGTAGGTACACCATTACATTTTACAAAACATTTTAGAGGTTCTTCTATATATTGAAATCCAAAAATTAATTCTTAGGATTTTTAATCCATCAAGGGATAAAATTTGGATATCAAATACATATAATTTATAGTTTATAGTACACTTTTTAGACAATATTTTTAAGAAGTCAACTAAAAATATAAATTCAATTTCAGGATTACTTTGATGGATAAGTAGAGGACCAAGTGTGCATGTGTTATCTTATAATTGTTTTGTAATTAATGGTTATACATTCAATATAAATGAACACGTTCAATTTAGTACCATAAAAATAGTATAGTTACACTTGGGGCTAAAGTGATGCATGCATATGGTAATAAGTACATAAATCTTATTTATGTGAATAATTCTTACTTTTTCATCATTAAAAAAATTATGGGATTTAGATTATACATCATTCTAAATGTTTATTTTTCAATTCAAGTGGGTTAAAAATATTAGACCAGTTAAACTAGATGAATTGGGATTTGTGAAAGTGGATTTCAGTAAGGAGGGTTACAAGGAAGAACCATTCATAATGGAATGAAAGGCAGTAATAGAATTTTATATCTTGGATATTGTAAATATAAATTGGTCAATTTTTCTATTATCAACCAAATCCACTTAAAGGTAATATGTTTATTCAATTGAGGATTACCCTTTAATTGGGATGCTACAATCATTTTTCAACAGTATCAATGTAGACAAGGTATTCTATATCATTGGAGACCACAATGAGGATACTTGAATAGACAATTGTGGGGTGAAATCCCTTCAAAATTTAAATAATTTTTTTCCATAATCATGTTAATTTTTGTAATATAAATTGCATTACCTCATAATATTATCTATTCACTACTGTATTTATGTAATATAAATTTAATTTTAAACCACTTTAGTAGATAATGGCATCTTCACATACTGATTCTCCCAATCCCATGTAACAATTGGTTTCTCAACATGTTGGTGCTCCCAATGTTTAGGAACAACAATTTTTCCACATGTTGATGAAACCATTCCTAAGGAATAAAATATTGATGATGTTGAAGCTGAGAAAATAGTAGAAGATGAAAAGCCTCTATACTAGAAAAAACAATAGGATCATAGTGTGATGGTGTAAAAAATATTATGGTAAGAATTATAAGTATAAAATTTTAGGTTGGATGGAATGTACACAATAAACATCTTAACCCCCAACAAGTCTATTTTTATTAGGTACATTGGGATTATGACTCAAAGGAACATGGTTATTGATGTAGATACATATAACCATGTGGTGATCATGGTTAAATAACTAATTTGGGAAGATATTAGGGTAACATTATGATATAGTTTATTTATTTTACTAAAAAATAAAATAATGAAATTATGATTTACATTTAATTATCCGTGGAAGAGTTGTTTTATACTAAATGGATTATTAATGAAATTTTTTATAAGGTTCACTAGAAATGATCAAAGGTGATTTTATAAAATTCCTGTAAATTATAATCCTAGTTATTTTTAAGGGAAATTAAACTCACACCCACCATAGATGTATGTACACATGATAAACCAAGAAACGTGGAATGTTTTTATCAGTCATCATGGAGAGGTATCTTTTTAAATATATTTTTATTTATAATACATTACTTGAAAATATGTTTATTAATCACTATGATTAAGAATTGCTAATTTTTGAGATAGAAACTAAGTGTGGAAAATAATTTGTACACATAAAACCAACATATCTCTACCATAAAGAAAGGATGGGGTATACTTTACTTGAAAAAATGGTATGTATTTTAAATCTACAGTAATAATTTTATATGGAATGAAACAAAAACATAATTATATTCCTATATTTATATATAGATTAATAAATCAAAATTCAAATCCACTTCAATTCCACTCCATAAGATATAAACAGTGGCTCATATAAATAAATACAGAATAGTAATTGATGAAAACCTACAAATTTTTTTGGAAGTATGTCTATGTATGACATAATAAAAATTTGTTCTACTTTAAATAATTATTACATAATAATGATAACTTATTTTACTATATATTTTATCTAGTTTATACACATGAATCATCATCGACTATATATAATGAACGACTACTTTCAGTGGCCTTGAAGCGGACAAAAAAATATGGACATGTTAGTGGTGTTGATTTTGGTGTGTCGCCCCAAACATATTTTGAGAAAATAAATGCACTAGGGTATAAATATAGGAAAATGTATGAGATACTGGCATGACTAATTTCTCTAAAAGAAAAACATTATTGGTAGTCTGAGTTGTTAGATAATTTTATGGGAAGTAATCAAAGAGAATATACAAAACAATAACAATCACTACATTAATATTTGCCCCCCATATTTGAGGCAATCCATTCCCCTTAAAGAACTACCCTACCAGAGGTAATCTATTTTATCATAACTATTTCTACAAAATGTAAATTTTGAAAATAATGATATCATTCCTCTACTAATATTCTACTTTTTAAAAATGATTATGGTATATATCTATCAACAATCACCCATAAACCTATTGTGATGGGTACAATGTATAATATCCATAGATATAGTCCACACTAAAAACAACTCCCAAAAGGTCATGTGAGAGTGGGGATTCATGTAGATCTTTACTTGAGTATTGATCTACTTATTCCCCTTTATGATTCAAAATTTAATATGGTAAAAATTTCTATTAGAACTTTCATAAAATGGTCATTTGATCTTTTAAAAATATAATTAGATAAGGAGGAATTCCTTTAAAATTTATTATTTATGAAATCAATTTACAAAATTAATGAAAAAATGTAATAATCAAGGAATTTTATTTTAAATGGAGAAAAGGAAGGAGAAATTAATGGTCAAATCAAAAAAAATCTAAAGGATCAACCAATAGATCGAAAAGGCCTTTAGAAAGTACATTTTTCATACCAGTTCAGCTTCCACAATTTCTAATATTACATGTTCATGAAGATATAACATTCATAGAAGGTGATAAAAACATCATTAATTTTTAAGAACAAATTTATGGAGTGCATATCATAGACTTTCTTTATCTTGAGAATGTTGATGAAATCATCAATCATTTATGGCTAGGATTCGCAGTTGTAAATGTATACATGAGGTGTGTTTTCCTATTTTTTATCCAATATCTAATATAATATGTTAATTATAGTTAAATTATATTCATATTTCTTATAGGTATATATATTAGTAATATTTTAATGAAAAATCCTGTGAACAAAAATTTGGACTCATTAGTCCTCACATCACCTCTAAAGAAAAAAGGTCATTGGAAAAAGATAAACATTCAGAAATAGTGGACAAGATAGCTGAAATGTTTTAAAATAAACATACATATAACATACTCTTCTTAATACCCATAGTGAGGGGGTAAAACTCTATAATTTAATCATAGAAAAATATATTTTAATTTATATTATTACTTATTCCTTTTGGTTTTTTAGGGATTATTGGTTTCTCATTACAATAAAGTTGGATAAATCAATGTTTTATTATTTGGATTCAATGCATGGATATAAAACAAATTAACCACATATGATTATTTTTATCAATTTTCAATACAAAACATGAAAAGTTTTACAAATAAACTTCAATTAATACATTTTATATTATGTTTTAATGAAAATTTAGTTATGATAGGGTGATGTTTAAATATCATCAAAATTGTAGAAAGAATAAATTCCATTCGCATAAGAAGCCTATAGAATTATACAAGTGGATAAGTATTAAAGTATATATCATAATATTTCACTATCAAAACAAATATCAAAATATATTATTTTTTTCTCATTTTTTCTATATAGTCCAAGAAAAACAATTGGAAAATATTATGGCTATTAAATTTTAAAATTTAGTTAGAGATATTGTATTCCATCAACAAAATAGCATCCCTAAAGAGGTATTTCCAATGATAATAAAAATTTCATTTAAAATATTTATTAATACTTTATTTATTTATATTTTTTTAGTACCACCAGGACTATCATCAATCCATGTATTCAAAATAAGAAATGTATTTTTTAGAAACAAATGGGTAGAATACACAATGTCATAATGTATAAAGACATCAGGAAGAGGTGACTTTTTATTAACTATTTAGTTTATTTTTAGATCATTTTATCTAATTTTTTAGTAATTTACTTATAATTTTTATCTAGTACTTGTTTAGTTAATTTTTATATAGGTAATGAATGAATGAATTCTTTAGGTATTTTTTAATGAGACAATCTTGTGCATTCTAAGAGCACAAAATGATCAGATAAAAAAATTCTTAATAAAGTCTTCAACAATGATGATGCAGTTAGGTTCTATTTTTTCTCTTCATAGAGCTATTTTTTCTTTATTTAATGTATTAATGTTCATAAATGTGTTTTTTTTAGTTTATAAATAACATAAACTATGTGTTTTCAGTTTAAATTAAAATTTTAGTTAAAAAGATGTGTGATATACTCAAAACAGAGAAAAACAATTCAGATTGTTTTGATACTTTATAATGGTGATATATAAGTCATTTTTGACATGTTGGAATTTTTTATACCTCAATGTAATAAATGGTATGGCGGGTATTACTCTAAATGTGTGTTTTCCATTTAATAATGAAAATTTAGTTAAAAATGTCTATCACTCATTAAAAATCAAGTAAATTTTTTTATATTGACATTATACTTTAGTAATGTGATCCATAAGTTATTTTTTATGTGTTGGAATCAACCACATATAAATCTGACACATGGAATGACCAGTATGACTCAAAGTGTATGTTTTCAGTTTAAAATAGAATTTTAAATAAAAAAAGTTTTGAGATACTAAAAAATGAGAAAATATATTCAGCTAGTTTTTATGATTTAGGAAAAAATCCATATGTCATTTTTTAGGTGTAGGAATCATGCACACTTCAATCTGACACACTATACGATTGGTATGACTCAAAGGGCAAGTTTTAATTAAATAATGACAATTTAGTTAAAAATATTTATGATATACCCAAAACCAATAAAACTAATTAATATTATTTTGATACTTTGGGAAAACAATCCATAAGTCATTTTTAATATATATGAATTATTTTTAGCTCAATCGGATACATGGTGTGACCGGTGTGACTCAAAATGTGTTGTTCCAGTTTAAAAAGATCATTTTTGTTAAAAATAAATATCACCTGTTAAAAAATGATAAAAAATTATTTGATTATATTGATACTTAATAAATAAAACCCACAAGTCATTTTGGATGTCTATGAGTCATCCACATGTCAATCTAACACATAGTTTAAGTGGTGTGTCTAAAAGTAAATGTTTTCAGTTTAAAATAAAATTTTAGTTAAAAACATATTTCACTCACTAGAAACCTATAAAAGACACTTATATTTTCTTGATACATTGGTAAAATGATTCTTAATACATTTGTAACATGGATGAATCAACCATAAATTAATCTGAGGCATGGTTTGACTAGTATGACTCAATATATGTGTGTTTTATTTAAAATTGATAGTTTAGTTCAAAACATACCTTATATACTAAAAAATGAAAAATCACATACATATTGTTTGATAAATTATGATAATTATCCATAATCCATTTATTTACATGTATAAATAATATGTACTTTATTCTAATACACAGTGTGATTGGTATGACTCAAAATGTGTGGTTTCAGTTTAAAAATGAAATTTTAGTTAAAAAAATATGACACTCACTAAAAACAAATAAGAAACACTTAGGTTGTATATATACATTAAAAAAATGATCCATAAGTCATTTCTGATGGGTAATAGTCTGCCAGATGTCAATCTGACATATAGTGTGACCAATATGACTCAAAGATCATGTTTTTGGTGTAAAATTTTCATTTTAGTTAAAAATATGTCATACTCACTAAAAACCTATAAAATATACTAAAATTGTCTTGATACTTTAGGGAGAAAAATTTTAAGTCATTTTTCATGTGTAATAATATATTGTACATCAATCTGATGCATATTGTAGTAGATATTACTCAAAGTGTGTGTTTTATTAAAAATTGAAATTTTAGTTTAAAACACTCATCACATACTCAAAACTAAGAGAAAATATACATATTGTTTTGATACATTATTAAAATGATCCAAATGTTATTTTTGATGTGTATTAATTATTCTTACCTTAATTTGATACATGGTGTTACTGGTATGGATTGAAGTATGTGGTTTTAGTTTAAAAATGATATTAATTTAAAAACATGTGTCACTCACTAAAACCAGAGTAAAAACACTCATATTATCCTTCTAATTCAATACAATGATCTATAATTAATTTGTTACATGTCAGAATCATACACATATAAATTTAATACCTAGTGTAACCAGTATGATTCAAAGTACATGTTTTCAATTTTAAAATGACATTTTTGTTGGTCCACACACTAAAAACCTAGAAAACTCACCCAATTTGTCTTTATACTTTATGAAAACAATCCCTAATTCATTTTTTATGTGTTGTAATCTACCGAACATCAATCTGATACATGTTGTGACTGGCATGACTCAAAGATTATTTTTATTTAAAATTGACATTTTTGTTCAAAATAAACATAAAATACTTAAAACCAAGAATGTAACACCCTATGATTTCGTAGTACTTTATTTCTTCAAAGTAATTCAATTACTTGCACTACACACAACACTAAGTTCAAGCACACCAAAAATTACCAAACTAGCCATTAAAAAGTTGTTATAAATAGTATTAACTGAATTTTGAACATTATATAATCCTTATAATTTAGGAATCCATATTATGAGTTTCTTAGACCTAATATTAGAACAAAATCATTTTTTTCAAAAAAAATGCAGTTTTACCGCCTTTTAATAGAGAAACTTTTTTTAAACTAATATTTAACATTGTTATATATTAAATTTAATTAAATTCAATTATTTTTTATAATCGGGACATAAAAATTTAGTTTGGATAATTTTTTGGTACTTTTCTAATAACTTTCATATTTTGATGAATAGTGAAAAATTCTATATTTTAACTAAAAAAACTTTTTAAATAAAAAAAAATTATAGTGTTAAATTATAAATTTTAATTTTTTGTAAGAATAAATAGATTATATTTTTCAATTTAATCCAATTCTGGTCATTGTAAGTAATTTCACTTTGAAATTGGTCATAAACAAGTGTCAATCTTTTGATAGTTATTATTTCTTAAAAATACACTTTTTGGTTTTGACAACGAAAAATAATTTTAAATTAATAAATTGAATTTATATGTTTTTAATTTGGTAAAATAGACATCATTATTGAATTTGGAATAGAAAAATTATCATATAATGAATTTTTGGTATTTTTCTGAAAACTTTCAATTTTTGATGAATAGTGAAAAACACTGAGTTATAGTTTAAAACAGAATTTTTATTTAAATAATTATTTATTTAAACTTATTTTAGGTCAAAATAGATACATAATACCTATATAAGTTCAATGTAATTCATTTGAGTCAGTTCATAATAATTTTAGATATATAAAAATACTATTGAACTTTTTACCGTCTTTTACCCACCTCCTAGGAGCATTTGAAAATTTACATAAAACATAATTTTACCGCTTCTGTTAGTTGAATTTCAAAATTTCGAGAGACACGGTTGATATTAGTAAGTAAAATGTTGTTCAATAAGATGAAAATATTTTTTGGTGAATAGTAACTTTTTACTTTTATTTACCATAGTTAAAAGTAAATATTGTAATTACAGGTAAAAATGATATTATTATTACCCTAACACATGTCCTAATTATATTGGATTAGAGTAATTAGACCAAAAACAACCTTAGTAATAAAATATTATCCTTTAGGTCCTCTTGGATTAGATTAGTACATTTATTATTATTTAATTCAAAGAAGAGTTAAAAGTGTTAAATTCAATGTTTTATAACTAAACCATTTTTAATATAGGGTTAAAACTAAGATAAAATAGACTATAAATATTCATTAGAAATCTAAAAATATTTCCTACATAATGGTATTTTATTTATATTTTTCTGACATTAAATAAGTAAATATAATTATGACACAATGATAACGCACTAATTACCATATTAATGAATGATCAAAATAATTGATATTATAAATACCCAAATAAATGTAATGTGAGACTTTTTATTAATTACACTAATTTTCTAGGTTAATATGAAATATTAGGGTTGGTTTCATTAATTTTTTTCGAAGTAATAATGATTTTATGAATTTAGAAAAAACAAAATACCAAATAGTGTCAAAATTGACATAAAAGAGTTTTTCAAACAAATATTATATTATTAATTGATATTCTATTCATAAAAATCTATGTTTTGGCCAAAGGTCTTAAATAATATTATATATTTCATTAATTAATCTATTGGGTTTATCATGTAAATTTATAGTAATTTTATTAACCATATAATATAAAAACACAAAGAGACATGGTAAATGTCAAACTATTTAACTAAGAGTTATATATTAATGGTAAGGTTAATATAGTGACCCAAACCTGTCTAAAACATATTGGTTGAGTATTGTTCAACCCATACCCACCTTATCCTCTAAATAATTAATTTTGGAGCCATTATAAAACGAAGAGGAATTTATTATAAAATAATATTTTATCTTTTTTCTAAGGTTCCCCTCACCCCTCTTATAAAAGGGAACTTCCCCTTCTCTCAAATTCACACCTCCAAAGCCATTTTTATCGGCCAAAACCTGCCCAAATATCCTTCCAAATATCCTACCTTAATCCTAGATTCATTCCATTGGTCAGAAAGCTAACCTAAGTATCTCTTGTGATCAAATCAAAAGGAAGAACCTAAAGAAGTGGTAATGATTTCACCACCCTCTTTCAAGTTATTTTATTATTACACTTACTCTTTCTTTGTTATTACCATACCAAAATAATAAATTCAGTGCATTATATATACTATAATTTTATTATAAATATTTCATAACCATATTCATTATTCTATCCATCCTATGAATGATATTTTCACCATGTGTGCGTGCGTACGGATTTCCGTATCCATGTCATGGTGTAATTTGTTATTCAACACTATGTTATTTGTATGGATATAATGATGAGTAATATATAAATAAATAATGAAATATCATTATAATTTCTCTGTAAAATTAATATACCATTCAATTCCACACTTTTAAGGAAATGATATTGTCGCTTGTGCGTACGTACGGAATATCGTCTCCATGACGCGATGAGATTCATTTCCAAGTTCACCATTCATCAACAATTATAAAAATATATATTACTAATAAGTATGTAATTTATGACATAATTATGCTACGGGAGATATATATATATATATATATATGTGTGTGTGTGTGTGTATGTATGTATTTATGTACTTACATATATCTTATTCACTTACTTCTGTTCAATACGATATGAAAACAGAAACAGCATTCATGCGTATGTATCGCCTGCCATCCCAAAAAATGGTGTTTTCTATTTAATATATATATCTATTATAAATATTTATATTCTAAATATATATGATATATGAATCAATGTTTTTATTTTTTAAGTATTTAAAACATGATCCAAGTCCTATGGTCAATAATAACAAGTTAAAATACGTACGATAAAAAAAGTGATTCTTTCCTGAAATGTTAATTTTACAAGAAAATAATTATTAAATGGGTAGTATGAAGTCATAAATGAATCATGTATGATATAATAAATATGAATATTTTTCTGTTATAATCTAATAACTTAAAACGATCATTAAACAGATGGTTAAACGTACCCTTGACCAAAGGAAAGTGCAAGGTAATGGTTAGTTTCATAATCTCTTTTTTATCTGAGGTTGTTTTTACGTATTTATCTATTGTGTCATATTTATTATCCATGTACATGTTTCATGAAAGAGTTTTAAAAGGGATTCATTTAAGGGACTTTTTTAAAACAACATTTTAAATGTTTTAAATATTTATTCCTCTAAATAATTCTCATTAATGTCCATGTTTTCAAAATGGTTTTTAAGGATTTATCTATATGGACATGAATGTTTTTAAAATGTTAATTCCTTTCAAAAGATTCAAAGTGGTATGGGACACTTTTATTAAAAAAAAATTATTTAAATGTAATCCTTTTTAAATTGTGTGACTTTTAAATGTTTTCATGAAAAAGGGATATTTCTCTCAAAGAGTTTTACAAATAATTTCCATCTATATCAACATCCTTTGATAGATTTTAGACTTATTTAAAGATGATTTATTACGATATAGATCTTCCATATTGTATTTAAGGTTTTGTGATATGTTTGACTTTGGATGTTTTATTTTTATAACATTCATGGTTTATGGATAAAGTATTAACATTCCGTATGCTAGTTTTAATATGAATTTTTATGTTATGTTTAAACCTTTTCAAATGAGGAATGCATTAGACATAGTAAGTGACAGGTGGATCCTGCTATAGCTCCTAGATGCATTTGTAGTTCTCATGAGACAAACTCGTGTCTTAGCACAAGGCCTTGAAAAAATCTTATTTGTAGTCTAGGCACAAGGCCTTGACTATGTGGTAATGAAAGTCTGGCATTATACATTCCATCATTATGAAAGTGGCTATTGATATTTCATGTGATTATTCGACCAGTATAATATCCATATGAGTAATTAAATGGAATTATATTGATTTATATTTTCCATATTATGATTAAGTTTATGTTGAAAAGTCTTTTGTTTTAGTTTTATACATTTCTTTAAATGTTTGTGCTTATTTATTAAAGATTCTGTTGTATTGTTATCCTTACTGAGCATCTGAGCTCACCCCTTTATATGTTTTATTTTTCCCAGGATCCCAAGAAGTGTATTGTGATTGATATGCAGGGTTAAGCTAAGGGAATAATGGCATTCATAAAGGATTATTTATGTTGTGTTGTGTGTTATAAAGTGTAATGTAACATTCATGTATGTAATATATTTTCTAAGACTGCTAAACTGATCAGTCCTTAGGGACTTGATTCCTTGTAATCATATTGATGTATTAAAATAATGCACCAACTCTGGGCTTCTGGTGTTGGGGCGGTACAATTAAAATTCACTTATATTGTTTTTATACCTTAATAAAATGATCCCTAAATCATTTACGATGTGTATGAATTAGCCACACATTAATCTGTCACATGGTGTGCCCAATATAACTCAAATAGTATGTTTTTAGAGTAAAATTGAAACTTTAGTTCAAAACACACATCACATAATTAAAATTGAGAAATTCACTTAGATTATCTTGATAATTTAAGAAAATGACCTATAATTCATTTTTTACATGTTGAAATTTACCACAAATTAATCCAGTATAGTGTGTGCATGGTATTAATTGAAGTGTATGTTTTTAGTTTACAAGTGACATTTTATAAATATATTATTTCATATTTATGTTTAATTTATTTTTTATAGTATTATTTAAATAAGAATTTTTTTATACAGGTGCACTATTTTTATTTAGATGGGGTGGTTTTTTATGTAACTGGTATCATGATCAGCCTCTTTTGATATGGGTTAGGGTCCAATAATAGTGTAACATTAATGTCTTTGAATATGTTGATGTTTGTGATAAATTTTACATACTAATGTAATTTTATAAACCAATATTTTTAATGTTTGTAATATAGTGTTTTTACTATATTTGTGATGTAAATTTAATTGAAATTAAATTTTGTATTTGTACATATAATGGGCTATAATTTAAGAACACACTACTGCAAAATGGATTTTATCAGTGCTAGGAATTACACTGAAAAAGTGTTGATAAAGTTACCCCTTTATATGTTCTATAAAAAGAACTAATATCATTGATGACGACTCACTGATAAAGGACCCCCTTTATCAATGATTTTTTGTACTCATGAATGACCCTTTTATCAGTACTATTTTTAGCGCTGATAAAATATGTCAACTTTTAAAAGAATTTACCAAAATCAATGCTTTTTTATCACTGATATAAGATATTTCTAGCATTGTTAAAGACCATATCTACATTAATGTCTCCTCAAGAATCATTATCATCACCAAGGTATCTTTATCTCTTAAGTGCACACTAATATTAAAAGATTATTTTCAATATTTTATCATCTTTAGATCTATAAATCACTCAATGGAGCACACCATTTTGATCTATTCATGATTAAAAGTAAAATGGGTGTTTTCAAAATTCTCATGGTCGACATAGATAAAAAAATATTAGTTTCCAATAATTTAAATGTCAAAAATTTCTATTTTAATGATATTTATTAACCCTAAAATATCATTATCAGGATCTATGTAGAAAATATGTATGTTTGACTATTAAAATTCAATATTTAAATAATTGAGTTAGAAGTATTTTCTTCAATTCATATATAAAATATATACATAAATTCATACATAAATATATACATATGTATATATATAATAATTTTCTTATTATTCTTATCCAATCAAGAACAATTTGAATGTCACATACTTTTAATAATATTTTTTAAAATTCATCCAATACAAATTATCTTAACAATAATACTAATAATACTAATAATATATAAATATATATTGATGCCCACCAAATGATCATCCAAAAATCTATAAGGGATGAAATACCCAAATAATGGGTTTTATTTTCCCCACAAAGAAATGGAAGAGATGTAGATTGTGTAATTTTCAAAAGTACACATGATCGCATGACCTTCAGAATGTCATGTGAATGGGTCATGAACAGTGCATGATATTCTTGAGATCACACAAAGCCTCTTTGAAAAACATCTTTGTTCTTGAGAAGTCAACCTAGAGACTCTCTGATCATGCAAAGACTGCCATATGATCTGCTTTGGTTCATGAGACTTGTAAACCAAAATGTTCCTGATAATCATCTAAAACACTTATAAAATAAAGGGTAATAAATAAGAAGAAGTTATAGACCATGTGTGGTCATTTTTCTCCCTTTTATGCACTCATACAGTCTGCAAGACTTCACAAATTCCTTAGAGGCATGTCCTCCTTATCACGTGAAAGCCTATTGACATGTCACCTTAATCATATGAAGGGTTTTAGACACATACATTCAATCATGCACTACCCATTTGGCTCCATAGAAAGGAAGAAGGTTCTTCCATGTCAATGATCATGAATCGCCCTGATAACCATTATTGTTTATGAGGCACATCATAGACAAGGATGGTGATTGTCTTTGACAACACTCGCACAAATTCATGAGATCCCCAACCCTTGTAAAATAAAGAAAGAAATAAAAGGGGTAATAAAAAAGCTTCTAGTGAAGAAAATATACATTGATCATCATGAAAAGGCGGTTTTGAACCATGGATGATCACAAAAAATCCCATCGAGGCCCCCTCAACATGTCAATATGATCCAATAAAATCCCTCTTGAAAAGTTTCTTATGACTCGCAAAAGACCCCAATGGGTCATTTTTTATCATGAAAAAACATTTTTATAGGCATCCTAGTCTCATGAAGACCCCTAGAAATGTTGTCCTAACCATGAGTAATCTCCTTGACATGCACACATGGTCAAGAAAAATCACTTTGATCATCTTGGGTATAATAAAAATGGAAAAGGAGAAACATTATCATATTCCCTGAATATCATACAACACCATGAATAACCTATGAAAAGATCATGTGAAGTGTGTGGCACCAAACTACCTCCACCAACTCAATCCCAAATCCATGAGATATGCACTGCACAAACCAGATTATAACTGAGGTGGAAATGACTATAAATCCCTCACCCTAATCAGAAAAAATGTATCCATCGATCACTCACACATGGTAACGCTGGACAGGATTTCTCAGAGCGACCAATCATGTGATCACAATGGTCTTCCACCATGTAAAATCTAGGGAATGGCCTAAGGGATCACACAAAATGAATATATGCTAATCATTGTCACTTTATTTCATGTTAAGGACTTCTGTCATTTTAGTTAGATAATGAGAAGGAGGCCCTGCATGCCGACTAGGTCACATGAAACCTAAAAATAAACTAACACTAGAAAAACCAATGGAATATATGCAATATAGGATGGAATAAAGACTAAAAATATGGGAGGATTATGTAAATATATATATATATATATATATATATATGTTGATCCTTATGCGCTTCTTATAATGAATTAAGATCATATAACAACACTAGTACATGTTTCCCAATTCATGTGATGTTCCCTTGACATACTATTTCGGTCACGCGATGTCTCTCAGACATGTCAAGAATGTTGAACTATTCCCTCTAGGAATTCCACCCGATTCGTGTAAAGACCCCTCATCTTTCCATAAAAATCATGTGATGTCCTTGAGACATGTCTCCCAAGTTATGTAGTGACACCATGAAAAATCTACTGGATCTCATGATGACACGAAGACATGTCATCCTAGATCATGAGACATCCTTTGAAAAATTCATCCAAATCATGTAGAACCATCCATATATGTCAGCCTAGATCATGAAAAGTCCTCTATAAGAGTAATTCAAGTCATGTGACACCCTCTAAACATTTCAACCTTGTTCATGAAATTGTATCCAAACATGTCATTCGGGATATGTGACATCCACCGGACAAGTCAACAGGATCGTGCAATTGATATATGATAACCTTGTCTAGTGAATATATTTGGGAAACCTCGGTGTGTAATCACCAATCAATGGAATGATATGACTATACCCATATTAGGGAAACCTCAGTGTGTATGCCTCTATGAAAAGAAAATATGATTACTATGATTCCTATAATAACTAAGATACATAGGATTCCTTTCTAAGGTCTGATCCCAAATAGAAATCCACATCGGTGTAACTCCCACCATTTCTCCGACATTACAACCATTAGGTCCGAATTTATCCCATGGGATGATTATTCTTCCTCACCCACCATTGTTTTGACAAGAAAACTAAACTATAATGACTTTGATTCTTGACATACCTAGGATATATAGGACACCTCATTAAGGACCGAGCATCATATTAAAAATCCAAAGGGTTGTCCCAACACATAAGTCCCACATCTATATACAATAATATTGATTACTTTCAATCCCTTATTTCTTAGACAGAGCATGGATCTTGTGAACTTATGGATTTCCAATGATCATATCATTCCTATAATGAATCTTCACCAGCCAGGTCAACCATAGTATTTAATACCTAATCAATGGAATGATATGACTTCCCCAGTATTAGGGAAACCTCAGTGTGTGATCCCCGATTATTGGAATAAAATGACATCCCCCATTAAAGTAAAACCTCAGTGTGTAAGTAGAGATTAGTGGCACAATATGGTTGATATAAAATTAAGTAAACCTTAGTGTGTAATCCCTAATCAGTGGAATGATATGACAATCCCCATATTATGGAAACCTCATTGTGTAAGCCCTGATTAGTTTCATGATGTGACTATCCCCATAATAGGGAAACCTCAATGTGTAAGCCGCAATTAGTGCCATGATATAACTTCCCCCTTATTAGGGAAACCTTAATGTGTAAGACCAAATCAAAATGAACTATGATAAATCTGGTTCCTTACATAACCCAGATATATAGTATGCCTTCCTAAGGCCTAAGATAAAATGGGAATCCACTTTGGTGTAAGTCCCACCATGTCTCTCACATTCCAACCATCAGGACATAATTTCTCCCTAGGGATGATCATTCTTCCTCATCCACCAGTGGGTTGAGATGGAAACTGAACTATAATGAATCCGATTCCTACTATAACCAAGATACGTAGGAAGCCTTCCTAAAGGTATGAGCTTCATATTAAATGTAATGAACAAATATTTATCACAAAATATACTAGTTAGTTTTTGGATTAAATTCTTAAGTTTATTCATTATAATGTTACCTAATGGATTTAAAAATGTCTAGAGGGTGTAAAATGATTGTTTGTATCTTGGAACCCCCAAATTTGAAGAAACATACTAGTCTTAATGGTTAGAAGAAACCATTCTAGGAATCCCATAGGGTTTCTCCTAATTATGTAGGGTGTTCTAGAGGGGAGTGGGGGACTGCATGGTTGTATTAAATTTTCCAATCCAAGACACACATTTTCCTGAACATTTTAGAAATCTTGATAGATTAATTTCTCATGATTTTCACATGGTTAGAGAAATAGTTTTCCTAAACCATGCATGGTCCCTCCATAGATAGTGGTGGCAACATGGTTTGTACATGGTTTGGCCAACTATGCAACCAAACTATGTTACCCCTATTTTTAAGAGTAATTGACCATTTTTTTCCAAATGAACTTAAAAACTCACCCCTCTCTTTTCCTCTACCATTTCAATTGGATAAAGCCTCTATTTCTATCCCATTGATTCTTCCTTATCCCAAGAAAGAGATCTTGAGTACTCACTCATCTAGACTACAAATGAAGTATTTCAAAATCATTGCATCCACATAGGTGTGCTCTCAAATCCTCTTGATTACTCTTGATGTTTATCTATCCATCACTTGTGCTATTTTGGTGCAATCCCATTCATCGTATTTTCAAGACAATGTACCATTCTTTATTTTTCATCCAATTTATTTTGAATATAGAGGCAATATTGGATGAGCAGTCATATAAATCCCTAAGGTTAGTGGTCTATAATTCATTCCCCAATGTTGAGTTTCTTTCATAGCTTTAATCATTGTGTGACATTGAGGACATTTTCACACATTAAATTAAAATGTTTTTTACTTTATAAAAAATTGTATGCACATTGTTATACTTCTGGAGACCCTTTCTCATTATTTAGAGGATGATGACCTCAATAATATCCACCCTTTTGGGTGTGACAAATGAAATACCTTATTTATATCAAATTGTTTAAATACCCAAACATTACCTAATTGCTAATATTGGATTAGAAATGGAATTTCCTTCTATTATGTAATTGTTCAATGGATTGGAACAACTTATAAGTATTCTATGTGACCATAAATTGGTATTCATTACTATTAAATAATATTATTTGTTTAAAGTGAATGGGAATGGGTGGGATAAACATTCCAAGTGATTACTGTTTTTATATTTATATTATATGGATTATGATGCCCTTGATTGTATTGGTCTTGATGATTATAAATTTATTTGAGGTGAACCATCCAATTATTATTATTACTATGCCATTAATATTTGATGGTGAATGATGGTTGGTGGATTTTTTGGGCATGTAATTTCACTCTCCTATACATCGAGTGATGAAAATGAAGTCTCAAACATTTGTACTTATATTTGGATGATGGGAATGGAATTACATGTTCTTCCATATAAGTTATTGGGAATGAATACTTGCCCCACTTATCTCGATTGTTGAGCATGATGTCTCAAATTAACCATAAAATTCAGGGAATGTATCCTTTTCTGGAGCTTATAGGCTTATTAGACTAGTTATGGATGCCCAAGTTATGCTCCAAAACTAGCTATCACCTTGTATCCACGTGTATGGATCTAAACATCCTCACGTATATATTTAATATACTTGTATATAGTGTGTGTGTGTGTGTGTGTGTGTGTCTACATGTATAATATATATATGGTTACTGATCATACACCTCTACCAGCCTATTCCAAAGTAGGTAAAGCCTTCTAGGTGTCCTTTATAAACCTAAACCTACATGTATTTATTTATTCAACACTAATTATTATTCATTATACCTACACACTTCTTAGATATGTACACTATTTGGATTATTTCTATACACCATTGGTGGTGGCCTATAGAGTTTATCTCACACCCTAAGAAGGACACCTTTTGTACTTGTGTAAACCTCATAACTTTAGGTATGGATAAGGGAATATTCCCTTCAACATATTTTTTATTCGTTTTACTTATAGAATAGATCATGGGAGCAAAGGACCGAGTGTGTGCTTATGATGGTATGGGGGAATTATTTTGGACTTTTTTATTTTTTTATTGAAAATTTTATAAACCAATCCCTTGTTTCCCATTTTTTATATCAAAATTCCATCACATCATTGTATATGACTCAGCCTTTGGAAATTTATTATTTTTATAGTTGTTGGTTATTTACGCTTCTAATTTTTTCATACTTATTTCTATTGTGCCATCTGACAATATATTCTTTTATGATTTTTTATTTATCTTATTAACTATTCTAAATTGATATGAGGGTATAGTCTCCCAAATATACCACCTTAGAACCCTGATTCTAGTCGACAGTCTTGGGAGTAATGGGAGGCGAACTTGAGGCCATGTGACCCACCGGATCGGGGAACGGGTAAAGTGTATCCTATGCTAGGACATTAAAAAGTATTATTATAGGGTTTTTTATTATCTTATATACTATTTTGTGAAAATAGATAGGATATTACTAATTTTTTGGAATTTGGTAATGAGTTGTTCTGGGGATTTTCTAACCCATGTACAAGGAAAGCCAAATTTCTATTAATGTAAATTTCTATTTTCTAGATTTTTTCTATTTTAAATGATTTGATTCCACCATTGGGTGATGCACTTGAATTGTGATGTTATGATTTTTGTGACTAAGGATTTTATATTATCATGTTCTGATGAAATGAAGTCATTAATTTCATGCATCGTTTTACACACCTCTTAGGATTCACATGCCATGCATTATGTCATGCCATAAAAGATGCATTTCTTAACTGCATGAATTTGTGATATGTGACTTATGTGATATATTTTTTATATTTCTAGGTTTCTTGTAGGTAATTAATAAACATAGTTGGTACATAGAGTGTCTATTGAAAGTCAAATAATTTTTTCTTGGTTAAGAAACAATAGACACCCTAAGAAGTCAATTATGGAACATTGTATCATAGACCATTGGTCACATGGACCAAAACATGCCATGGTATGGATTAAGTGAATGAAATATTTTAGTTCATGATGTGTATGGGACATTATGTTTTATAATTGGTGAAAATTTTGGTTCAACCATTTAAAGATAGTTATGAATAAATATTAATTTAAATGAATTTGAATTGTGAGATAGAGAAAAATGACCTAGACCTAGCCTTAGTAGTGGGTATACAGTGTTTTTTCATATTATTCTTATGGCTTGTTATATTCTTTAAATTTCACCTATACTCTAATATTGGAGTAGAAAGAGAGGTTTTATATTTATTTTGGAAGGAGGTGTACCCATCCTTTTATCTATATGTGATTCTTTCAGCTGTTAGGTTCTCTTATGAGGTGGGTGTTTAGCATTATAGAATCATGCCACCATAATAACCTCGAGCCATACACATGGAAGGAAGTGATGACCATGTACTATAGGTGGTTGGACCTGAGCTTCTAGTGATCCCTCCTATATTTTCACCTATGGAACCACCTGTTGTTCCTGATATGGGAATTGATTACTTGTTTTGAGAAGATTTTTTTCATATGATACAATCTATACAAGTTTTCAATCAACCTGCCTTGACTATGGAAGAGTTGACTTGAGATTTCCAGTAGCATCATCCTCCCATATTTCTGGGGGATGGTAGAAGACATTTTGTAGAGTCATGGAGAGAGTTCATGCTTTCAATTTCAATCATTTGTAGATTCCTCCATAGTTGAAGGTGAAACAGTATGCTTATATGAAACGCGATTCTTCCTAGGGATGGTGGGATATTATTACCCAGGAAAACCAACATCACAATATGATTTGGGTGGATTTATAGAAAATATTCTATGATTAATTATTTCCATAGACTCTAAGGGATAACCAAGTGATGGAGTTTATGAACCTCTAACATGGAGCTATGTTTGTTAGGGAATATTTTGATTGTTTTACTGAGCTGCAAAATTTTGATCCTACTTTATCTACTGATGATATTATAACTATGACGAGATTTAAATATGGGATGGTGTATGAAATATGATCGAAATTCAATGTTTTTAGGCTACTGGATATTTCTAATATTATAAAACCAACCCGTATTATTGAGTAGAATCTAGGGAAGCTGATGGTGAAAAACAGAGCAGTTTAGCACCCAGATCTGGTAGTGTTTCTTCTAGTGGGTGAAAGTGATATATTGAGGTTTTTAATGGGGGTAGTAGTAGTCAGAAAGCTCCTATATAAATCTTCCTAATATTCCACCAGTTCCAAAATCTAGAACATATTAAACCTCAATGTATGTGAGTTCCAGTGGAATATAGAGGGTGGGTAAAATGGGGTTTATCCAATGATTCTACAATAATTTTTCATTAGTTACCAAGAAAGTGTGTATCTACAGCTACCCCACCTTCTTGAGAAGGGCTAGTAGTATCTCACTTGGTTGGAAGCTAGAATACCACCAGCCACACAGACTATGTTGATAGTTAAGGAAGAGGTAGTCAGACTTAAGATTTATAGTGCTAGTAGAGTGGGATTGTTTAACAAAGTCAGGTTGTAACTTAAGGACATGGTATGGGACAGTTAAATGTAGTTCATCCTATGATGGAGGAGAAAAGCACTATAAATTCTACTATTTGAGGTATTATTCTAGTAGAATCAACTATAGCGTCTTCTTATTTGATAGAGGTGTGTCACATTTCTTTATATATGATACCACTTTCTAGAGTCTGGAAATTGAGATATAGTTTTATTGTGGAGTTATGACACTCGACACCCCTTTAGGTGTTTGATATAAAAGTATTGTCCATTGTAAGGATTTTTCCATTAAGAAAGGTAAATATCTGGTCGAGTGGAATATTTTCACCCTTGACATGAAAGGGTTTGATGTAATTATCCATATTGACTGGTTAGTTTCCTATTGATCCCATATTTACTGCTATCATAGGAGAGTGATGTTTACATCACTATAGGGTAGTAGAAATGTGCACTAGGGTGGATGGGATGTTAATGAATATAGAGATACATCAGGGGATGGGTAGAGTGACAGCCTAGATTTCCCATATTTTCTTGAATGATCAGGGGTTATGAAACGTTGTTTTCCCTCTTATAGTGGATCATTTCAGGGACATATTCCCTGATGAATTTTAGGGACTACCTCCTGTGAGAGAGGAAAAGTTTATTATTGAGTTTTTTCTAAGAGCATAACCAGTTTCCATTACTCCATATAGGATGGAACCTATGAAGCTTCTAGATCTGAATAAAAAGGTAGATGTTTTGTATTATAAAGGATTTTTGTGCCCCGACACTTCTCTATAGAGTTCACTAGTCTAGTTTTTTAAGAAGAGTGATAGTTTCCTTAAACTGTGTGTTGATTATCTATGGTTGAACCAGCTTGTGGTTAAGAATCAGTATCCACTTCCTGAAATAGATGACCTATTTGATTATATCTGGGGAGTGATATTGTTTTCAAATATCTATTTGAGGATGAGATATTATTAGGTTCATGTAGGATCTTCAAGAATACCTTGTATAACTTTCATAAATAGGTATGATCTTTATGAGTATTGACATTCGATCTCACGAACACACATACTATTTTTATGGCTTTGATGAATTGGGTTTTCCACCTGTATCTGGATTCATTCATGGTAGTTTCTATGGATTTCATCTTAATGTATCCGCGATCTTGACGTGAACATGGAAACCATCTTGATATCATGCTGAATACACCGAGAGTGCACCAAATTCATCCTAGTCTCATCAAATTACACTTCCGGATCGACAAAGTCTACTTCTTGGTCCATATAATCTTTGAGACGGAAGTGTAAGTAGACCCAAAGATGGTGAGATATGTGGTTTCCAAGGATCATCTCATGAACTTATTTTACATATGGGGTATTTGGGTCCATTCAGGTATTATAGATACTACTAAAAAACTAGTTTTTAATAGCACAAGTAAAGTGACTTTAATAGTTCTTATAAAGTGTTGTCTACATAGGCACTATTAAATGGTTGGCTTTAACAACACTAAAAAGAATTATTAAAGGGGGTAAAATTTTATTTTTTTCATACCTCTATGATTTTGAACTTATCAATGCTTCCACAAACCCTTTAACAGTGCTCTCCCTTTATCAGTGCTTCCCCCCCACCCCTTTATCAGTGCTTTACGAATCTTATGGCCACCTGGATTAAAACCTTACACCTATCCTTTGAAGATGTTATGCATTTACCATTGAACCATGTTTTTTTTATTGTCTATATAATGATATTTCTGTTTATTTATATATATATATATATATACATATATATATTTTTTATTCATATATTTATGTAATTATTTTTAAATGAATTTATAAATAAATTATATATTGTATATTATATTCATTTACTTATATTCGAATATAATATTAATATATATGTGTTTATTAATACACACATATATGTATATATAAACATTATATATATATATATATATATTTATAATATTAAAAATTGTAAGATATTATTTTAAATACATTTCAGAATATTTATTTATTTACACATATTAGAATATACATGCACATGTATATTTTTTAATTATTAATAATGATATATTTGTATATAAACATTAATCATACATGTATATATATACATATTAATTTATTTTTATAAGGTAAATAAAATGAATAATTTTTTAATTTAAATAAAATGAATAATAAATATTTGTTATATATATTTAGAAATACATTTCAACATAAATATGTTGATATATTTATTTATATAAGTGATTTATTATAAGTAAAAATAAGAAAACTTGTATATATTTAAATATAAATAAAACTACATTGTTAAAAATAAAAAAAAATCCCAACCATAATATCAATATGAATGTATTATTTCAGAATAAATTCACTCTCCAAAAAAATGAGAAAAATACCCCTTAAAATAGGCTAAAATTCCATCGAATGTTACAAAATTAGGGTACCCCAAATAAAAACTCGGTTTTTGAGGACTTTTAGGTCTTTTTTGCCTCAAAAAATGGGACTTTAGGCTTCCCCTAATCACCACGGCATAGAGCTCATCGTAGGCTTTTCTTTTATATGTGGTAGATCCCAAATAGACACTAGGATCAAATGTTATTTCTATTTGAAGTTCAAGTTACATTTTCAACTTATTTGATAACTTTTTTAATATTTTTATTTTTTTATCTTTACATTGTTATTAAATAGATATTAAGCGATAATAATTTGTAAATTATTAATTAAAAATATTTTTCAAATTATTTTATGACTCATTTTCACTAAATATCTTATATATTATGTGTAATTGCATATTTAGTCTTATCTAAAACATATTTAAAAAATATATATTTTATTTATATCAATATAAATATATTATTTTTAATGAAATATACCATTTATTAGCTCTAGTAAAAAAAATTAATAAGGGGGTCGTTATTAGAACTTCTAAAAAAGCACGGATAAACACCCCCCATTTATCAGTGATTTTTTACAAGCACTGATAAAGACCCCCCCCCCATTAGCATTTTTTACTAGCACTGATAAAGGGCCTCCTTTCTCAAAACTTTTTTACTAGTACTAATAAGGGGGGTTTTATGAGATCTTTTTTATAAGCACTGATAATTGTCACCATTTAACAATGAAAAAAAATCACTAGGAAAGACCCCCTTTAAGAGCTCTTTTTTCTAGCATTAACAAATGTGTCTTTAACGGCGATTTTTTTTAGTTTTGTTAAATCCCTAGCATTGGAAAAACCAAGTTTTGTAGTAGTGACATGATTCATCCAGAATTTCTTATTCTTAATAGTGCCTCTAACGGGCTTGACTAAGAAATGTGTAAAATTAAAATGGCTAGAAGCTTGTGAAGGATCCTTCAATGAGATGAAGGGAAGATTGACTTCAGTGTTGATCCTGATTCTTCTAGAGATAAGTAAGATTTATATAGTATACAATGATGCATCAAGTATCAAAATGGGGGCTATTCTAATATATGAGGATCTAGTCATAGCATATGAGTCTCGTTAGCTAATGTCTCATGAGTATAATTACCTGATGCATGACCTTGAGCTAGCTGTTGTATTTCACAATTTATGTTGTTGGAGACATTATTTACTTGGGGAGAATTTTTGTGGTATTCACTGATCACAAAAGCATAATGTTTATATTTACACAATGTGATCTGAATCTCAGGATGTACATATGGCTTGAGTACCTACAATCCTTTGATTTTGAGCTTGCCTACACACCTGGAAAGGGAAATTCTATAGCTGATTCTCTGAGTCGGAAGACTTAGAAATAGGTGGTTCAGGAGGGAAATGGTGAGTGGAAGATCATGGCCTTGTTTTCAGATATGCACATTGAGGTTTATAAGGATAATGGGATGAATATCCTCTCATCTTTAGCACTGACCTCTACTCTTTTGGAATACATAAGAATGAGTTAACTCATAGACCCCAAGGGCATAGTCTTAAGGGAAATTATATCAGATGATGATTCATCTTCTGATTAGACCATTGATGAGGATGAGACCTTATTATTTTACGGTCATATATGGGTCCCAACAGAAATCAGATAGGATTTGATATGAGAATTTCAGGCCTTATTTTTGGGATGGTTCAAAGGGATGGATGAATGTAGTGGATGGGTCCAACCATAGAAGAATGTTTTCAATATTAATTCTTGGAAAATATTTTGATGCTTTGGGGAATGAGGAGGTGGATCTAGATATTTTTTATCAATATTGGGTTGATACTCTCAAGGAGGTTCACGGTTTACCTGGGGATATTCAAGTGATGAGGTTTGTATTCTAGTTTCTATTGAGATTATAGAGGATGGTCATAGTAGAGGGGTTTACAACCCCAGAAAACAAAAGGGGATAAAGGTTTCACGTGAATTTATAAGTAGCATTCTGGTCTAGGAGAAGTTTATTAATGGGAGGAAGTATTATTCTTACCTTTCTAATCCAATGGATACCAGATCAACTATAAAGTTGAGAAATAGGGTGATGATGAGAATCTCTTCTTACACCAAGTAGAGTACAAAAGGTGAGTCTTCAAAAGAAATTAAGAAGAGAGATTAGGGAAAGGATATGGTGTCCGTTGACCATGAGATAATATAGGATATTATTAAAGTAGCATATTATGAGAATGAATATGACTTACCTACTAAGGATAGCCCCTGCAAGGGTGTCTTGTCTCAGTGAAAGATAGATTAAGAGGATTATTTAAAAAATAATCCTCTAGAATTGCATATGCATTTGGAGGAAGAAATGGTGGGGGAATATCTTAACATCAATGACACACAATAGAAGGCAGAAAGGATGATGGAAAGGATGATTAAAGTTGATAAGAATGGTAAGAAATGTGCCTAGATAAAAAACAAAGACCTTATATTTATTAGAGATTTCAATGAAGGGAATGTCACCAGAGAGGATTACATCCAACCCTAGGAAAAACTGGCTTATCATTTTTGAGACCTTTTAATGGATGATCCTGGAACACAGGTAAAATCTATCTTTTAGAAATTATTTAGGTTTAATTCTACTAATAGACTTAAGATATTTTGTAAGGAGTGTGTGATGTCTTATGGTGTTTGTAAACTAGGATGAACTATTTTGGTTTCACTCATTCTCCCTAAAAGTGTTCTGATAATAAAAAAGTTATTTTTTAGTCCGTCTTTCAATAGGACTTTTATTACTATTTTCCATTCACAAGTCGAAATGGGATGATATCTCTATAGACTTTATCACAAGTTTTCATAGATCACATCATGTAAGTGATATAGTTTGGATAGTTTTTGACCATTTTACAAAGTTTTCACATTTTTTACCCATTCAATAGACCTTTTCAATAGAAGAGTTAGGGAGAATATATGTCATGTATGTCATATGTATTCATGTAGATCCATGTTCTATATTATTTTAAATGAATTATGAATTCATGTCCCAGTTCTGGAAGTGGTTTTAGAAGAAATTGGGTACATAGGTGCTTGTGAGCATGACCTATCACCCTCAAACCGATGGATAGACAGAGTGCATGATTCAGGTGTTAAAGGACATGCTCTGTGCATGTGTCCTTGACTTCGCAGGTACCTGGGAGAAACACAAACCCCTTATTGAGTTCTCTTATAATAACAGATTTTAGGATACCATTCAAATGGATCCTTTTGAATCTCTATATGATAGGCCTTTCTGATCACCTCTATACTGTCTGAAGGTAGGGGAGGAAGCTTTTCATAGACTATGGATCATCTAGAAGACTTCAGATCTGTCCTAGTTAATTAGATAAAACATGTTGAAAACTCAATTATGATAGTATTTATATACCAATTGATACCAACAACAAGTTGATATCTATATAGGATATCCTTTTTTCTTGTGAGTCTCACCCAAGTTGGTTCATCGACATATTCAAAAGCACAATAATATTTCACCTAGGTTCATTGAACACTTGGAGGTTTGGGAATTAATCAGACCAGTGTATTACTAGATAGTACTTCCTCATAGATACCAGTCTATGCATAATGTATTTCATATATCTCAATTGCTACTATTACCTAGACTCATTGCATGTATTCTAACCTGAAGAGGTTGTGTCAGATATGAATTCTTCCATCAAAGAATATCCAACATGTATCGTGGATCGGAGTGTAATGACTCTCCATGTAAGGTTAGTTCCTCTAGAATGAGTGCTAGGGAATCATGAACAAGTACAAAAAAATACCTAGAAAGGGAAACTGATATACAAGCCTAGTGGCAAGAACTTATCTCCAAAGATAACTTTTTACCCTTATAAGTCCAACTAGAGGATGAGTTTCCTTAAGGAGGGAAGGTTGTAATGACCTATCTTTTATCAAAGGTATGGATAATTAGATTTTGGACAATAATCCTTTGTTCATCCCTTGTAAGTTTTCTTAATGTAGTCACAAAGGTCTTAAGGGTTTCAGGGGCTTGTTCAAAGCTTGGAACCCTAGAATTTGAAAAAATAGAATGGGCTACATAGTTAGAATAAACTGTGCAGCCCTTCTTGCAAGGTATCTCTTAACTAAGAATTTTTTTTACGAGGAGAGTATGGGGAACGTGGTTGTTTAAAATTTTACAAGCTGAGACAAACATGCAAGAAAAAAAATCATACAACTTAACAGAGGTATTTCACATAGTTTTCACATGGTTTGAGAAACTGTGAGACTAAACCATGTGGGGTCCCTCCTTAGATATTTGAGGAATAACTGTTTGTGAATGGTTTTCCCAACTATTCTAATGAATTTTGTGAAGCCTCTTTTTAATGGGAAATGAACATTTTTTTATTTTAATGAACCTAAAAACACACCCCTCTCTTCTCCTCTCCCATTTCTATCAGTTTAAGCCTCTATTTCTATCTTGTGGATTCTTACTCCACCCAAGATAGGGATCTTGAGTACTCTCTCATCTAAACTCCAAATAATGTTTTGTAAAAATAATTGGATACTCATAAGTATGCTCTTGAATCCTATTTTTTTCCTTTTTATGTTTATCTTTCCATCTCTTGTGCTATTTTGGTGCAAGATCATTCACCCTATTTTCAGGGTGTGGACCATTATTCATTTTTCATCCAATATAATTCTAATATGAATCTCATATTTTATGAGGAGTCGTATATGGACATAATTTAAGTGGGATATAATTATTTCCCAAAATTTTATTTCTTTTCATATCTTTATCCATTTTGCGACATGCCATAAAATTATGTGCATCACCTTAAAATGTTTCCTTTTTATACATAATTTTATGCATGTTGTTATAGCCCTATACACCCTTTATAACTATTTAGAGGGTGTTAAAATCAATCATATCCACCTAAATTATATAATTATTTCCCAAAATTTTATTTATTTTAATATCTTTCTCCATTTTGCTGCATATTGGACATTTTCACGCATTTCCTTAAAATTTGTTATTCCTTTCTAAATAATTTCATGAATGTTTCTATAGCCCCATAGATCCTTTATACATGTTTAGAGGATGATAACCTCAATCAGAGACACCCCTTTGGGTATTCTAGATGAAATACACTCTTTATATCAAATTGTTTAAATAGCTGAACACAACCCAGGTTTTCAGCTTGGATTGGAAATGGAATATCCTTCTATTATGTAGTTGTTCAATGGACAGGACCAACTTCTAAGTATTTGTATTGAACCTAAATTGGATTGAATTTCATAATTAAATGTGGTTTAGGTAATTTACCCTTTTCTTGGGCCTATATGCTTATAAAAATAGTAATGGATGCCTGAGTTATGCCCCAGGTCCAGCTAGCACCTAATATCCATGTATATGGCCCTAAATTTCCTCACGTATAATGTGTATATAAATATATATAGTACATAACCATATATATGTACTATATATATAAGGTTACTAATTAGATTCCACTACCAGCATATGTCGAAGTAGGTAGAGACATATAGGTGTCCTTTATGAACATAAGTCGACTGGTATTTATTTATTCATCATTGATTATTATTGACTATAATTCCACATTACTTAGCTATATACACTTCTTTGATTATTTGTAGACACCATTGGTGGTGTCCTATAGATTTTATCTCACATTATATTTGGGAAACTTTTGGTACTTGAGTAGACCTCATGTCTTTAGGTATGGATAAGGGAAAGTGCCCACAAAAGATGTTTGATTCATTTTACTTATATCACAGAGCATGGGAGTAGAGGACCAATCATACGCTTGTGATTATAGGGGGAGTGTTCTTTTAGAACTTTTGTATTTTTGACTATCATGTTGTATATGCCTATCCCTGATTTCCCTTCTTTGTATATCAACATTCCATGACATCATTGTATATGAATCATAATTTGGAATTTTATTATTATTACTATTGTTGGTTATTTATACTTCCATAATTTACCATACTTGTTTCCACTATGACATCTGATTATATTTGCTTCTGATGTTTTCTGTTTATTTATCTTATCTATAGTGATAATTTGATATGAGGGTATAGTATCCCCTCTATACCACCTTATACCCTCACTTCTAGTCGGTAGCCTATGGCATACATAGAGATATGCATGAGGCCATGTGACCCACCAGCTCAAGGAATGAGTTAAGTGGATCCCGAGTTGGGAAGTTATATTAAAAATTTATAAGGATGTTTGAGAGCATATGTATCACATCTATATGTAGTGAGACTGGTTACTTACTATCCATTTATTCAATCAAAAATCATTGCTCACACTGGCTTAGCTATTTGTAATGATCATATAATTCACATCATGAATTTCCACCAGCCAGAGAAACCTTAGTGTGTAATCCCTAATCATTGGCATGTTATGAAGGCTCCCATACAAGGTCATCCACCTTGTGGTAAGTCCCAAGGGAATGATCAAAATATTATGACAATGATTCCTACTATAAACAAGATATGTAGGATTCCTCCCTGAAGCTTGAGCTGAATACTTGGTTCCTAAGTATCCACATATATGTTATTTCTCATGATGTTAAACTACACAGGTTTAAAACAATGTGGGTTTTGATTTCTATTATAAAAAAGATACATAGGCTGCCTCATAATGTCTCAATCCCATCCATGAAATATTAATCACTTTCCTAGATGAAAAAAATATGGTGTGTGGGGATAAATGGATTCAAAACATAAATAGATACCCGATAATGGGAATCAAATGAAGAGACTCAAATATGTATATATGGAATCATTAATAGAACTCCCTTTACACATGGAAGGATTCGACACTTGATCATTTGGTTAGGGTAATCGTCCTTATATCAGGATTAGGAAGAGATTCATGAACATGTCTTAAATCTATATGAGAGTCCCAGAGTAGGAAGAAATTCCCCCCAAATGTTTTTGATGAACCCAATCTCACATCATATCGACCAATATAACTTCTTAAGTGTCGCTAGGTCTAAAATCCCAAAGGAACATATGACTTTGTTAAGTAGGTACATACCGAGTTATAGATGTGTGATCTGTTGAGGGATTATCTAGAAGAAGAAAATGGAGAAACAAATGTGAATAATTTTACAGACATCAAACCCCTCACAATCAATAGTCATGTCCAACTAATATGTCACTATATTTTACAATGAAAAAAAATTGGAGAACTTGAAATGAAATCATTTAACTACAACATATCCTTAAAAAATAAAAAATATATACTATCCAATTCTAATCAGATCATTTTATCATTCCATATGGGTGATCCAAATCATCTTCCATTGAAACAAAAATGGAAAACTCGTTTTGAATATCTCAAGTAACAAAATGATCAGTTTACCAAGGGTCAAGACATTTTTTTTCATATCTTGTGCAAACAGAAATGATTGACCAAACATGAGTACTTAAAACAAAAAAAATGATCAGATTATCCTATATAGCTGGGGGGGGTTCTCATAATATTAGTACATCCTTTCTGTGAAAAGTACACGTGATAAGAATCGATGGACCGAGAATAAGAAAAGACAATTGTGTTTCTTATACATATATGATTTATCACATATCATGCCTATAATAATGTGATGATTTGTGACCTTATTCCTTATTTTATTTGTGGAATTAGAAATTTCTCTCACAAAAAACACCTGAACTAAGACAATGTCTTCATCTAATGAACATTATAGCAAATCAGCTACATCTGTAAACCCTGTGAGTCTCAGAATGACCTCACCCACTCAACACCTTCATCATGTGGTGGAAAATGCAATGGTCTGATAATACCATCAACATGGTACAATCCAAAACATTGAGGATGCCCATGATGGTCTCTAAATGTTGAGACTAATGAGTCTGTATCATCCGATGAAATATACAGTAAATTTAGTGGTGCTCATTGCCACCACTAATCTCTTCATAATATTATCCTCAGAGCATGACAATTACCACCTTCAATATCTGATGAAGGTGGATCAGTGATTCAGTTACAGATCCCTTCCAATTTAAGAGCCACTGATGTGGGCTCATGTCAACCACCAACACCAACACTATCAATCCAGTTCACCTTAGTCTCATGTTGATGGCACCACCCAACACATTTCCACATCTAAAACCCATGCACAAGAAATAATGAAGAAACATCATGTGTTAAAATATTTGGATAACTGTGAGTGGGATCATATCCCCAATCCTGTTGAAAAATCCCATCTGTATATTCTGGCGGTAACAAGTGATTTAGATCATATCCCTTCTCACTCTGAGGAAGTCTGTGGGAATATTACTATTGAAGGCTTAGGGAAGGATCAAATCCATAACTCCAAGAATTAATTCTATTAAAATATTCAGATAGAAAAAAAAGATGAAAGAGGTGGGATCATATTTGTGCTTCAATTCTAGACATATTTCATTATATAGTGGAGACAAAAATGTGAAAGCTTAAATTCCATAGCACACTTTGATAAAGTTTCATTACATTTTAGCAATATTTGAAGAAATATGATAGAATATTCTGAAACTAATATGGATACAGGGATAGGATCATATTCATATCACTACATACAGGGTATCACAAGGCTCTGATTAAAAATAACATGTGGATTCTTCAGAGAAAGTTCAGATTCTTACATCTGTCCTAGAGGATTATTGGATTATTTTGGTAAATGATGAGGCACCAGATCAGGTCCATATTCTCATTCCAACCTGGGATCACCAATTGAGAGTAGAACGTGACTCAAGATAAGATCATATTACCTATCTAAAAAGACTAGTGGAATATTCCAATGGCTCGAGATTGGGCTCATATCCCTATTATGGTTGGGGATCACCAAGTGAGAGTGGCACATGCCTTTTAATAGGCTCATATTCATATCGAATAAGATAGAAAAAATATTCCAAAGGCCCGGAATTGGGCTCATATCCCCATTCTAGTCGGGTTTCCCCAAGTTAGAGAATTAAATTCCATGGAATAATATAATATTATTATCGGTGAATCTAAATGGAATATTCTAATAGCTCATAGAATCTAGGTTCGTATTCTTACTTCTATAAACGAATGACTATACCAGTATCCTTATGAACCTATACAGGAGGAGGCTCGTATCCCTAATCCCATTCCGAAGGTCTATCTTCATATTCTTATGAGGAATTCATATTTGAACTAGATCATATCCTCAATTTATCCAGGTTTGACTGAAATATTCTAGTAACCACCCACCAGTAGATTCTTATTCTTACTGACAATGAAGAAGCTGATTAGAATAATCCAACAACTTCTTAGCAGTAGTCTCATTTCCCCAAAACTCTAGATGTTTATCAAAATATTATTAAATTCATCATACAATAGTCTCATATCTCTACACAACCCGAAAAGGTAGGATAGAATATTCCATATGTGATGTAGAATGAGGTTCATATCCCTAATAGGCTCAATGATAGTGTCCTTGAGGTTGTTCAAGACACATTCTCAAAACCCCATGGTTCCTTCAAATCATCAATTGAATTATAAGGTTATCATTACCTTGATATTTATTCTCATGGTACTGTGGAGATGGATCGTAGGGACTCTACACCTGATATCCATTGTGGTCAACCTCCCCATGGTTATATCTCTCATGAACAAGAAAGTATTCCCCTTTCCTTGACACTGGTATATAGAGAGGTGATAAAACATATACTCTTTCATATAGATGGGTGATTGAAATATGAGGTTTGACCATATATAGCTCCCCATAAACTTCTAGAAACACTCCAAACTGATCAAAAGGCAACCCCTAGAAGGACCATCAATGTCTTGACCAAATAGAGGAATGTATTTCTAATGAAGAGGAATCCAATATTGATATATGGAAAGAGTTATCTGAAAATAACCTCTCCACTATGTTTTATACCCTTTCTACTTCCAACTATGAGATCCCAGATGATCTAGAGAATTCATTCATGCCTTACCTATGCCAAAATATAATGGAAACTCACCAGTTATTAAATTCTAGACACCTCCCTTATCCATAATATGACGGTCACCTTCAGACTATCAAGATACACTATTATTAGCTAGACATAGTTGTTATATTCATGGTCTAGGTCCCAAAACTATAAAAGTACACACAAATCTATAACAAGATTTTTTTCATTGCATCATAACTCTTCAGAAATTGATTGGATAAACCTCATCAGGTATCTGTATTTGATAATGGGAAATTATGGAGAATTTCACTTCACTACACCCCTAGAACAACAAAACTCCCAATACATGGCATCATATAATGTCATAGCCTCTAGAAAAATTTGGGGACCGGGAAACATAAATGCCATTTGGTCACTATAATGGAATAACCCCAATTAAATGATTCCAATACATCACAAACAGAGGGAGAGGAAAAACAAAAGGTCTTTGAACCTGGCCCCTAAAAGTAATGAAAATTCATTTGATACATAGAAGTAGAAGCTTTCATGAACCAAGAAACATTCCATAAAGAATGAATCCCATCAGGGGCTTCCATTACACCTAGTTCATACATGAACACAACTACACTAAATCAAGAGGATCACAGTATCAACTTCCATAGAAACTATCATGGAGGAAAAACATCCCATCATGCTTGTGGAATATCTACCACTACCTCTACCCCTTAGATCATCAATCCTTGGGAGGATTCAGTACATGTCAGTAGTAGCTGCAAATAAAACCCATCCTTCTAGGCTACAGGTATTTTATATCTCAATCACCATCACCATGTTCATCATCCCCTAAGAGGGGCCTGGTGAAATAGATAGAGGTTCTATATCAACCTTATCTCACTATATTGGGGGAATTTATATCTCAATTACCATCCTAGGATTCATCAAATCATTGATTGAAGTCTTTGAATCCTCAATAATAGGATCCAAAATATTTCAATTGTGTCTTTGAATAGGCCCTAGTCTATAGGGTTGGGGGAATTTTCATCCTCATTATAACCACTGAGGGAATTGACCTTCTCTAGGTTGGGAGAAAAATATCAATGTTTGAAATCCCATCTATTCCTCCTGACATAAAAAAAACTCTTCTATTTAGGGCCCATTTAGAAAACATGACCAAAATCTCCCTTAAGGTCTCCATTCACAGACCAAGATGGGAGGAATGTATGATGAAGGAAATCAAACCCCACTTTGATCATAAGAAAAAATAGCCCAATATGTCCAAGGGTTCAAAAACAACCCTCATGCAAGTAGTGGAAATCAAATTATTATGTTTGGAGTAATTGCATAAATACCATTACCTGATACAACTCTATAAATTTCATAATCATAAACATAATAGATAATTTTGATCAAGACATAATTGGAGAGTGATGAAATATTGAAAATTTACCCTAATTAGAGGATCTAGATGCACAAAAGGAGGTTTTGTATACCTAGAGCATGTGGATAATACAAAACCTACCACTTATAAATAATGAGTTTCTACCTCTATAATATAATAATAACATGGATAAAGAAAAATAAGTGGTCACATACCACTCTTCAACTAGAAGAACCAAAATTCCTTCTACAGTAGAGTAGTTGGAACAATATGAGAAGGAGATAAAAAATATTAGACAACTCAATACCATTGAGTTCTTAGATACTCATATGAAATCCATGGAAGGGTGATATGCACATATGTAGCCTAATAATTATCCATATCTTGAATGGGTGGATAAAACTTTTCCCCAACTTAATTTTGTAAATTATAACCACTTTACAATTGAAGGTACGAGAGACTCAGAACAGCATCTCGTGTGCTTCGTGTCCCAATGTGGTCTGATGATGGGCCCTCGAGTCAGCAGGAGTTGACCAAACTGAGGTGTTTTGTACAGAACCTGATAGGTCTAACCTTTGTTTGTTACAATAGTATTCAAATAGTATCCATTTTAGGATAAGAAGACCTTCTTCACTAATTACATTATCAGTTCATCTCTAAACCGAGGAAATGATTTCTTTATCTGAATAACTCTTGGAAATGTGAAACTATGAGGTTATCTAACTTCATATCCAGATGGAATGGTCCAACCTATTCACTCAGACTCCTTCTCCATTGGAGGAATTCCTGAAACTCTATGATGAAAATATCTGGGATGAGTTTAAGGAACCTTGAATCCCAATGAAATATCGAGGTGGATTCTCTGAGTTTTTAGAAACAGAACAAATCCAAAAATATGCCATTCAGTGGACCCGAGCTATGTCTCAAATCATTCCTTTGTCATAGGGTAAAATGATCAACAAGGATGAGAATACCATTGTTACCCAGAAACTATTGGCATTTCCCATTCAAACACCTAGGCAGGTCACAAACCAACCAACACCTCCTATTGAGAAAAAGTAACAACCAAATCACCCTCATCCAAAGGCAAAAGGATATCAGGATTTCTCAAGATTTGAGGAATTCATGAATGAAACATACTCCTTATAAAATTATAAAATTCCTAGTTATTTCATTATAGCCATGGAAAATAACCTTATCATGATTCCATATCCTTGGAATCCTAATGATTTCAACCTCACTTATTGTCTAGACTACTGACCTTTCAATAGAAGACTAGGTCACGAGATCCAGGATTACATCATATTCGAATGTGTTCTCCAAATAAAGGTATATTCTAGATATATGATTTTGGATAACTCTCTGAAACAAGTGATTTTCATAACCACTTTCCAATATGAATAATAAGGTGATTGGAAAACAAAATCGTCCAAGAATAGGCATAAGTTCGACAACTGTATGACTCGAAATATAGTTGACTGAGATCATAAAATCTGGAGAACACAACCTCACATAACCCTAAATATAACATCACCTAAAGAGGTGACATTGAATATACCTTCTGAAGGATTACATGACCATCAAATATAGAAATAAACAAAATAAGATGAGTCACATTCAACTCCTGTGCAAGCTTTGATTCTTATTGATTTCTTCCCTACAACATTGGAAACACACGAACCACCCCACCAAACAGAACCATCATCAGATGAAGAGATCATATTTTTTTATTAACATGATACAATAGGAATACCATTCTTAAATGATGAATATTATTATGAGTGTGTGTTCATTGTGGCTAACTAGGGAGTAAGAGGCCGCATGAGTAGGAATCGAGGATACAGAGGAAAACTTAGGCATGGTTAGACATAATATTTCGGTCACATACCCATATAGCACACATACATAGATAAGATTCATAGTAAAGCACTCCATTAATACTAAAAGTGAAATAGAGGTGTCCTAGGACCCTCTAATGGACATCCATGGATATTTATCTTACACAACCAACTGGAGGGGGTGCAATTATCTAATCATCCCAGATGATGGGGAAGGCCAACACGACAAACACCACTGGGAGAAGACACTCCCTTGACCTCTACACAACCACTAGACTTGTCTACCTCAAATTCATTATATTTAAAACTACATAATAAGGAGAAACCCCACCTTGGGAAGCACCGAACTATGACACTAAAGTATGAAATTCTGAAGTAGTTGGAAGTTGTCGAAGACAAGATCTCAATACTATATACAATCCATATTTCAAAAGAACTCCAGGACACACTCGTTCAAACCCTCCAAATACCATAAGAGTTTGAGATAGAATTAATTGTAGATGAGTTTTATCGAGTGGAGACCATTCCATCAGAATTCCATGTCATCGTCTCATTCATAAAATTGGATCATAAAGAGGTCATCCAAGGACACATCAGACTATTATATATTTCAGGCTGACTTAACATTGTTTAAATCCAATGGGATTTTATTTAAAATGGTTATAGTATCAAAATCATCCTAATTTAGACCCTTTGATGTTTAGTATATAGAGAGAGAGATTTATCTCCCACAAATTTGACCACTAAAGAGCCTGATAAGAGAAAGAAAATTCCTCTTAAGAAGATCAAACTCAAAGATTTGTTTGGGGATATCAATTCAAATATTGAGTTCATGGTTATATAATAATACAAAACATATAATTTTCTTATTATAATTCCTTTTCATCACAATCATGTTGAAGTACCTTAAACATTCTATCAATTCTTGAAATACCCCATATATGGAAATATCAACATACAACATGGTGATTATCCCCCCTTCGAGTCTTTTGAAGAAACATATGGTAAGGTAGATTTCTATAAAAAGGAAGGAAAACTACAAATAGTGGATGAAAATATACAGTTTGTAGACCCCAATGGTTTGGGGACCTCCCATGTGAATCCATATAGTTTTATCAATAATGATTATGTTCTACCCATGAATATAGTTGAGATACTAGATCTGATCCCATATATCAAATCTCCTTATGTCCCCCATGATAGTGTAAAAAATAGGTCTAGAATATCTATACAATGAATTTATAATTAGAGGATGAACAAGTATTTTCTCAAGTACTCTCTCACCCAAAAATTGATAGATGTTTTCTCATATTTCCTACTTTATTGAAAAATTACTCCATTGACTCAAAAGTGGAAGAATAATAGGATGAACTTAAAAACATTCCTCCCTCATTTGAGGAAGTAATATCCACCACCATTAAGGAGATTAAGACGGAAAATAGGGGAACATAAGAATTTTTGTGAACTATATTGATTATTTCCACCATGTCTCTCAAAGATCAAGAGATTCATACCGCATTTCTTTAGAAACCTAGATTTGTGTTCACATAGAATTATACAAAAATTCCTTGAATAAATATACATGTGGAAATAAACCATCTCAACTTCCTAATGACCATAGAGGTTTCATGTAGTTATACAAGAGGATTAACCCCTCTCATAATAATAATTTATATTCGAAACTTGACAAATTGATCAAATCCAAAAAAAATTAGGATTTGAAACAACAAAGATGGCTTTCCAAAGTCATCCTTATCATGAAAAATAATGTGCATATTAGAGTCTACATTGATTTTAGAGACCTTAATTTACACTATCTAAAGGATTATTTCCCATTTTTTTCACAGAACTCTTGATTGATGCAACTACAAGATTTAAAGACCTTTTCTTCATGGATGGGTTCTCGTTGTATGATCTGATAAAGATAGCCCCTAAAGATGAGTAATTCACTATCTTCAGAGAACCCGAGGAGACATTTTACTATTAAGAAATGCTATTTTTATTAAATAACACTAGATATACTTCTCAATGTGACATGCATGATATTTTTAAATCTTCATTAGGACAAATAGTCAAATGTTACATCAATAAATTGGGGGGTTAAATCTCAATAGCAATTTGATCACTTCACATATCTTGAAATAGTCATCAAAACGTTGTGGTAGCACAGTCTAAAGATGAATCAGCTAAACTTAAATTTCAAGGTAACATTAGGGATGTTACTTTACTTTGTGTTGTGCTACTATAGAATTGAGTTCGACCCTAAAAAGACCAGTGTAATCCTAAAAATGTCACCCCCTCATAATCTCAAATAACTGATGGGGATATAGGGGAACCACACCAACATTTAGTGTTTCATAGCTAAAATGGAGAAAAATCTATCATATTAACCAAGATAATGAATAATGGAATCAGTTATTTATGGGATGGGGACTGTCAAGAATCATTTTAGACCCACAAGTAGTACCTGCTACACCCACTATTCCTGATTCCATAGGTGGAAGGAAAGCCACTAATATTATATGTGTCCATCATAGAATGGTCACATAGATCTCTCCTCACATAGAATAATGATGTGGGGAATGAGATAAGTCTCTACTATCTTAGTTGAATGATTTTAGGACCTATGTCGTGATATTCTAATGTCAATATAAAATGCCTCAAACTCATCTATTTGTTACAAAATATGAGTCATTAACTAAAAAACCATGAAGTACACCTGGTCTCTCATATTTATTTTCTCAAGTGAATCCTTAGATACCTCATATTAAACATTATTTTGGATTTATGGGATGTCATTATGTAGTAATATGGCATTCAGTTCATGTTAGGGATGTCAATAAAAGTAAAGTCCCTTATTGATTTCCTCACAGCACATCCTACCCCAAAATGTGCACCAGTGGACACTAAGATTCTAGATGAGGAGGTTTTTATTCCTATGAAACTCACTCAACATGGGAGATATATTTTTATAGTGCCTCCCAATATCCCATCAACAAGATACTATAAAACCCAAAACTCAATCAGTTTAGCTTAGGGGCATCATTTGTTTATTCAAACGAAGAAAATTTTCCCTACACTTTATCATTATCCAAATGTTGCACTAATATTAAGGAAGAACACCAAGACCTCATTACTGGCTTAGAAAAATCCCTAAAACTATAGATAACCCACCTGAATATCAAAGGGAATTCGAAGATAGTGATGAAGTGATCAATGGAGAATATTCTATCAAAATAGAAGAATTGACCCTCTCATTAGCTATGTTAGAGGACTAATGGAAGAGTTAACTTTCAAACCCAAATTATAAAATGTTCTCAAGTCACATAATTCATATGATAATGCATTGTATAATACAACCATAATTTTGGACGACTCTAATTAGGAGGAAGTGATCATCCACATCACTCACCAAAGACTGATCTCATCAATCATAATTTGTGACATGGAATAAATCAATCTTTTCAACACCACCCCCAAAGCATTATAAATTGATATACACACTTGTATGGGTTTATCTTAAAATTGATTATCTCTAAAAAGGGTCCTCCCAATAGAAATTTCTCTAAGGGAACAATTTTGGTGTTGAGCAGCGAACATTACCCTAAAGTGTAGGCCAATTGAGAAGTGATCCCACTAAAAATGAGGGTTTGATGGAATCCTCCTCAAATGTATAGTAAAAAAGGAGAGATTCCTTCAATCATAGAAGAATTCCATGTAGGATATTACATTACTCATTAGTTTGGTATAAGGATGTACCGCCAAATTTGGAGGTTGAATTACTACTAGAAAACCATGATATAGGGTTATAATGAAATCACTAGAAAATTTCATGTATGTTAGATTCATGAAAAATTCAACCATAAACCCTAAAAATTACCACAAAAAAATATATATATTATTCTCCATTTTCTATATGGGGAATGGATGTTGTTGGCATATATCCAAATCCATAACTAATAAGTTTAAGTGCATCCTTACTACTACTGACTCCTTTTCAAAATGGGATGAATAAATACCCCTCAAGGAAGTCAGGATGAAAAATATCATCAACTTTTTAAATTCCAATATAATCACCAAATTCATAGTTCCTCACGCGATATTTATAAAAATGGATAAATATTCTATTCTATAGAGTTAAATAAATTATATTATGTGTACAACATCGAATCCAATCACTCATCCGACTATCATGTAGCCAGAAATAGAAAAATATAGGCATTCAATAAGACTCCGTAAAATATAATTTAGATGATGGTGAATAAAGAAAATAATTCCTAGCTAGATGATCTCCCCCATGATTTATGGTCCTACCATACCACCATGTGTACTACAACATAAGAAACATTGTATTCATTAGTGTAGGAAACTGAGGTAGTGTTTCCCATAGAAGTCTAGTCTCCCTCACTTAGAATAGCTATCCTTGGAAAAATATCAGATGATGAAAAATTAGAAAAGAAAATGGATTAATTGAAGAGTCTCAATGAGAAAATATTGTATACACTGTATAACCTTGAAGTACATCAGAATATGATCACATGATCCATTAATAAAATGGTCCACCTTCATTCGTTCCTTCAAGGAGAAATAGTATTGGCTCTCATATCCCCAATGATACTAAGAAATAATCTTCCTAAAATAGAACCCAAATGGGAAGGGCGTTATATCACACATAAGTTCTATCGCAGTTGAGATTAATCATTGGCTACAATGGATGGAGAGCATGTTACACCCCCACTAATGTAAGTTTTCTTAAGATGTTCTTTTCATAAAATCCATCAAATCTTTCCAAATCCTGACCATATATCGTTAAACTATATGAACCATGTCCTAAAAATATGATGTTAAACTATATGGACCTCATTCTTACCACATGATGTTAAAATAAACAGTTGAATCCCTGATAGAAAGATGTTAAACTACATAACGTCTTAATTCCTATCCACATGACGTTAAACTATATAGAACATGTCATGACCGCATAATGTTAAACTGTATGGAAGATATCCTTAACACATGAAATTAAAATACACGAGAAGCATATTCTCACCAATAATTCATTACAGATGAAATAGATCTATGAAAAAGAGAAATTAATTTCCCTCATCCCTATGTTCTGATCAGAACTATATAGAGAAAATTCATATTTAAGAACTACATAATGCTTGAATCCTACCCCTATAGGATACAAAATGATACCCAAGACTCTAGCCTTGTATCTAGATGTAGTATTTCTTTTTCACATTGGGTAACCTTCATTTTCACTATAGGATGTTAAACTGCACAAATCCCCCAAATTCCTCTTCTTTCATGTCATGTAACATTTATCCTTACTTCATGACGTTAAAGTACGAGGTTGATGTCCTTGCTACATGATACTAAATTTTAAGGGTTTTAAGATCTATGTATGACTTGATACTCATACCAATGATATATTTAGGGATATATGGAGACTATATATTTCCTTCGCCATTTAATGATACCAAATGAAACATGTCCTTTCTTTAATTTCCTCCATGTCATGAAAGGAACCCTTACCATTCCTTATATCTCACACTGAGAATGGATCATGTGGGATTAGTAGTTTTTTTAATAGATTCAATGAATGATAATGGAATATCAGTTCACAAAATTTTTAATATGGACCTAGATAAAAGACCATAAAAGGAACACCATGAGTCCTCACATCATGATGATAAACTGCACAGTTTATGTCAAATGCGTGATATAAAACTGTGCATTTCAATAGACCTCACTCTAAAAGACCACTATCATTGGAATTGTTCTACCACCACACCTCCAATAAAGAAATACACATGGATTCATTCTTATCATCATAGGATACTTAGTGACACCAAGATATCCAATCCTAGCTCCAACTAGAAAAATCAATGGGAATAATTCCCCCCTCTGTGTATGGGTCAAACCTGCATAGAGAGTTTCTCATTCAATAACTACGTGTGTCTTGAATATTTAAATCATGGGAAATATAGTGACCCAAATATATCAGGTCTCAGGTCTAACCATAATATTCCCTTTTCTCATCAGGGATCCTATGTCCTTGCCGCATGAAACTAAAATAGCATGGTCTATCAAGAACATGTATGGATTGATTCTTATCATCATATGATATGTAGTGACACTCAAATATCTAATCCCAATTCTTTATTCAATAATCAATGGGTGAAATGAAACCCTATACATATTGGTTAGACCTTCGTCAAGTGTTTCCCATTCATGAACTATGTGTCCTTTTGATTACTGTTATCGTAGGATACATAGTTACACCTAGATCTTTGATTCTTGGGTCCAACAAGATAAAACAAAAATGTAAACAATCTCCATATATGGGTCAGAATTGCACATGGAACTTCCAAAAAATAACAACTTATGGATTGATTCCTGACATCATAGGATACACAACAACACCTAGATCTCCAATCTTGGTATCATCTACAACATATAAATTATTAAAATAATAAACACCTAACGGTATATGGGATAGACCTATGCAATGAAATTTCTTACCACATGGCATTCAACTGTAAGGAAGAGAAAATATCCTTACCATGTGATATTAAACTACAAGGAAAACGTCATGGTTGAATGAAATTAATATTTTATGAAAAATACAACCCCACTACATGACGTTAAAATGTCCAATCCATCATCCATTATCATTACTCATTATAGTATTACAATAGCTTGGACTTGTTCAACCATAGTACCGGGTGATTCCATAATCTTTTGAGGCCCTTAGCCTATAAATAATACTTTATGTGTTTAGTTACTTGAGTATCCACAAAACATTTGTGGCCCTTGTAAATGAAAAATATCTCTCTGTTTGACATTGATATTGATTCATAAGGGCTTTGCCCTACCAACCAGAGACATCTTGGCCCTATAAAAAGGGATTTATAATCCTTGTGAGCCTGACGTCATTGTAGAAGGACTCAGTACCTGAGGGTGTTCTAGGCCATCCACAGCAGGATTTTCCCATATCATTACTCATGACATGATAACCTCAAACCATGATTTACACCATTTTCATCACCCTCTCATAATGTTGGTAGAGTACTCTTGACCCTGGTTTTACTAACTTGGATATTGTGTAACATTACCCTCATAATAGGTCCATAAGGAGCGTGAACTTAAACTATATTCACTTTGGTTAACATTATATGACCTTAATCTTTTAGCCTCTAATGGTCCAAATCAAAAGACCATAAAATGGTTGTGAAAGAGAAAAAAATCATTTGGTTGAAAACCCAAAAATGGGAGTCTTTTTAAAATTAAAGTCTCTTCTTTCTAAAACTCTTCATATTTATATTTTGGGAAAAAATTAGAGCATAAATAAATAATTCATAAAGATCATGGGGCCCGCTTTATGTCCCTAATAAAATCTGAACCATTCTTGTTGGACACCTTAGTCAAGGAACAAGTTAGATTAATGGTTTTTCACATCTTCTCACCATGATAACATGTTTACTATGAGGTGACATAAATTTTATGATGCATGAACCCTTCCAGAATATTAAATTTTCCATAAATCACACTTCATGATTTGAGCACCTTGGGTCCCCACAATCCCTGAATAGACATTGGAAAGGACAAGAGATCTCTCTGTTTTACCTTTTCATTATTGAAAAAGGGCATAAAAATTACAACTAGAGACATCTTTGACCAATATGAAATTATTTATGATTCTTGTGGTCCTAACATCACTATAGAGAGACTCATCATCGGAGGGTGTTATAGGCCATCCCTGACATGATTCTCCCATACCATCATCGTGCACAGAGCAATTTGGACTATGATTTAAAATCCATGTGGCCAGAAAATTCAAGAGTATTTGATATGCTAGAATTTATGTCATTTTGTAGTGTACCCTTTGTCAAAGGAGGAATGTAACACTAAATTCCGAAACCTTTTGATGACCCACACCTTGTGAATCAAATCCAAAGGTTATTGGGTCTGATCTTCCCAACTAAGTGATAAACAGCCCTGGGGTGCCACAAACCATATTAGATATCTTTTCCTCTATACCCAACATCGTAATCAGGAAGTTTGAGTCTTCAAAAAAATTTCATGACCCTTGGAAAAGAGTTTTCGTCAACTCTACTTTACCATGAATGTAACCCTATAGACTCATGCATAAGGTCATTAACCTACCAAACAGTGTCATAACCTACTTATAGGAAAGGAAATCACATCCTCATAGGCCCCAATGACCCCATAGTGGAACTCAACACCTTAAAGTGTTTCGAGAAAACCTTGATATGTATGCCACATTCCCTGATTCATCGATTAAATCTCCTAGACACATGATTTACACAACATATATTCCAAATATCATGGTGGATTAAAATTAACCAAAATTTTTACCAAATATTGATACCATGTCCAAAAACATTCATGACCCATTTAAAAGAGTGGAAACACCTCTATTTGGCCATTATGGTGATTCATAAGGGATTTAACCTACCAACTATAGGTATCTTCTCCTTGCGAGAAAGGAACTTCATTCATCATGAGTTTTGGAAACACCCTGATAGAACTCAGAACCTTTGCGTGTTTTGGGTCCTCCTTGACATGTCTTACCCATATTTCATATTCATTAATCAAGTCCTAGAAGCATGAATTTAAATTACATGGACTCTTATGGTCCATGATAAAATACCCTAAACTACAATAATAGAATGTTTGAGCCAAAATAATCTAAACAATATCAATATAAGGTCCAAGCTAAAAGTCCATAAACTACAACAATATAAGGTCTGAGATAAAAGACCCTAAACTAAAACTATATAATGTTTGGATAAAATCCCCTAAACTGCATAAATATAAGGTCCAATATAAAAGACCCTACACTTAAAAAATAGAAGGTTAGAGATAAATGACCCTAAACTAAAATAATATAAGTTCTGAGGTAGAAGCCCCTAAACTATATCAAAATAATTATTTTGTTTGAAAGACCAAAAAAGGAACAAAACCCATTAAGAAAAAGACCTATAAGAGGGTGGATTGAGAAAAATTCAAGTATACTCTCATTAATACTTGCATTATATGAAGCTTAGAAAATGTTTAGGTAAATATAAAGTAAAAAGATAAAAAGATTTTGGTCTCCAAAATACGATCTTGCTAAATAATAAAGTTGTTCTTGTCATTTCCCAATCAATATAGTTGTATCACAAGGAGGGGGAGGGGTGAGTCAGTGATATCTTTTTATTTTATGTTTCCTTATGAAAAAACTTTTGGCTCTTATTAATGATTTCTTCTCTTATTAAAAACAATTCAAACATTTTTCCATAAGAACACAAGAATTTATAAGTTTTACTACTCAACAAGAGTATCTATGTCCTTGATATGGTTTAAAAATGATCCAATACCACACAATACACTATTTAAAAATCCTTATGAGTTGAATATAATGAATAGGATATTCCATTACACTCATGTAACACCATGATCAATACAAGTGTGTGATTTCTTCAAGTATCACAAAATGAAGTAATATAATTTTTATAGAAAACATATTTTGGTGAATCTTGATCAAATTTAAAAAATATGACCCTACAAATAAATTATTAACTTTCTTACCTATAATCTAGTAATACCTTCCTAGACTTTATAATAACACTCATTATGATTTCCTAGCCCGATTATGAGTCCGGATTGCACAATATGATAATATTGATCTGTAAAAATACAATTGAGATAAATTTGAACCACTTATATCTCAGTTTGGAAAACCCAATCTGATTGCTCGGTATGATTCTAGAAACCCTGAATATGATCTTGTCTCTTCTCCTTTATTCTTATGTTTAAAAATATTATTCAAAAAACTCAATTTTGAAACTTGTTCTCCCAAGAAATTTGGAGACTCCCCCTCTTCTTCTCAACAGTACATCCATGCCAGAAAGTAAAAAACACTTTAAACTTTTATAGTCGACCCAAAAAAGATTTTGATGTGATTCTAAAAATGTTTCCCCATCAAAACAATCTCAAACCATACATTATCGTTAAATTTTGGGGGCATTTATAACATCTTCAACACTTATAAATTCTTCTCTAACCTTCTCAAAACTTCTAATAGCTTCAACTCACTTATGATTTCTTTAAAAAACATCAGTCTAATTCCAATTATCCATTCTAATTTCCCAATATGATTTCTTCATTATAATTATTAATACCACTTGAAAATATAAAGAAATAGAAAACTTTAATATTATTAGATAATTTTAGTTTGATTTTGATTCTAATTTTCCATTATGTTTTCTCCATTAGGATGAGGGAATTTGGTCACTCTAATTTTCTTAACCCTCTTACAAACAAACCAAAATTGAAGAAATCCCATTGTGTTTCTATGTATCAGTAAAAACCCAATCTAATAATTCGGATTTCTTAATTGAGATGAATCCAACAGAATCATCAATGTGAAGGATCTTAACCCTGTTGGTCGGAAGAAGCAAGGGAGTGATGGCAAGAGGGGGGGTGAATTGCCTTTTAAAAAAAATAAACAAATTAAAAATCAAAGTTGAAATGCAGCAGAAATAAAGAAGGCAAGACACAAAATTGATAACGGAGTTCGGCCAAAACCCGGCCTACGTCTCCGCTCCCAACTCAACCGTTGAGAGATTCCTACCGCTTGCTTTTCAATGGTTTTAGCAAGAAACCCACTAGGCTTTATTGTTGTACCTCTCGTTCCCCTCGTTGTTTGATTTTCATGATCACAATCACCTTATTATTTGTCTAACATTGCTTTAAGTGTTTTTGTTTTATAGGCAAAATATTGCCAAGGAAATGGGACATGAAGCACATCAAGTGGACTGAATTCCAGTCCACCGGCCAACCGGTGTGACAGCACCGGCCAGCCGGTGGACCTGGCAGAGGCATTGCCCACTGCCAGGTTCCACCGGTCAGCCGGTGGCTCTGTCACCGGCCAGCCGGTGGCAACCTGATACAATAGTGCGACCTACTGTCTCACCACCGGCCAGCTGGTGGCCTTCTCACCGGCCAGCCGGTGGCTCCTGGGCAGAAGCACTCTCCACATTCCAAGGCATCGGCCAGCCGGTGGAGCTGTACCGGCCAGCCGGTAGCCCAGTCAAACTAGCCGTTGGCTTTGACCAGTCAACCCTCTTTTGGCCTCCAACGGCTCCGAGGCCTTTTCCAACGGCTCTGAAGACTCCCCAAGGGTTCCATGCCTATAAATAAAGTCCAAGGAAGCCCCGGACTCTACCCGGATCATATACAAAGCCACCGTACACATTTTCTATCTTTGGCGTACCTCCGGCGGACTTCCTCAAAGGAACCCTCTTTGCTCCAACAACTTCCACATCCAAGGAGCTCCATCAAAGAAGCTTGGAAGCGGCCTTCAACATCTCCAATCAATCAAAGGCGCCCAAGGCTTCTCCCATTACGGTTTTTCTTGTTTATCTATTTTGAGCTTAATTTGGGTTTGTGTCTACAAACCACTCTATTTCTCATTCCCTCTTTCTTTTGGGTTTCACATCACCATTAAGGTGTGAAGAGGTTTCTTCAAGCCTTTCCTTTTAAAAGGCTTGTGACATAGGTGAGCTATCCTTCACCTATAAGAAGGATAGTGGGTTCTTGCTAAACCATTAAAAGCAAGTGGGTTCTTGCTCAACCATCAAAAGCAAGCTGTAATAGGTCCTAGTGCTACCTCAAAGCCTAGTGGGTTTCTTGCTAAAACCATTGAAATGCAGCGGAAATAAAGAAGGCAAGACACAAAATTGATAACGGAGTTCGGCCAAAACCCGGCCTACGTCTCCGCTCCCAACTCAACCGTTGAGAGATTCCTACCGCTTGCTTTTCAATGGTTTTAGCAAGAAACCCACTAGGCTTTGAGGTAGCACTAGGACCTATTACAGCTTGGTTTTGATGGTTGAGCAAGAACCCACTTGCTTTTAATGGTTTAGCAAGAACCCACTATCCTTCTTACAGTTGAAGGATATCTCACCTATGTCACAAGACTTTTAAAAGGAAAGGCTTGAAGAAACCTCTTCACACCTTAATGGTGATGTGAAACCCAAAAGAAAGAGGGAATGAGAAATAGAGTGGTTTGTAGACACAAACCTAAATTAAGCTCAAAATAGATAAACAAGAAAAACCGTAATGGGAGAAGCCTTGGGCGCCTTTGATTGATTGGAGATGTTGAAGGCCGCTTCCAAGATTCTTTGATGGAGCTCCTTGGATGTGGGAGTTGTTGGAGCAAAGAGGGTTCCTTTGAGGAAGTCCGCCGGAGGTACGCCAAAGATGGAAAATGTGTACGGTGGCTTTGTATATGATCCGGGTAGAGTCCGGGGCTTCCTTGGCCTTTATTTATAGGCATGGAACCCTTGGGGAGTCTTCGGAGCCGTTGGAAAAGGCCTCGGAGCCGTTGGAGGCCAAAAGAGGGTTGACTGGTCAAAGCCAACGGCTAGTTTGACTGGGTTACCGACTGGCCGGTACAGCTCCACCGGCTGGCCGGTGCCTTGGAATGTAGAGAGTGCTTCTGCCCAGGAGCCACCGGCTAGCCGGTGAGAAGGCCACCGGCTGGCCGGTGGTGAGACAGTAGGTCTCACTATTGTATCAGGTTGCCACCGGGTGGCCGGTGACAGAGCCACCGGCTGACCGGTGGAACCTGGCAGTGGGCAATGCCTCTGCCAGGTCCACCGGCTGGCCGGTGCTATCACACCGGTTGGCCGGTGGACTGAAATTCAGTCCACTTGATGTGCTTCATGGCCCATTTCCTTGGCAATATTTTGCCTATAAAACAAAAACACTTAAAGCAATGTTAGACAAATAATAAGGTGATTGTGATCATGAAAATCAAACAACGAGGGGAACGAGAGGTACAACAATCTCCCCCTATTTTGATGATCACAATCACCAAAACAATTAAAGTAAAAACATGAATTAAAGGCATTATTTTAATGAATAAAATGAAATGTAAAACAAAGCATGATCAAAAAGGTTTCTCCCCCAATCAATCAAGAAATTTCTCCCCCTTTGTGATTATCAAAATATAATGGGGCATAAAACTTGATTGAGGGAAAAGAGATTTGAAAAACAAGATTTGAGATTTGAAAATCAATTGAAATTTTGGAAATTGAAAGATTGGATAACAGTTTGAATTGAAAGTTTTGAATCAAAAATTGAATAACAGTTTGAATTGAAAGTTTTGAATCAAAAATTGAATAACAGTTTGAATTGAAAGTTTTGAATCAAAAATTGAATTGAAATTTGAAATTTGAAACCAAATGAAATTTTTGAAATTGAGAGTTTTGGATCAAAAAAAATGAATTGAAAATTTAAATTGAAAAATTAATCGAAAGAGATTTTTGAATTTAAGAAAATTTCTCCCCCTAAATAAAACAAAAGATCATCGGGGAAACGAAACTATTTTTGGCCCGGAGAGACTCGCCAAAAGGGATTTTTCAATCCATACTTGTCTCATGGTGGGTCTTCTCCTATAGAACTCATCGGAATAGAAAATAGACTTGGGTTGGCCGTACCCGGCATTTTTGCAATCACACTCATAAATGAGGTGCCCGGGTTTTTTACAATAATTACAAAATTTAAAACTAGAGCTCCCCCTTACAAAAACAGTTGGAGCATGGGAGGAGGAAGCTTGGTTGGTGTAGCCAATTCCATGTGTGGTTTTAGAAACACGTTGAGAACCAAGGAGTTTTGAAAGGTTTTGTTCTCCGTTGGTGAATTTAGCAAGAGATTCCCTTAGATCTTTGATTGTTGATTCCAAAGAATCAACATTGGGAATGTTTTGTAATTTGAGGGACAACTCCTCCTTCTCTTTGAGAAGTTGTTCCTTTTCGGAAGAGAGTTTTTTGAAATTCTTTTTCAAAGCAATGAATTTTGAAGAAAGCTCATGAAAACCATTTTCTAATTGGTCTCGCACATGTTGAAGTTCTTCATATGATAAATGATTAAAAGAATTTGAAGATGAGGACGAGGATGAGGAATCGGAAGAAGTTACCTCGTGAAATGCCATTAGGCATTTTGTACCTTGGTCGCTCGAGGAGGATGAGGAGGAGGATGATGAGGAGGTGTCACTCCATGTCGCCTTGAGGACCTTTTTCTTTCCTTTTTTCCTTAGCCCGTTTCTTGTTGAGTGGGCAATCGGGCTTGTAATGACCCTTTTCGCCGCACCCGTAGCATTTTACCGTGGGCTCCGATCTTTTGTCGGGTTCTTGCTTTCGATGCTTGCGGGATTTCTTCTTCTTGTGCTTCTTCATAAATTTGTGCATTTGGCGGGCGAGATTCTCCATTTCCGAGTCGCCGCTTGATGATGAAGAAGATGAAGATGATGAGGAGGAGGAGGAGCTTACTTCTTTTTGTACCTTGAGGGCGATGTTCTTTGGTGTCTTGATTGGTGTGCCCTCCTTTTGAGCTTGCCTCCTCATCGTGATCTCGTACGTCATTAGGGATCCGATGAGCTCTTCGACCGGCATGTTCTTTACATCCTTAGCTTCTTGGATAGCCGTCACCTTAGGTGCCCATGAGCTCGGAAGGATCCATAGAATCTTCTTGACCATTGTTTCAGCTGAAACATCATCACGAAGAGATTTTCTACCATTGCAAACGTCAGTGAAGCGTGTAAACATTTCAGAAATAGACTCATTTGGATGCATGGAAAAGCTTTCAAAATCTTGTCTATACATGTCTAACCGAGTTTCCTTGACTTTATTAGTGCCTTCATGGGTCACTTCTAAAAGCTTCCAAATTTCATGTGAAGTGGTGCAAGTGGATACACGATTAAATTCATTTCTATCTAACCCGCAATGAAGAGCATTCATGGCTTTGCCATCATGCTCAAAATTCTTAATATCAGCGGGGGTCCATTTGGATTCGTCGGGGGTAGACAAAGTATAACCTTGCATGACAATTTTGTAAATAGGATATCATATTCTTCTTAAAAAAGTGGTCATGCGGGTTTTCCAATAATTATAGTCGGTCCCATCAAAAAATGGAACCTGACCCAATGAGTAGCCCTCGGGGGCGAAAGAGGTAGATTCCATCAAAAAAAATATCTTTAATTTGAAACCGGTTAAGGTATTACTCAAATTATCCCTCTGATACCAATTGATGGATCGGATCCCTCGGCTCAGCAATATTGTCCGCTCTGACCCAGTTGCTATCCCAAGCCTCACGGCTTTAAAACGCGTTGCTGAGGGGAAGGTAGGCACGGGAATTTCAAGTACCCACCAATCTCCCTCCACAACCGATGTGGGATTGGTTATCGGGGCACAGGCGCCAACAATCCTGGCGGGGGCCCAACAATCCTGGGTCCAGGACACAACATCCCCCCCCCCAAGCCCACACCGGTCCCGAGACCAACCTCCCTCTGATACCAATTGATGGATCGGATCCCTCGGCTCAGCAATATTGTCTGCTCTGACCCAGTTGCTATCCAACAATCCTGGCGGGGGCCCAACAATCCTGGGCCCAGGACACAACATCCCCCCCCCCCCCCCAAGCCCACACCGGTCCCGAGACCAACCACCCTCTGATACCAATTGATGGATCGGATCCCTCGGCTCAGCAATATTTTCCGCTCTGACCCAGTTGCTATCCCAAGCCTCACGGCTTTAAAACGCGTTGCTGAGGGGAAGGTAGGCACGAGAATTTCAAGCACCCACCAATCTCCCTCCACAACCGATGTGGGATTGGTTACCGGGGCACAGGCGCCAACAATCCTGGCGGGGGCCCAACAATCCTGGGCCCAGGACACAACAAACCCATGTGTAAATAAACTACATGAAATCAAATAAGTGTTCTTCTTTATCTTGACCCACTTGTAAGAAATATAACCAACAATTCAACTTGATGGAAATGGTTCACTACATTATTGATTGATCTCTGAATTTATTTTCATATTGGACCCAAACCATATTAATTGTAATTTTTTCATTATTCCCTACAATTAACAACAAAAACAATTTTACCTCTAATGATTATGATGGAATAACAAATCCTATGGACCGGTATAAGAAACATCAACTTTAGAAAATCCTTTCTTTTCAGAATAAAATACCAACGAACTTTCATTACATAACTTTGTTATCTTTTCAGATTATGAAACTCATAAATTTATTTCTCTAAAGGCTTATATATTTTGGATTTTGGTTTGACTAAAAACTAGCCCCTTCAGTTTATCTCATTACAATCAACATTCTCAGCCTCCAAAAAAACTATGTCTGATGATCTTACACCAATGACCTGGGACCATAAATCTTAAACATAAGCAACCTAATTCTTCTTCAAACAATAAAATTGTTTCATGAATTCATTAATGACTTTGAATATGTAAAATATAAGCTTCAAAATCACCTGACTTATATTGGGAAGTGTTTTATGCTCTCATTCTTCCAAAAATATCTTTCTTTCCTTCTCATCTTGAATATGATTTCCTAGAATATAAATGGATTGAATATGATTCACCTAAATATGATTGGAAGAACATTTTATCTCCTTTATTTCATCAAGCATGAATAATAATTGTTAAAACTTACTTATGATTTTTGAGAAATACCAAACAACAAAGATTCATATGATTTTTATCATAGTCATTAAAACTATAATCCTTCCTCGTTATGATCAAGTCTTTCAATCTGAACCCAAGGTGACCAAGCTTCTCCTTAATCCGATGGAACTTTTTAAAAAAAATTAGTCTTATTTCCTAATTACAATGGAAATTTTTATTTTCCATTTTTAATAAAAATTGAATATGTTTATTTTCTTTGAAAAATCTTGGAAAAAATGACAACACAATTGCAAACTTTTTCTTACTTCTAATAACCTTCTCTGATAAACTTTTCCCAAAAATCCCCCCTTTAGATTTTTTAACCAAGATTAATAATTCATTGAACATTTTAACCTCAAGATATGGATTTCTTATCAACAATTATAAGCCTAGATAATTTAACTCATTGTAGGAAAAAATAATTATTTACAATAAATCCATGTTTTCCATAAATAGAGATCATGAGAAACTCTTAAACATTTTCATATCTTTCTTCACCTTTTTATTTTCTTCATCCACTTTCCTATAAAAAAATTGTTCTACAATTACTCCAAAAATAGTTATATTAGTTCACAAACTTACATGTTTAGATCACATCTTAAGGATTACTCTCCATTATAGATTATTTATTAAAAGGATTAGCACATATTAAATGGATAGATTTATGATAATATTCTCCCTATTTAAAACATTATCCAAAAATATATGTGAGAGTGGAAAAAACACAACCTCAACCTTGATGAGAAATAGATTGGATTCCCATTTTCAAAATCAGTTTATTAAAAAGGTTACTATAGTAAATGTTTTTGTGAAAATGTTTGCAAGTTATTCTGATGTAGGAACATACTCCAAGTATGATTCTTTATTCTCCACATGATAATTAATGAAATTATATTTGATATCAATATGTTTTGAATGATAATGTTGTACCAGATTCCTAGTAAGTTTGATTTCACATTGATTATCAAAACTTTATAGCATGGTAAACTTTACATAAAATAGTAATTCTTCTAACTGAGTCTTCATCAACTTAATTATAGTTTCATCTTGAGAGGAAACAGCATAATAAACTTCATACATGCTAATATTTAATGATTTTTATTAACTGTATGAAAACTATCACAAATTTTTCTTAGAATTAATACTCCTCCAGATGTGGATCTTCTATCATCAACATTTTCTACCCAGTATCTGAATACTAAAGAAATTTAATACTTTTTGTGTTATCATAACTATTTCTAAAATAAATGTTCATTTGATATATTTGATAATTCCTTTTCTAGTAAGTAAATGGGATTATTTATGAGAAATCTAAAATCTTTCACATAGTTAATTGTATAAACAATGTTGGGTCTTGATGCAGTTTTTATAAGAAACATCCAATCCACTTCCAAAATTTATTTTGATCACATTTCATTAATTTTCCATCTATACTCAACTTGGTTCCAACTAAAATTTTTGTTGAAATTTGTTTCTAGTTTTCCATGACAAAATTCTTAAGAAATTACTTAGTATAATTTTATTGATAAAGAAAAATGTGTTTTTTCTTCTATAATATTTGTAACCCAAGAAATTATTTCATTTCTCTCAGCATGGACATCTCAAAAAACATTTTCGTCTCTTTAGAAAATATTTCACAAGATATTTCATCATTCCCAAAAAAGATAATGTCATTAAAATAAACTATTACTATGAGGTAAAACTCTTGACTTTCCTTGATATAAATATTGCTATCAACTCTTTCTTTCCTAAAATTTAAATTCCTCAAGAAATTATCAAATTTGGAATACCATGATCTCAAAGATGGTTTTATCCCATAAAAGGATTTCTTCAGCTTACAAACATAACATTCATATTTCCCCAAAAAAATGTCACATGGTTTTTCAATGTAAACTCCTCATCATGATACCCATTCATAAATATGAACTTCAAATATATTTGAAAAAATATGTAACTTCATTGTACAGAAATAATAAGAAAGATTCTGATGGTTTCTAACCATTCTGGTAAAAAAAGGTTTCATCAAAATCAACACCTTCAATTTGTGAGTAACCTTCACACACTAATCTTTCCTTGTTTCTTATTACTTCACCTTCTTCATTCATATTGTTCTAGAAAACCCACTTTGTACCAATAATAATTTTGTTATCTGGATTAGGTATGAGTTACCATGTATCATTCCTTTCTATCTGATACATCTCTTTTTTCATGTCCTGAACCCATTCCGAATTCTCAAAGGCTTCATTCACATCATTCAGCTTGACTTTTGAATATAAATAAGTGTGTGTATAAATTTTTTGACTTCTTATTGTTTGAACCTTATGATTTTGATCACCAATAATGTTCTGATCCTATACCTGCTTCCTTAGACTAGGATGAGATTTTTGAGTTTCCTCCCCATCACTTTAAATATATGAGTTTTATTATTCTTCTTGAGCAGGATTACCACTATTAGTATCCTTATCAGAATTATTAATAAACATTTTTTTATCATACTCAACTTCATTATCATCCTGAGTCTATTTATCATCCTCATGTTTTTAAATAACATTCTCATCAATAAGGTCAAAAATTATACCTATTTCTTTTTTGAAGCAGTTGTCTCTTCTTCCTTCCAGATCTTAGAAAAGAAAAATTACTTCTTCACTCTTATCCTCAAACATTTCAAGGATTACACATTTATTCTTTATGATGCATGGAATCCCAAAGACTCTTGCGTGTTTCAAAAATAGATTTTCTTCATAAATCATTTTTTATTGAGTCATATATGAACTTGTCATATAGAAACATTTTTTTCAGATATACACAACATTATTCATGGCTTGAATCCAATAGTATTGAGAAAGACCAAGTTCTAGTAATATTATTCTCCCAGTTTCCACTAAATATCTGTTCTTCCTTTTAGCAACCACATTTTATTGAGGATTGTATGAACTAAAATCATGCCAAATTACATGATTATCAAGATAATCTTTAAATTAATCATTTATATATTCACCATAATTATTAGTTCTCAAATTTTTCAAAGAATACTCACATTCCATATCATCTTTCTTTCAGAAACTTTTAAACATTTTCAGAGCATTAGACATGTTTCATATACATAACATAAGTAATGAAAGTGAATTATTCAATGAATTTGATGAATTAATTATCTCCATTAGTTCATTGTTTACTCCTTGGACCACATATATCATAATGGATAAGTTTTCAGGGTTGTTTTGAACAAATCTTAACTTTTTTAAGCTCTAAATTATTAATTTTTACATTCTAAAAAATAGTGAAACGCCAATATATTATTCTTGGAATATCAAAAATATCACATACACTACCTTGATTTTATTAATTTCACAAGTTTATATGAAACATGTATCCCATCCTTTCATTACACAACTAATTCTCTTCTGCCATACCTAAGTAACAAGAGTTTTTTATTTCACCAATCTGAAATAAATTTACTTTTATACATTGACCTCTTGTAACAATATTTCTATCTTCATCACTCTTCACAAAAAAAACCATATTTTTGGAAAATAACTTTGTTTCCTTCATCATTGATTTTTGAAACACTTATCATGTTTTGTTTTAATCCATCAACATACAACTATTTCTTAGACTTAAACTTTTATTTCACAATGATGGATTATCCAACACATTGGATTCTCAGAGATTCATAATTTCCAAATTTCATCATTTATAATTTTATGTCTTTTATATTCTTCCACTATTTTTATTTTTCTGTTATATGAGAATAATACTCACTCTCAATGATCCATGGTCATTCTCCTTTTGTATATTTTAGACTAGTTTCTATAACAATATATTTTTATTTCCCTTTATCTCTCTTCACCTTTAGCTTCTGATAATTAAGAAACTTTGGTTATGATGGTAACAAAAAAATACACCCTTTTGTGAGATATCTAGGTGTTCACACCTTTCAAAAATAGTTTCCAGAGGTTGGAACCTATTTTTAGATTTTACAACAACCTTCTCATGTTTCATCTGACCTTCTTACACTTATTATTTTGAGAAGATTGACCCCCCTCCCCTTAAACTTTTCCTTCTAAAAATTGTAGAATAGTTGTAATGTTTTTTATTGAACCAACACATATTTTTTGGGTGTCCAAATACACCAAAATACTAGTAGTATCTATAGAAAGAATATTTTCCTATAAAACTTCCATATTAACCAGATTTGTGAGCACGTTTCTTAGCATCCTTCTTATCATTATTATCATAACATTGTTGACCACCAACCTTTTTATCACCAATAAAATTATTTTTTCCAACACATTTTTCTTTTTAGATGTAATTCCCCGACCCTAATTACCCAGAGTTGGTGCATTATTACATAACATTGGCATGATCACAAGAAAGATCAATTCTCGAAAGACCAATTATTTTAGTAGCCTTGGAATAACTAGATACATTAATAAAGTTTACATTACATCATAAAATGAAAACTACAACAATATAGTCTCCATAGTCTACACTCTTATCCCCTCATACTATCCCTGCAAGTCATTCATAAATTACTTCTTCACATCCTGGGAAAATAAAACATAGAAAATGGGTGAGCTCAAATGCCCAGTAAGGATAACAATATTGCAGAAACATTCATAAATAAGAATAAACATTTAAAGAAATATATAACTAAAACAAAAGCCTTTTAAACTTGAACTTCAACATAGTATGGAAAAAATAAAATGAAATAATGCCATTTACTTATTCACATGGATATTCTACTAATCGAATAATCACATACAATATCAATAACCAATTTCATAATGATGGAATGCATAATGCTAGACTATCATAACCATATAGCCAAGGCCTCGTGCCAATACTACAAATAAGATTTTGTCAAGGCCTTGTGACAAGACGCTAGTTTGTCTCATGAGACCTACCGATGCATCGAGGATCTATAGAGGGCTCCACCCATCACATATTAAGTCCAATGCATTCCCATATGAAAAGGTTTAAACATAACATAAACATTCGTATTAAAACTAGCATACGAAATGTAAATACTTCATCCATAAACCATGAATGGTATAAAAATAACACATCCACAGTCAAACATATCACAAAACCTTCAATACAATATAGAAGTTTTTTATCATAATAAATCAACTTCAAATAAGCATAAAATCCATCAAAGGATATTGAAATATATGAAATCAAAACTCTTTTTAGAGAAATATATCTTTCTATTTTGAAAGCATTTAAGAGTCATATATTTATAAAATAAAACATTTGCATTGAAAATATTCTTATAATCTTGTCAGGGATGATTCGACGAATTTATAATGGCGGAAAATAGCCGCACCCGCCGTATAAGTTAAAAAAACATTCTTACCTTAATTCTGTCGAAAAGGTTAAAAAGGACCTTGTTTGGAAAACAACGGAAAGATTCTTTTATAAACCATTTATAAAAGTCAAAAAGGGTATAAATGACTTTAACCCATATTCTAGTAAATAGTAAAAATGTTTTGAAATACATTTTCAAGAAACATGGATGTAGATGATAAAGAAGTCCTAGTAGATTATTACGTATAAACAACCTCGAATAATGAAGAGATTGTGAAGTAAACCCTTACCTTGTACTTTTCCTTGGTTGGGGGTAGGTTAACCTCTTGTATAATGGTGATATAATTGTTATAAAATTATTCATGAATCATATACATTAATATGATATCATATATGATCTTTTAACATTGCTTTGTTAATAATATCTTAGAATCATTGTCCTTTCGGGTCTTAACATACTCGTTTTCTTTTATATGTTTTGTTACATAAGACGTGCTTGTTATGGATAGGTTGTATATTATTAATTTCCAGAATTATATCAAGTCCTTAAATACTATTATTAATCATCAAATTATAATTATACTCGAATGGATACGATGTAGAATGAATCTCATCGCGTTCGTGGAGACAGTAGTCCGTACGTATGCACGAGCGACAATATCATTATTTTTATATTAAAATAATATATAATTGGATGTTATATCATATATAACGAATTATTATCATGTTATATTTATTATTTACATAAATTTCACATCATTATTATACCCATCCAAATAATAATTTATTGAATAATAATTACACCACGACGTGGAGACGGTAAGCTGTACGAACGCACGTATGGTGACATGTTATTCAAAGGGTGGATTGAATACTGAATATGGTTGTACCATATTTATAATGACATCACAGTATATATAAGATATTGGATTTATTATTTTAGAATGGTAATAAAAAAGAAATAAGAAGTGGAAGAAGAAAGGAACTTGAAAAGGGGTGGTGAAATTATTACCTCTTCTTCGGGTTCTTCCTTTTGATTTGATCAAAAGGGCTCCTTAGGTTGTATTTATAACTAAATTAGGGCCTCTAGGATGAAGTTATAAAAGTTGAGAGAGTATTTGGTCATAGTTTTTCCGAACCAAAAGGCTTTGAAGGTGTGAATTAATGAGAAGGAGGAGTGCCCTTTTATAAGATGGGTGAGGGGGACCTTTGGAAAAGCTAGAAATATTATTTTATAATAAATTCATATTTGGTTTCTAATGGCTCTAAAGTGGATTATTTAAAGGTTAATGTGGTTATAGGCATAAAACCACTCAACCAATATGACTTATATAGGTTTGTGATACTATATTATTCTTATCATTATGTATTAACTCTTAGTTAATTAGTTTCACTTTTACAATGTCTCTTTGTATTTTTATATTATATGGTTAATAAACTTACTATATACATCCAAGAGACCCCCAAGTGGTCCATTAATGATACACCTATCATGATATAAGTCTCTTGGCCGAGCCTTAGAGTTTTATGAATTTAATATCAATTAATAATATAATATTTGTTTTAAATATTCTTTTATGTCAATTTTGACACTATTCAATAGTTGGTTTTTGTAAAACTCATAACAGAATTATTACTTCTAAAAAAGTTAATTACATAATTAATAACATGTCATATTAACCTATAATATTAGTTTAATTCATAGAATGTCTTAAATTATATTTATTTGGGTATTTATAATATGAATTATTTTAATTTTTCACTATTATGGTAATTACAGCATCACCATTGTGTGATAAATAAATTAAATTATATAATTTCTAAAAATGATAAATAGAATATAATTATGTAGGAAATATTTTTAGCTTTATAATGAATATTTATAGTTGAAAATACAACATATATAACCCTGTTTAAAAATTGTTTTTCTAAAAGATATTTGCTTATGTCATTTTTGTATTTATTTTCACTTAATTAAAATAAAGTGTCCCTATCACCTACAACTGGCTCCATGGGGTCCCAAAATCGACCCAAAGATGCCCATGGTCAGACATGTATCCAAAAATATGGTTAGAAAACGTTTTAGGGTAATTTAGTATTATTATAATATTATTTCTTAACCCTTATTTACCAAATTTACCCTTAACCAAGGTAAATAAAATATTTACCGAAGTAATTATTCCAAATGTCTAAAAATAAAAGTTACCTATTTACACAATATGAACATCCTGATTCCAAATATGGAATCCATTTTTCCGAATTCAAAACACAATAGTGGCAGAAATTAATTTAAAATCAATTCTCGTTGTTAAAATAAAAAACATGTTTTTAAGAGATAATAACTATCAAAAGATTGACACTTGTTTATGTCTGGTTTAATTGTAAAATTATGTAAAATTAACAACATTGTATTAAATGGTAAAAATATATTCTAAATATACTTTAAACCCACTCAAATTTAAAATTTATCAATATAAATTTTTTCAATTAAAAAAGTTGTTTTTAATTAAAATTTAGTAATTTTCACTATTAATCAAAATATAAATGTTATCCGAAAAGTTCCAAAATTTCACCCTATGATAAATTCGATATTCCGAATCCAAAAATGAAGTCCATTTTGAGAGATAAAATTTATAAAATTTTAAAAAGTATGTATTACTATTCATAACGGCTAGTTTGATTGGTTGTGGTGTGTTAGAACTCGATGTTGCGTACAACACACACTATCGCATTATTCAAAGAGAAGCGTACCGTAGAAGCTTGGGGTGTTACATTCTCCCCTCCTTCAAATAAGTTTTTCCTCTAAATTTCTAGAATACTACCGCATGAAAAGACTCGGGTGGTTCTTCATTATAAGTTCCTCGAGTTCCCATGTTGCCTCTTCCATTTTATGGTTTCTCCACAAAACTTTTACCAGATGTGTCGTCCGGTTTCTCAGTACTTGTTCTCTCATATCAAGAATCCTGATGGGCTCTTTGCAATAAGACAGATCGGGTTCCAGTTCTAATTCCTCATAGGTGAGTACATGCGTTGGGTCAGGCATGTATTTCCTCCATAGAGATACGTGGAACACATCGTGAACTTTGGAGAGACTTGGCAGCATTGCCAATCAGTAAGCTATAGCCCCAATTCGTTCTAGAATTTCGAAAGGTCCTATGTACCTGGGACTCAATTTACCTTTATTACCAAAATGTATAACTCCCTTCCATGGAGATACCTTTAGGAAAAAATGATCACCGAATTAAAATTCCAAATCCTTCCTTCGATTATCGGCATAGCTCTTCTGCCTACTTTGAGCTGCTTTGATGTGATTTTGGATTACCTTCACCTTTTCCATCATTTCCTCCACCAGTTCTGGACCTACAAGTTTTCTTTCACCAACGTCATCCCAACAGGTTGGTGTGTGACATCTCTTTCTGTATAATGCTTCATATGGTGTCATCTGAATACTCGAATGGAAGGTATTGTTATAGAAAAATTCTACCAGAGGCAAATATTGATCCCACATACCCTGAAAGTCAAGTGAGCAAGATCTCAACATGTCTTCTAAGGTTTGAATAGTTCGTTTTGATTGTCCATCTGTTTGAGGGTGGTAGGCAGTGCTCAAATGAAGTTCAGTATCCAAGGATTTCTGAACACTTTTCCAGAATCTTGAAGTAAAATGGGGATCACGATCAGAAACAATCAATAGGGGTACTCCATGAAGTCTCACAACTTCATCAATATATAGTCTTTCTAGAATTTCCAGTGGTTTATCTTCACTTATAGAAAGAAAATGTGTTGACTTGGTAAGATGATCAACAATAACCCATATTGCATCATTCCTTCTAGGAGTATTTGGTAACCCAATGACAAAGTTCATCGTAATATTGTCCCATTTCTACTCAGGTATGGGAAGAGGTTGCATGACTCCTCCAGGTTGTTGCCTTACATCTTTCACTTGTTGAAAAACCATACATCTTGACACAAAATCAGCAATCTCCCTCTTCTTGTTGTCCCACAAAAAATGTTCCTTCAAATCTCTATACATTTTGGTGCTCCCAGGGTGTATAGAGAAATTGGAACTATGAGCATCATCCAGCAATTGCCTTTTTAGATCAGGTATATCGGGAACACAAAGCCTCTTCCTGAATTTCAAAAATCCTTCTTCATACACAAAGTCTCTCAATCTCCCATCATTCACAGCTTTAATCTTCTTTTGAAATTATTCATTATCAGTTTGAGAACTCTTAATCCTTTCTAGTAAAGATGGTTTGGCAACCATTTGAAAAAGAATTGATGTTTCACCTTCCCTGGTTATTCCCATGTCAATCTTCACTAGATCCATGAAAATTGGATCCCTTTCAATTCTCATATTGTTCAAAAATCCATGATATTTTTTGCTCAAAGCATCTTCCACCTTGTTTGCTTTCCCCTGGTGGTAGTGTATCATACAATCATAATCCTTGAGTAATTAAATCCATATTCTTTGCCTCATGTTGAGTTCTTTTTGTGAGAAAATATACTTCAAACTCTTGTGATGAGAATAAATCTCACATTTTTCACCATAGAGGTATTGCCTCCATATTTTCAAAGTAAAGATCACAGCTGCTAACTCGAGATCATGGGTAGGATAGTTTTGTTAATTAATTTTCAACTGTCATGATGCATAGGCAATAACCCTATCATTCTGCATAAGGACACAACCAAGTCCTTTCTTTGATGCATCACTATAAATAACTAACCTATCATTCCCCGATGGTAGATTCAATATAGCAGCATTGAATAATCTTCTCTTCAGTTCTTCGAAACATTCTTCACACTCTTTTGTCCAAACAAATTTAACCACTTTACGTGTTAGCTTTGTTAATAGGTTATCCAATCGGGAAAAATTCTAGACGAAACGTCGATAATAACCTGCAAAACCAATAAAACTGCGTACATCAGTTATACTCGTCGGTGATGGCCATTCTTGGATTGCCTTGGTCTTAGAAGGATCAACAGAGATTCCATCTTTAGAGACAATATGGCCAAGAAAAGAAATCTCCTGAAGCTAGAATTCACACTTTCTAAACTTCCCATATAATTCATGTCTTCTCAGAATCTTCAGGATAATGGGAAAGTGATTTTCATGATCTTCATAGATTTTGGAGTATACGAAGATATCATCAATAAATACCACCAAAAATTCATCGAGATATTCCTTGAAAACTCTATTCATAAGATCCATCAATACAGAGGGTGAATTAGTCAATCCAAAAGGCATTACTGTAAACTCGTAATGCCCGTACCTGGTTCGAAATGCTGTCTTCGGAATGTCTTCCTTCTTTACACACAACTGATGGTATCTAGATCGAAGGTCAATCTTTGAAAAGTATTGAGCTCCATGCAGTAGGTCAAATAAATCATTAATGCGAGGTAGTGGATACTTGTTCTTTATTGTTATAGCATTGATCTCCCTATAGTCGATACATAACCTCATAGATCCATCTTTCTTTTTAAAAAAAAAGAACAAAGGCTCCACATGGAGAAACAATAGGGAGAATAAATCCCTTATTTCTCAATTCCTCTAGTTGTTTCTTTAGTTCAACTAATTCTATAGTGGTCATTCTATAAGGGGTCTTCTATATAGTCCTTGATCCATGAATTAAATCAATGGAAAATTCAACTTCTCATTCTGGAGGATGTCCAGGTAAATCGTCCAGATACACATGTACATATCTCTCACAACAGGTAAATCCTCTATTTGAACATTTCTTTCCACACCCATAGTTCTTTCATTCTCTTCCTCCACAATAATTGAATTTAGTTGAGCTACTGGGGGTGTATCTAGATAATAATTAGGTGGTGATGATTCTTCTCTAAAGATAAGGTGTTCCTTATCATCATCATCAAGAATCATAACCTCTTTCTTCTTACAATAAATCTTCGCATCATAGTCCGAAAGTCAGTCCATACCGAGGATTATATCAAACTCAATCATAGGTTTGACGATGAGATCAGCAGATAAAGAACATTTATGTGCTCTAATGGGGACTGATTCACAAAACATTGTTGCAATGATACTTCCCTTAGGAGTTTTAACTGACAACTCCCTTGTTAAATCAAGTTGGAAATATCTAATTTTCTTAGAAAACTGGGAAGATTTGAAACATTGTGATGATCCAGAATCAAATAATTCATTTTCTAAACTTGAGGAAACCATTAAATTACCTACCACCACATCTTTCGAAGCTTCTACCTCAGCAGTAGTGATAGCATAAGCTTGGCCTCGATCCCTTGGCCTTTTCTGAGGTAAGTTCCCGTGACGCTTAGGACATTCATTTGCATAATGTCCCATCTCCCTGCAATTGTAGCACTGAACATTGGTAGCTTCCTTCTTCCCTTTGAAATCACGAGCTTGGTGGCCTTTTTCACCACACTTGTAATAAACACTCATTCCCTTCATGAAAGTACCAGGGTGTTTCTTCCCACATTTACCACAGGATGGATATTCAACCTTTCCCTTCTTCCCCTTATTTCCATTCTCATATTGATCAGCAGATCTCTTCTTCTCTTGTTTTGCGTTAAATTCATAAGACTTGGATAATTCCTTTTTGGTCATGATAGCACATGAGACAATGTCTTCGTACGACAAGAAGGATTGTGAGACTAATGCTCGATGGAGAAATGTTTTTAACCCATCAAAGAAATGATCAATCTTACTTCTTGGGTTATATATATAATCTCTAGAATACTTTTCTAACCTTGTAATGTTATCCTCATACTTTGTGAGATTCTCATCCTCCTTTTGTCTCAGACTCAGAAATTGCCTTTCCATATCTGCTCGATGGTCGCGAGGAAAGTATTTTTTTAAAAATAGATCTTTGAACTCCCTCCATTCCATATTTTATACTTCATCATCTTCCTTCGTGTTTTGAATCAATTAACACCATTGATTAGCATCTCCAGTGAGGCGGTAAACTGCCATGATAACTTTTTCCCTTTTCACTACTCCCCAAAGTCTGAAATATTTCTCTAGGGAATTTATCCATTTCTCAGCTACTAAGGGATTTTTACTCCCATTGAACGTTGGTGTTTGTTGCCTCATGAAGCGATCCAACATTGATCCTCCATGCTGCGGATCAGGGTGCTCCATACGGGTAAGGATATTATTCATAACCTGAGTGAGTTGTCCCAGTATGGTGATTAGCTGATCGACACCAGTTGCATCACCAGCTCCACTATAATTATCTTGAGCATGAGGGAAATCCATACATGGAGTGCGTGTATTGATACAGTTTCCATTTCTTCCACTAGGCACCATTTCTAAACAATGGCATTAACTAGATTATTTTATGAATCAATATACAAAATTCCATACTTATAAAACACTTAACCAAAATTTAACTATTTATGGATATAATCCATAATCATAAAAAAAATTCTTTAAGGAAGTATATACTCATAAACACTTCATAATGATTTGTAAAGAAAATGAGAGTTATCCTAAGCATATCCCCCGAGAGTGTCGTAACCAAGAGTGCAGCAAGGCCTGTTGTCGTGCACCATTTCCCGTTCGAGTCCAGCTCAAAGCAGTGTTTTTGGTTTTTACCCCTAGGTACATCTGTGCCAGATCTGCCTATACCTGCTCGTATCTATACAGGGATGTATTCCTCGGAAAACTTACAAAATCTCTACAATACTGAAATTATAGGATGTTATTTTATACTAATCTTCAAAGTCCATCTTAGGTCTATGTGCTCTAATCAGAGTTTATCTAAATCTAGCTTCTAAGGTTTTTACTAAACTTCCTCTGATACCAACTGTAATGCCCCGACCCCAGTTACCCAGAGTTGGTGCATTATTACATAACATTGGAATGATCACAAGAAATATCAATTCTTGAAATACCAATTATTTTAGTATCCTTGGAATAACTAGATACATTAATAAAGTTTACATTACATCATAAAATGAAAACTACAACAATATATTCTCTATAGTCTACACTCTTATCCCCTCATACTATCCCTGCAGGTCATTCATAAATTACTTCTTCACATCCTGGGAAAATAAAACATAGAAAAGGGGTGAGCTAAAATGCCCAGTAAGGATAACAATATAGCAGAAACATTCATAAATAAAAATAAACATTTAAGGAAATATATAACTAAAACAAACGCCTTTTAAACTTGAACTTCAACATAGTATGGAAAAAATAAAATGAAAGAATTCCATTTACTTATTCACATGGATATTCTATTAATCGAATAATCACATGCAATATCAATAACCACTTTCATAATGATGGAATGCATAATGCTAGACTATCATAACCGCGTAGCCAAGGCCTCGTGCCAAGACTACAAATAAGATTTTGTCAAGGCCTTGTTCCAAGACACTAGTTTGTCTCATGAGACATACCGATGCATCGAGGAGCTATAGCGGGCTCTACCCATCACATATTAAGTCCAATGCATTCCCATATGAAAAGGTTTAAACATAACATAAACATTCGTATTAAAACTAGCATACGAAATGTAAATACTTCATCCATAAACCATGAATGGTATAAAAATAACACATCCACAGTCAAACATATCACAAAACCTTCAATACAATATAGAAGTTTTTTATCATAATAAATCAACTTCAAATAAGCGTAAAATCCATCAAAGGATGTTGAAATAGATGAAATCAAAACTCTTTTTAGAGAAATATATCTTTCTATTTTGAAATCATTTAAGAGTAATATATTTATAAAATAAAACATTTTCTTTGAAAATATTCTTATAATCTTGTCAGGGATGCTTCGACGAATTTATAATGGCGGAAAATAGACGCACCCGCCGTATAAGTTAAAAAAACATTCTTACCTTAATTCTGTCGAAAAGGTTAAAAAGGACCTTGTTTGGAAAACGACAGAAAGATTCCTTTATAAACCACTTATAAAAGTCAACAAGGGTATAAATGACTTTAACCCATATTCTAGTAAATTTTAAAAATGTTTTTAAATACATTTTTAAGAAATATGGATGTAGATGATAAAGAAGTTCCAGTAGATTATTAAGTATAAACAACCTCGGATAATGAAAAGATTGTGAAGTAAACCCTTACCTTGTACTTTTCCTTGGTTGGGGGTAGGTTAAACTACTGTATAATGTTGATATAATTGTTATTAAATTATTCATGAATCATATACATTAATATGATATCATATATGATCTTTTAACATTGCTTTGTTAATAATATCTTAGAATTATTGTCCTTTCGGGTGTTAACTTACTCGTTTTCTTTTATATGTTTTGTTACATAAGACGTGATTGTTATGGATAGTTTGTATATTATTCATATCCAGAATGATATCAAGTCCTTAAATACTATTATTAATCATCAAATTATAATATACTTGAATGGATACGATGGAGAATGAATCTCATCGCGTTTGTGGAGACGGTAGTCCGTACGTACGCACAAGCGACAATATCATTATTTTTATATTAAAATAATATATAATTGGATGTTATATTATATATACAGAATTATTATCATGTTATATTTATTATTTAAATAAATTTCACATCATTATTATACCCATCCAAATAATAATTTATTGAATAACAATTACACCACGATGTGGAGACGGTAAGCCGTACGAACGCACGTATGGTGACATGTTATTAAAAGGGTGGATAGAATACTGAATATGGTTGTACCATATTTATAATAACATCACAGTATATATAATATACTTGAGTTATTATTTTATAATGGTAATAACAAAGAAATAAGATCTGGAAGAAGAAAGGAACTTGAAAAGGGGTGGTGAAATTATTACCTCTTCTTCGGGTTCTTCCTTTTGATTTGATCAAAATGGCTCCTTAGGTTGTCTTTATGACTAAAGTAGGGCCTCTAGGATGAATTTAGGGAAGTTGAGAGAGTATTTGGTCAGATTTTGGCCGAACCAAAAGGCTTTTAAGGTGTGAATTAATGAAAAGGAGGAGTGCCCTTTTATAAGAGGGGTGAGGGGCACCTTTGGAAAAGCTAGAAATATTATTTTATAATAAATTCATATTCGTTTTATAATGGATCCAAAGTGGATTATTTAAATTTTAAGGTGGGGATACGTCTAAAACCACTCAACCAAAAGGATTTAGATAGGTTTGGGTTACTATATTAACCTTATCTTTAAGTATTAACTCTTAGTTAATTAGTTTCACTTTTATAATGTCTCTTTGAATTTTTATATTATATGGTTAATAAACTTACTATATACATCCAAGAGACCCTCAAGTGGTCCAGTAATGATACAAATATCATGATATAAGTATCTTGGCCGAACCTTATATTTTTAGGAATTTAATATCAATTAATAATATAATATTTGTTTTAAAAACTTTTTTATGTCAATTTTGACACTATTCAATATTTGATTTTTGTAAAAATCATAACAGAATGATTACTTATAAAAAAGTTAATTAAATAATTCCTAACATGTCATATTAACCTATAAAATTATTTTAATTCATAAAAAGTCTCAAATTATATTTATTTGGGTATTTATAATATTAATTATTTTAATTTTTCACTATTATGGTAATTACAGCATCACCATTGTGTCATAAATAAATTAAATTATATAATGTCTAAAACTTATAAATAGAATATAATGATGTAGGAAATATTTTTATATTTCTAATTAATATTTATAGTTGAAAATCGAACATATATAACCCTATGTAGAAATTGTTTTTCTAAAAGATATATGCTTATGTCATTTTTGTATTTATTTTCACTTAATTAAAATAAAGTGTCCATATCACCTACAAGTGGCTCCATGGGGTCCCAAAATCAATCCAAAGATGCCCATGGTCGTACATGTATCCACCAATAATGTTAGGACACGTTTTATGATAATTTAGTATTATTAAAATATTATTTTTTAACCCTTATTTACCAGATTTACCCTTAACCATGGTAAATAAAATATTTACCTGAGTAATTATTCAAAAAATCTAAAAATAAAAGTTACCTATTTACACAATATTAACATCCTGATTCAAAATATGGAATCCATTTCTCCAAATTCAAAACACATAAGTGGGTGAAATTAATTTAAAATTGATTCTTGTTGTTAAAACAAAAAATGTGTTTTTAAGAGATAATAACTTTCAAAAGATTGACACTTGTTTATATTCGGTTTAATTGTAAAATTATGTACAATGACCAAAATTGTATTAAATGGTAAATATATATTCTAAATATACTTTAAAATCACTCAAATTCATAATTTATCAATATAAATTATTCTGATTAAAAATGTTGTTTTTAATTAAAATTTAGGAATTTTGACTATTCATAAAAATATAAATGTTATCCGAAAAGTTCCAAAATTTCACCCTAGGATAAATTAGATATTCTGAATCCAAAAATGAAGTCCATTTTGAGAGATAAAATTTATAAAATTTTAAAAAGTAGGTATTACTATTCATAACGACTAGTTTGATTGGTTGTGGTGTGTTAGAACTCAATGTTGCGTACAACACACGCTATCGCGTTATTCAAAGAGAAGCATACCGTAGAAGCTTGGAGTGTTACATTAGACTTATGGGAACCATAAGTGATAGAAAACCTTCAGGACTCATAACTTTTAAAAACTTATGCCTTCAAGAATTTTTTGATCTTAGCCACATATATAACCTTCCCGGCTTTCTAATCTTTATGGATATTTCCATATTTCTTATTCGTAGAAACAATTTCATATTTATTTTCATTATTTAAAGGTATATTTTGATCCTTCTCAGATTTATACTTAATATAACTTTCACCAACTTAAGAGATATAGTTCTTAAAACATGTTCCTCTATCTTCATATTTATAAATTTTCTGTTGGAAAAGTTCCAACTCTTCTTCCTTCTATTTCATCTTTACATTCAGATGTTCATTAATATTCTTTTCTTTCTCAAGATATTTATTCAAATCATCAATCTCTTTTAACATATTTAATTTCTCATCAAAAAAACCTTCTTGATTATTTGTTGAATAGTTTTAACTTTTCAACTTCTTAATTTTATTTTCATTCCTCTCAATATTCCTCATGCATTCATTAAATTCTTATTTAAGATGAAATTCTAATTGATTTTATTCTTATTCAGAATAACTGCTTATTAATTCTTCATTATTAACTATTGTAATAAAAGTAATCTCACCAGAATGCTCAGTATATTTTTTCGGATTTAGCCTCAACGTATTCTTCATCTTTGTCATTAGATAAAAATATTCTCCTTTTATATTTGGATAATTTTTTACCTTTCCATTTGGAAAAGGATTTAACCTTATGACCTAGTTTCTTTCATAACCTTATTGTCCTTATTTATTCTTCATCACTATCCTATTATTAATTTCTTCAATGAAAATTAGCTACAAAGTTCCCAATAGATCCAAAATTAAAATTATTTCAATGGCAGTTTCCCTTTATATTTACTTTTAAATATTCTCACATTTTTAGAAAACTAGGATACAATTTTATCAAAATTGTAACATAAAACATTTTTAGATTCATAGTGAGAATCATCATCATCCTCATTAACATTTTAAGACTTTTCTTTCTTGGTATCTTTAAAGGAAATTTATCTATTATCTTTTGTTTTTTTCCTTCATAACTTTCTCCCTTCTCATTTAATTTGTAATGAGAGTTTCAGGAAAACCATCCAGATATAATTTTTTTGGATCTCAATATTCCAATCAATAAAATTTAGCATCAAACATGTCAAGTACTATTCTCATGATTTTTTTAACAACTGTAGCATCTTCTAAAATTTCACCAAGACACCTGATAGTGCTAACAATGTCATTCACCTTTATAAATAAGTCACCAATAGATTCATATTCACACATCATGAGATTATCATACTTCAACCTCCAAATTTTTAACTTTTCATTTTTTACTTTTGTATTTCCTTCATAAATATTTTCATCATATCTCAAATACCTTTGGTAGTGGAAATTCCTCTTTCTATTAAAAAATAAATATTGAAAATTGATGAGAGTAAATAATTCTTGCCCCTTCCATAATTTTTACGATTATTCTTATCAAAATATGTAAGAGGATATTTCTCATCAATACCAAGAAAAACATCTATTGCAACTTCAAGAACATCATACCAAATATACATATGATAATGAAATATTATATCTTTCTAGATATGATAGTTCTTATCATCGAAGACTGGAATACCTTTACTGTTAATACAATTCAAATTCTCCATCAAATTCTCTTCAAAACATCAACAGAAAATAAATAATGGGATACTTTGGCTCTTATGTCACTTGTAATTTCTTGGTCAAGATTGTTTTATCACTAATAGGTGGGGTGAATTAGTGATAAATTTTTATTTTATGTCTCCATACTTATGAAACAACCTTCATCCCCTGTTAAATAATTCTTTCCCTACTAGAAATAATCAAAACACACATCCACATGAACACAATAATTTACAAGGTTCACTACCTAACAAGAGTATATACATCCTCTATATGATTTAGAAATGATCTAATACCACACAATACACTAGAAAACAATACTTTTGTGTGGAATATAATGAGTAGGATATGCCCTTACACTCAAGTAGCACTATGATCAATACTACAGTGCATGTTCTTCCAGTTGAACGAAATGATGTAAGAAAATTTTTGTAACAAACAAGTTATAGTGATTCTTCATCAACATTCAAAAATATGATCTTTTAAATCAATTCTTAACTTTCTTACCCAAAATTTGGTAATAACTTCTTAGACATTGTAATGACAATCAGTCTAATTTCCCAGTCTGATTACCAACTAAGATTACTCAATACGATAATATTACTCTATTAGAATATTATTGAGACAATTATAATCCACTTTTATCTCAATATGGAAAACCCAACATGATTACATGGTTTAATTCTAGAAACCCTTAATATGATCTTGTCAATTCTCTTTTCTTCTGATGTCTGAAAAACGTCTTTAAAATACTCATTTTAAAAAAATTATTCTCCCTAAAAATTTAAATCTTATCTCTCTTATTTTCAATTGTACATCAGTTTCAGAAAGAAAAAATTACTTTCACCTTTTATAGTAGACCTAAAAGATATTTTTGTGGGGTTTGAAAAATGTTTCCCGATCAATCAAATTTTTATAAACCATAAATTCTCCTTGAATTTTAGATGTATTTATGACTTAATCAATGATTCCAAACTCTTCTCAAACCTTATCAAAACATCTAACAACTTCATCTTTATATTTATTTCTTTAACAAACTCAGTTTCATTTTGATTCTCTATTATAATTTTCAAATACAATTTCTTCATTAAAATGATCCATAACACTTGAATATATGAAGAAATAGACAAATTCAATATCCATAAAAAATTTAAGAATAATTATGGTTATAATTTTCCATTGAAATTTCTTTATTACAATGAGATAATTGGTCCTCTACAATTTTCTTGACCCTCTTAAAAAATTTAGAACTGAATACAACCCATTACGCTGCTCTGTATCAATTGGAAATCCAGTCATATCACTAGGATTTCTTCATTATGATGAAGAAAACTAATTCCTCAACACAATTGATCTTGAACCATATGTAAATAAAATACTTTAAATCAAATCAAATTTATTTCTCTTGAACCACTTTTAAGAAATAAAACTAACAATTCATCTTGATAGAAATTGTTTACTACATTTTTGATTTGTCTCTAACATTATTTTTGTATTTACCCCCAACTACGTTACATGTTTTTTTCTTTTAATCAGTCCCTATAATTCCCAATGAAAATAATTATGCCTCTGATGATTATGGTGGAATACTATATCTAATGGAGCAGTATCAGAATCTTCAAATTCAACAACTCTATTTTTAGAATGAGGTACCAATGAAATTTCATCAAATAAATTATTTCTCTTTTCAGATTAAAAAACCCATCAATTTCTTTCTATTAGGATTTAAATATTTTTTCTTTTTTTTCTAACTAATAACCATTCCTTTATGTTTCTCTCAGTAATATAAAATTTATCATCCTCCAAACAAAACAATGTTCAATGATATTAAACTAATAACATGAGTCCAAAAAGATTCATCTTCAACAACATCCTTTTTTATCAAAATTTAAGCTAGTATCAAAACTTACTTCATGAATTTGGATACGTTCAACATCAACTTCAGCATCTTCTAACTTATAGTAGAATGTATTATAACATCCCATTATTCTAGAAACATATTTCTTTCATATATAGCTTGAATATTATTTTCCTAAATATGATTGGCCTAAATATGATTGGAGTGGATACTATTGGCATCACCATTTATCCCCATTTCTTTCGTAAAGGTTGAATGATAATTTTTACAACTTACTTATGATTTTTTATAAATAAAAAATAGCAATGCATCATCATATTTTTATCATAATCATTCAGACTCCCATCCTTCCTCATTAATATCATGTTCTTTAATCCAGACTCAAGGTGACAAAGCTTATACTTAATCTGATGGACCTTTTTAAGCATTGTGAGTTCAATTTCCTAAATACAATGTTCATTCTGATTATCCATTTATTTTAAAAATTAAATTAATTTATTATCTTTGAAAAATATTTTAAAAAAATACATCACACTTACAAAATTCTTCTTACATACAAAAACATTCTCCATCCAACTTGGTCCCAACAGTGATCACTAAGCCCACTACCATCATCCAAATATATATTATTTTCTCTCAAAGACATATATTCTATCAAAATTATCTTTTTTTAATCAATAAATCTCAAGATAATTGGAACATATACAATAATGAGGAATCCCATGTTGGTGGAAATTCATGAGAATTTCCCAATATAAATATGTCATGAATTAAAAATTCAAATCCAATAATTCAAGTTTACTTGATATTTTATAAAGGTTGGGTATCATTTATGATTCATGAAATATCTAATCAGTGAAATACCATGCACATCATGAATAAAATAAAGTTGGAAAAAGTCATAGAAGGTTCAGAATATCTTTTCATTGATAGCCTAAAAAAGGAGTGATCTTTACATTTTAGAAAAAAAATTAATATTAAATCAAAACAAAAAATATATACTAATAATCAAACTATAAAAATATTTAATTGGAAGAGATGGAAAATGTGGAGAAAACATGATGAGAATCATCGATTGAGTGCTGAAGTTCCACCCGCCCCACATCTTATATTACTCCTTGGGGGAGATGGGTCTCGATGAGAGCAGATAACTCTTCAAATCTTATTTGAGTAGTTTATAATGAGTAAAATGATACTGAAAGGAAAAAAAATTGAGTGATCTATGATCTCCTCATGTCTCTCTATTTATTCCTTCAAGATATCCATTTGAGTATGAAAATCATACATGGTCTGGTTGCTCTGTTCCAGCACCTTAGAATCTTCCCCCATTAGTTCATCGAGGTGAGTCTCATCAAAATTGTACAAGACCCAGTTGTTAGTATCTAAATCTTGCTATGTTAGGATGATTTTCCACATGATTTCATATAATATCTAGGTGTAAAAGTAGCCCATCCCTAAATCATTAAAGATTCAGTGAAGACGTTCTTGTTGATTACAAAAAGTTTATAGGGGCACCTTAGTGATCAAAGAATAAATTTACTACAAGATTATCCTATGACATTTCTGATTCTCTACAACTACTAGATTAAGTATGTAAAAAGGGAGAATAACTAGTTTAGATGGTAAAGAAGTTAAATAGGAATCCCCATATACTTTTCCCTCAAAATATGTGTCCTATCAAGGACTAGATTCCTCAGAAAACCCTTCCCCACTAATGGGATGGTCATTGATAGGATGGTGATTATTCCAAGAAGACTCACTGATTAGCCACTGAAAAATGCTGATATTCGTTGTTTATATTATAATATTCATGTGATTTAATAGTCATAACCACCAATTTTTGTTCATTTTACACTTTGATCATTATTTCATATTATAATTTTAATTCTTTCTTAAAATACACTATTACATGGTACATTTTGAACACCTCCTAAAATAAAAAAATGTATTTATTTTTTTTTAATATTTTTTTTTCAGGCCTCTCATTATATAAATAACAATTACTGCTTTAGGAGTACTTGAATATTCACATTGGAAGACCACCAAAATGGTATTTCATGCCAACACATTCTGGGTAATGTAAACTGGAAAACAGCTCAGCGGCCACGATCCAAGCCCAACAATTATGAAAATTGAACTGAAGATATAGGATATCAATGGGAACATTTAATTAATCCGTTTTCAATTCTAATTATTATGTTTTAATGGATTTTCAATCATCCCATGTTGAATATGAAATATTGGGTCACATTCAGAGGCGTAGAAAAACAACATACAAATTTAATCATATCTCACAAACCAAATATTAATTTTTTATGAAATTTTATATAAAGTCAAGGGAAATCCATATATTAATATTTTTCCTATATGGATCCCCATAATTAGTTCATTTTGATGCTTTTTTTGGACACACCTGTCAAAGGTATGCAAGTTGGATCATATTGTTTGTCAATGGTGGAAAAGTCCACTCTCCCTCAACTTTCCACCCACCTTGTACTACCACCATTAATTGAGCAGACTTGGACCAATGGAGTCTCTACCCAAGGCTCCAAAAATTCTTATTTAAGGTATTAGTTTTGGAGTATTTATCCATATTTTATGCTTTCTTTCATTCTAATGTTATGCTGCCACTTTTCCTTTGTAATGTGCTTCCCCAATTGTAAGTTCTTTTAATTCATCCCAGTTTCTTAATAAAAGTTCTTATTACCCTATTATTATGCTCTTCTCTATATTACTTTGATACTGTCTCCTCAAGGTTTGAATTTATTCACACCAAACCTTCTGAAATAGTTCACACAATGGTGGAGTGATCATTTTCTTTTTATTGTTTTCTTTACATCTTCAATTCCTCCCTTATGAGTCTACTTCTAACTTCCATTGAAACCATAGATTCAATGGAGAGATAAAACACTTATGGGTTGATCCAATGGAGTAGAAATGGGTTGGATTGGATGTTATTTATCACCCCATTAATTTATAATAACTTATTTTAATTGATATTTTTATTTGATGATTTTAAATCTTCTTCGTCCTTATTGAATTTTAATGCAACATACTTCAACTACTAATATGAAACATTACCTTGGAGTGCTCATAAATTTCATCCTTCAAGTGTATAGGTGATTACTATTTTGTTGTTATGGTACTAAACTATAAAGTGATGAAGCTGTTTGATATTCTTGAATAAACTCATCTCAAATATAAGAAACTGAAATCGTTAAAAAATAATTTCATCAGATCCAGCCCTTGTAATAACCTAGGATAAACCCTTCTCATAATTTGAATTAACTTATGTAACATAGTGTTTGCTTAAAATTATCTAAAATTAACACAATTTTGTCCACTTAATATCCAATATCATTCCATAGAATGTGCATGTGTATAGGTTTCTTCTTAGGTCTCTGGGGAATCGACAACACAAACTACTCCACAATTAACTGCTTAACCCTAAAAACTTGGGTAAATTTGGGTGAGACCAAATTTTGGAGCCGTTGTTGGGGACCCAAGTAAGTCATATAAACACCCATTTCATTCTCCCCCATTTTTTCTATTCTCACCCAAATTCTCTTATCAATTATCTTTCTCGTTTTTCTTTTCCTTTGGCACATGTCTGCCTACAACCATGACCAATCAAACCATCTGGTTACGGTGGATAGTCCTAGGGTTGGGGAGTCAAGTACACCAATGCAACTATTTCAATTATATTCTAATCTTCCTAATACTCCAAAGACAGAAATTGAGCCCATTTAAATGGATGGTATTTGTAACAGCCCGAGATTTTATAAAAAAAATATTCTTTTTAATTTCATTAATGTCTTGTGTTGTACGCTACACCAAAAGGACCTTGCACAAAATGCATCCTTGACTTTCCTTGCATTACACGCAATCGCGACCTGCCTCGATAGCATGTGTAGTACGCAGTAACGAGTTTTACTAAACAACAATATGCTATTAAAATATTATTAAAACTAGTCGTTATGAATAGTAATAACCACTTTTTGAAATTTGCTAAATTTTATTTTTTAAAATGGTCTTCATTTTTCGATTCGGAATATCTAAATTATCTTAGGGTGAAATTTTGGTACTTTTCAGATAACTTTCATATTCTGGTGAATAGAGAAAATTACTAAATTATAATTAAAAAAACTTTTTTAATCGAAATAATTAATAGTCATAAATTATTAATTTGAGTGGTTTTAAAGTATATTTAGAATATATTTTTACAATTTAATACAATGTTGTTCATTGGATGTAATTTTACATTTAAACCAGACATAAACAAGTGTCAATCTTTTGATAGTTATTATCTCTTAAGAACACGCTATTTGTTTTGATGACGAGAATTTATTTTTAAATTAATTAATGCAACTGATATGTTTTGAATTTGGTAAAATAGACATAATTTTTGAATTCATAATATCAAATATATCTTAGGCCTAATTTTTGGTATTTTTCTGGAAACTTTCATTTTTTTGATGAATAGTGACACCACTAAGTGGTAGTTAAAAAAAATGAATTTTTCATAAAACTTAATTTTAACGCTTCTGTGAGTGGAATTTCAAAAATCCAAGAGACACGGTTGATTTCAGTAAGTAAAATGTGGTTCAATGAGATGAAAATAATTTTTTGGTGAATAGTAACTTTTTACTTTTTTTTACCACGGTTAAAAGTAAATAGCGTAATTAAGGGTAAAAATGATATTATTATTACTCTAACACATGTCCTAATTCTATTTGACAAGTTTAATTCGACCAAAAACAAACTTAGGAATAATATATGACCATTTAGGCCCACTTGGATTAGATTAGGACATTTATTATTAATTTATTTAAAGAAGGGTTAAAATAGTTAAAATCAATGTTTAATAAATAAATAATTTTTAATATGGGGTTATACATAAGATAAATTCGACTATAAATATTCATTAGAAAGATAAAATTATTTCCTACATAATGGTATTTTATTTGTAATTTTTAGACATTAAATAATTTAATTTATTTATGACACAACGATGATGCGGTAATTATCTTATTAATGAAATATTGACATAATTGATGTTATAAATACCCAAATAAATATAATTTGAGACTTTTTATGAATTCCACTAATTTTCAAGGTTAATATGACATGTTAGTATTGATTTAATTAACTTTATTCGAACTTATCATTCTGTTATAATTTTTACAAAAATCAATTACTAAATAGTGTCAAAATTGACATAAAATTGTTTTTAAAACAAATATTATATTATTAATTCTTATTTTATTCCTAAAAATCATAGGTTCGGACAAATGTCTTAGATAAAGTTATATATATTAATGAAACACAACTTGGAGGTCGCTTGGATGTATATGGTAAGTTTATTAACTATATAATATAAAAATACAAAGTGACATGGTAAATGTCAATCTAATTAACTAAGAGTTAAAACTAAAAGATAAGGTTAATATAGGAACCTAAACTTGTCTAAATTCTATTGGATGAGAGTATTTCGAACCATACCCACCTTATCTTAGAAATAAATCAATTTGGAGCTATTTAAAACCGAATTTTACTTTATAATAAAATAATAGTTTTAGTTATTCCAAAGGTACCCCTCTCCTCCCTTATAAAAGGGCACCTCCTCCCTCTCTTCCTCACACAACTTTGAGCCTTCAAGCTTGGAAAACCCATGCCATTTTCTCCTCTCCACTTCCCTAGAGACATCCTAGAGGTCCTGTTCTTCTTAAAAGACCAATTTTAGTTCCCTAAAAGGAGGTCTCAAAGAAACACTTCAAAGAAGAGTTAATATCCATTACCGATCCTTTCCAATTTCTTTCTTTTTCAACTTCTTCTTCTTTAGTTGTTTCATTATGAAGTAATAACATAAGTATCACTCATATACTTATATGTTATTATAATTATGAAACAACCTTATTCCACCATCTATCCATCCTACGGAAAATGAAATCACCGCGCGTGCGTACGTACGGAATACCGTCTCCACGCCACGGTGTAATCTATTTTCCACCAGCACCTTACTTGGATGGGTATAATGGTGTACATAATAAATATATATGATTATTGTAAAGTGATATTGATTCTGAAATAGTATACATACACACCAATACAATTCAACGATCATGAGAACGATATCATTGCTCGTGCGTACGTACGGACTACCGTCTCCACGACGCGATGAGATTCATTCTCCACGTTAACCATTCATGAATGATTATAAAGTATATATAATAATTAATAATGAAATATATGACATAATAATGATTCTAGATTTATGTATATATATATGTATTTCATCTACTTAATTCCATTCAACTCAATAAGGAAAAGAAAACAGCGTTCATGCGTACGTACGGTCTACCGTCTCCATGAACGGTGTATTTCTTTCCATTTATTTATCTATTATATTCTGAATATATATTATATATAAATCATGTTTTATATTCTAGAATTAAGTAATCATGATCTAAGTAATCATATGAATAATTACAAGTCAAAACACGGACGACAAATGAAACGATTTTACCCAAAATGCTCTTTAACATGGAATTTACAAAACAACGGGTAATATAAAGCCATAAGTGAACCATCTATGATATCATAACAATGAGTATGGTTCTGGAATAATTCAACGACATTATTTAAATCATTATACCGGAGGTTCAGACACATACGAAGCAAATCGGACCTATGGTAAGGGAAAAATCACAATCTCATTTTTATCCAAGATTGTTTATACTTTGGTATTTACTGGGGTTTATTTTATCATCCACATCCATGTTTCCTCAATATGTAATATTTATATCCTTAAACAATATTTTATATCTAATTTTACCCTTCTGTGAGTTTTTAGTAAAAGATATGAAAGGAATCTTTTGTCGTTTTTCGTACGTGGTACTTTTTTGACTTTTCCGACAAAAGTACGAAGAATGTTTTTTTAGCTTATACGGCATGAATGGATTTTTAAAAAATTATTTCCAAGAAGATTCCTTTACAAGTTTTCAAGTTTATTTTTAATCAACTTATTTTAGTTTAAAATTGTATGACATGTTAAGAAAGGAAAAATGTTTTTGAAATAGAAAGGATATTTTCCTCAAGAATGGAGTTCAAGTGTTTTATCAAAATTATTTTCCATCTAAGATAATAAAGGGTTCTGTTTCTATCCCTATTTTTACATTGATTTGATTATGTTGTGATGGAATTATTTTTATGAATTCCTTTATCTTATATTAATTGTTTTATGATGTCACGATGTTTAAGATTCCCATTTTTATTACATGGGTTATGTTATGATGTATGGTTTATGATTTTGTGGCACACATAAGAATGGTATCAGTATGAGATGGGTGGGACCTATATCTCTCTCCAATGCATTGGGTAAAGATTTTATATCTCATGAGATAGACATGGCTGGAACGGTAGGTTATATCGGTTCAGTGAAACAGGACTGAAACGTGGGTGACTCGGTTCAGAAATGGACTTTGTCCACTAAGATAGTCTTGGCAATGAGTCTTGACTAATAAGATATGATTATCTATGATTATGTGTGTATTCCACAAAGTTTCATGTTTTATGTTATGATTATTGGGATTTCATTTCACTACTATGATTTATCCCATGTTATGAAATTATGCTCTCTTTTACAGGTTAATATTTCCAAAATGTTATGTTCTTATGAAAATAATGTGATTGATATTTCTTTTGTTTACCCTTACAGAGCATTTGAGCTCACCCTTTTATGTTTTCTTTTCCCCAAGATATAAAGAAAGGTTTTAGGTAAAAAAAGAATATCTTTATGGGAGATGTTGAAGATCCTTCACCACGAATAGAAGATTATATTCTGAGTTTCTAAAGACACTAAACTATTACGATCCTTATGTGTGTGTTTTTATTATGTACTAAGTATTCCGCAAAAGTAATGTAATGTCCATGTACGTCAAGCTTAGGGTCTCTACAGTATTCAAAGAAACCAACTCATAAAGCAAGGTGGGAATGGAATTGGAAATCCAAATGAGGAAGCCCCAAACTTAGGGAATGCAATTGATCAAACCATGAATGACTTCTTCACACCTGCCTGGACCAATGCACCAAATTTCAATAGAAATGTTTCCCTAGGATAAGCCCATTATTTTTGCAATCCTCATGTCTTAAAACACTTTCTAACCTTCCATGGGATGGAGTCAGAAATTCCATACCTTCATGTCAAAGAGTTCAACGACATTATAGAAACCATGTTCCCACCTCATCAATTTGAGTCAGCTAAGATGAGGCTCTTTCCCTTATCACTTAATGATCGAGAAAATAATTGGTTAAAAAATTTTAGACCAACATAAATCCACTCCTGGGACCAATTGCAAAGATAATTCTAAAAAAAATACTTCCCCCATAACAAAACAATTGCACTTAAATAGAGTATCCAAACCTTTTTTAAAAAAGAAGGTGGGTCATTTTATGAAGAATGGGAAAGGTTCAAAGACACACTCAACATGGTACCTCACCACAAATTTTCAATCCCAGAACAAGTTCTAATTTTATATGAATGGTTGGGTCTGGGAAACAACAATTAATTGACCTGATGTGTAATGGAACCTTCAAAAATAAAGCCTCAAATGATGCATACAAGTATCTTGAAGGACTAGATGATCAAAACCAAACACGGGGACCATCACCTTACTATGAGAATCCACCAAATTCTAGTGGAATTAACACACTTAGGGAAGATAAAATCCTTAGGGTTAAACTTTGTTCACTCACTAGGAAGGTCGATGAGATCAATCTTATGAAGGTCTATGAAATTCAAATTGTCCACCTTGTTTGCACAAGTTGTGACAAACATGACCACAAGACTGACAACTACCCATCCATCCCTTCCATTAAAGATTTTCTTTTAGGAGTACCACTAGTATAGGTCAATGATATAAACTTTAAGAAGTCACATTACCAAAACACTTTCAATCCAAGGTACAATGACCATCCAAGATTCCGTTGGAAATATAACAAACAACCCAACCAACAACCTAGTCATCCACAAGGACCAAACCCCTAAACTCCACAATATTTTCAAAACCATAACCAATTCCAACCGAAACTAGTCCAATACAAACACCCTCCTATCCAATACTAGCAACCCACACAACAACCAATCAAACAACCAAAGTATCCACCTGGAATAAACCAACTATCACAAGCCCTTACTCAATATTCCCCTCTTCCAATACATGAGGAGTTGTGTAAACAAATGGAGAAAATGAAATAAGAAGTATCATCCCTTAACCATGAATTAAAAACCATTAAAATTGGGAAGGAACCCATGTCGAATCAGGTGGTACCATCCTCAAATTTAATTGGAGAATCGAGTTACACACAAACCTCTCACGAATAACTCAAAGCAGTAACTATTTTAAGAAGTGGGAAATCCATTAAAAAACCTGAAACAAAAATTCTAGAACCATTAAAATATTCAATACCATATGAAAATTATTAATAAACACTATATGATTCTGAAAAATACAATGAGAATGTGAAAGACTACAACCACATCAAACAATCAAAAAACCTGCTCCCTTCCCTTAATGCATGAGAGGAAAATATAAACCAGAATTGAATGAAACTTTGAGGAAAATCTTATCTCAGGTTAAGTTGAAGATCCCCCTTATAGATTAAATCATAACCATTCTAATCTATCAAAGTACCTTAAGTACATGTACACTTTTAAAATGAAATTTTCACATAAAAATAATGTTCCTGTGGCAGAAAATGTTAGAACAACAATCCAAGGAACCATTCCTGCAAAGTTGAAAGATCCAGGATGTTCATACATCAGTGTTGAGTTAGGAGAGAACAAAGTTGTCAAATCCCTTTGTGATATATGAGCCAATGTGAACCTCATTCCTTATGCCAAGTATTGTTAGTTAAGACTCGAAGAACACCAACCCACATCTGTCACTCTTCAACTTATTGATCATAGTGTTCATGTTCCTAGGGAGATTTTAAAGGATGTTTTGGTGAAAGTTGAAAATTGAATTTACTAATATGACTTCATTTTCATTGATAATCACCCAATAATAGTTCCTAGGGAGCACCCCCATAATCCTTGGTCATCTCTTCCTTACAAAAATCAACTCTGTAATCCGAGTCTGAAATGGGAACATGACAATAACCTTCGGGAACATGAGTCTAGATATGAACATATTCAATGAAAACTCTCAAATTGGTGATGATGAATAGATCCATGAGGTTAATTGTATTGGTAGTGTTGATAGTGAACTCGAGGAACATCAAGGGATTACTGAATTATGTTTAAGTCAAGAATAGATTGATTTTCATTGTTCACATGAGGTAAATTTGTCTCCTTGGATAGAATATCATTCAGATTGATCTATTAATGATTTCATAGAATCACCAATAAATGATATCATGGGTGAAATTAATAACATTGAGTCCATACCCATTCATGACACTACTCTGGATAATTTACTGGATGAAAATATTCTTTACACGGAACCAATTCTGTCAAGAAATCTGAACAAAGAACCTCTGTTCAATACAAAGTCCCATCCTTTCTTGGTAAGTAATAACCAATAAGATCTCAAATTTAAGGTTCTACCTTCATTACTCAATTATGTGTTCTCATGGGACAATCAAGCCTCTCATGTTTTAATTTCTTCCTCTCGTGAAGCCAATCAAGAGATAATGCTACTGGATGTTCTAAGAAATCATAAGAAAGAAATTGGATGGACCCTTTCTGATATCCCTGGGATTAGCCCACTCATTAGAACTCATAGGATTGTTCTTGAATATGAATCCAAACCATGTCGTCAACCTCATCAGAGACTCAATCCAAATCTTATGGATGTGTTAAGGTAAGAACTTCTTAAGTTGTTGAATGCGGGTATCATATACCCCATTATGAAGAGTGAGTGTGTAAGACCAATTCAAGTTGTCCCAAAGATAGCTGGAATTACTGTGATCACCAATGAGGATGGTAACCGTTTCCTTAATAGAGTCAGTAGTGGATAGAGATTATGTATTGACAATAGGAAGATCAACTCTTGTACCAAGAAATACCGTTTCCCCTTGCCATTTATTGGTCAATTCCCCAAGTGAGTGGAGGTTCATCAATTCTATTTCTTCTTAGATAAATTCTCAAGGTATAATCAAATCGAGGTATCCTTAGAGGATCAAGTAAAAACAACCTTCACTTTTCTATTTGGCACTTTTTCCTTCAAACTTATGCCCTTTGGGTTATGTAATGCCCATGATACCTTCCAATGGTGCAAGATAGGAATCTTATCATACATGGTGGGGGATTGTTTATAAGTCTTAATGGATAAATTCTCTATCTTTGGGATACTTTTGAGGTATTCCATCTAAATATTTAAAGGGTTTTGTAAAGATTAAAGTATAATAATGTCATCCTAAATTGGGAAAAAATCCATTTCTTGGTAAAGGAAGGACTTTTTCTAAGCCATATGGTATCTGGTAGAGGGATTGAAGTTGATAAAGCTAATGTTGACATCATTCGTCACCTTCCCTATCCTAAAACTATTAAGTATGTGAGGTCCTTCTTAGGACATGATGGTTTCTATATAAGGTTCAATAGGACCTTCAACTCTATTTCTCAACAAATTTCTACACTATTGGTGAAAGATGGTCCATTTTTATGGATAGAAAGTTGTGAGGAATCATTATCTACATTCAATTCAGCTCTTATCTCTCCACCTATCATGAAATCTCCAAATTGTAAACTTCATTTTGATCTCATGTGTGATCCAAGTGACTTCGTTGTCGGAGTCTTAGGAAAATAGTGTGAGAAAAATCCATGTGTCATTTCTTATGCAAGAAAATCTCTAAATGATGCACAAATCAACTACACCGCCACTAAGAAAGAGTTTCTTGTTGTTGTCTTTGAGTTAGATATATTCAAGTCTTGCCTCTTAGGATCACCCATCATTGTATTCACTGACCATTCAGCCCTAAAATACCTTTTCCAAAAACAAGATGCCAAGGATAGATTTATTTGGTGGTCCTTATTATTCAAGAGTTTCATTTAACTATTAAATATAAAAAGGGTGTTGGAAATGTTGTAGCTAATCACCTCTCTAGGATGGAATTAAAAGACAACTCACATCACCTTTCTGTATCAGATTCATTTCTCGATGAGCACCTCTATTCTGTGATTGATTACCCATGGTATGATGACATATCCAAATTCTTAGTTACTGGATTCATTCCAAAATACATAGGGACACAAGATCAAAGAAGATTACTTTCATATGTTAAGAACTATGTGTTTGATTATCCATACCTCTATAAGTTCTACCTTGACCAAGTCATTAGGAGGTGTGTTCCAGAATCTGAACAATATTCTATCCTTAAATTCTGTCATAGTGAGGCATGTGGATGTCACTTTTCCTCTAAGAAAACTTATACTAAGGTTCTTAAGTGTGGTATCTTCTGTCCCACCCTCGCAAGGGACTCTGACACATTTTTTAAAATATGTTCTAGGTGTCAACAAGTAGGGTCCATCACAAAAATGAATCAAATGCCACTCACTCCCATATTACTGATTTAAATCATTAACTACTGGGGAATTGATTTCATGGGTCCCTTCCCAAACTCTAGGGGATATCTATAAATTATTTTAGTTGTTGATTGTGTATCCAAATAGTTTGAGGCCATTACTAAAAAATCTAATGATCATTAAAATGTGATTAGATTTCTCAAGGAAAACATTCTCTCTAGATTTGGAATTCCTAGGGCTATCATTTGTGATCAAGGAACCCATTTATAAAATCATCCATTCTTAACAATCATGGGCAAGTACGGGATTTATCACAAAGTGTCTAATGATTACCACCCATAGACCAATGGTCAAGATAAGTTATCAAATCAAGAAATCAAACACTTTCTTGAGAAAATAGTTAATATATCAAGGAAATATTGGTCAAGAAACTCTTAGATGGTCTTTGGGCCTATCGAATCACATTTAAAACCATTTTAGGAATGTCTCTATATAGGTTGGTTTATGGAAAAGCATGCCATTTTCCAATGGATATAGAACATAAGGCTTTTTGGGAAATTAAGAAAATGATTTATGACCTCTCATTTTCCATAACAATAAGAAAATTAGACCTCAATGAACTTGAGGAACTTAGGATAGAGGCTTTTAAAAATTCAAGGATAAATAAAGATATAGTTCAAGCCTACCAATATCAAAATCTTAAAACCAAACACATTTAACTGAGTAAACCTATTAGTTTTTATAGCTCTAAGATTCATTTAGACCCTATAAAGTTGAGGTCTAGATATTCAGGTCTATACATAGTGCATAAGGTGTACCCCCATAGGGATGTAGAAATTCAAGATCCCACCAATGGTAAAACCCTTAAAGTCAATGGTTATAGAGTCAAACCATTCATTGAACCATTAAAAAAACTTAAATTAGATGAAGACTTGTGTGAACCAACCTTATATGAGGAAAATACTAAAACAATTAGGGGTCTAAGTTGAGCTAGCGACATTAAACCAAAGCGTTTCATGGGAGGCAACCCATGGTTTTCATGTTTCCAAACATTGTGAATCATTTTTTTAAATAGGATTAATGAATCATTTTGATATTAAAAAAATAAAAATATATTTTTGATTTATTCTTCTATTATGAGTATAAATGGGTATGAAAGGGGAGCACTATATTCATCTGAGTCATGTGGTGTGATCCTTTAGTAATACCGTACCCAAAAATTTAAAAAGAAGACAATGTTTCATAAGTTTATTTTATTTTATTTTTATGTGTTTATAGGTTAAAAGAAAAATACAAAAAAAAATTACAAAAATGTAAAAGGAAACATCGTAGGTCATGGGGAAAACCCCACCACAACAGGCAAAGCTGTGGGGACTCAAACCTGAAACTGAAGGGAGACAGGGGCGTGCGCTTACCACTAGCCTATGGATTATAGTGCTTCCTTATTCTATATTTTTTATATATAATTATATTTTAAATATATATATATATATATATTTTATTTTCTTTTTTGTTTTTTTATGTGATACTAGTATCGGTCTTCGATATTCCAAAATAATTAGGTGTGTTTTTTTGTCTTTGTTTGTTTTTAATTTAGGGAACCTATCAGGGTTTACATGGTTTCTATTTTAGTTTTTGAGTGAGAAGAAGAGGCTATTGAGGTCAAAGAGTTTTATAGTGAAATCAACTATATCAAGAACTTCAACAATTTTCTACCATTTTGCACTAGGAGTTCATGAGTAGCATAGAAATCAAAGGAATAATCAGGAGCATCATAAACTTCAACTTCAAAAATTAGGTGACCTTGTTCCATGTTTATTTATTCATATTCATTTTAGAAATACTTTATTATACCTCTATCCCCTTCTAAATTTTCATTTCTTCAAATACTTGAGACAATGTTATTTTAATTTAGGGGAGATGAAATAAAAAAATTACTTTTGTGTGAGAAAAAATGATTTGACAAAAAAGTGTTCCTTAATGGAAGGAAAATTTCTTTTAACCTTGAATATGATAATACACATTTCATGCTTTGAAATTTAATATAAAATAATTTATCATTCCATGATTCTGATTTTAATCCATGTATAATTTCATGAGCATAGATTTTGGAAAGTGTGGTTGTACAATGTGATATTTCATTGTTTATATCTTCATCCAAATAAAAAAATCACCACACATGTCCTTTGGATAGTGGGGTATTAGTTTGAGTTCATGGGGTCCCACAAATAAATATAATATGTTTGGTTATCATTTTATTTTTAATATGTGTATTAAAAAATAATAAATTTAGCCATAGAGAAATGAAATAACCTAATGCGTGGCTTTTAAAACTTGGGAATCGGGACTCCATAGTTGTCTGGCCCAGAGTTAATAATTTTATCTTTATTTCCGGTAATTTGACTTTGTTTTCAACTGAGTTAACATGAGATGATTCCTGAGTATGTGGGATTCATTTGGTTCCCTAATTTCTTTGAGCCTGGGAGTCATCATCAATGTCTCTCTATATGGGTTGACTCTATTGAGTGAAATTTCAATTACACTGGAAAATTAAAAAAAACAAAAAAAATATTTATAATAAAAAAATTGAATACTAATCTTAAAATTGAAATGTGATTCTACCTAGATCTTCCATCATTTCCCCCTTGAATAAAGATGAACCCCCTTGTCTGTTGCGATGCACAACAAATCATCACGCTTAATTGATATTGGATAAAATATGGAAATGAATTTGAACAAAGGAATGGGATTGGGATTGGGATATTATTGTTAAAAATATCTTGTATTAAAATATTTTAATGGGTTTCATGATTTTTTGGTATAAGGGTTTTTGGTGATCTTTGTGTATTAAAATGTTTTTGGAAAAAGGAATTTGAATTTCATATTTTTGAGATATATTTTTCTCGGGACTAGAAAAACTCAAGTTTGGGTGTGATTAGCCACTAAAAAAAGGATAATATTCATTTTTTCTATTATAATATTCTTGTTCTTTATTAATCATAAACACTATTTTTAGTTCATTTTACACTTTTGAACATTATTTCATATTATAATTGTAATTCGTTCTCAAAATTCACTATTACATGGTATATTTTGAATACCTCCTAAAATAAAAAAATGGTATTGATTTTATTTACATATTTTATTTTCAGATCCCTCATACTATAATTAACAATTAATTATTTGTAAGTAATTCAATATTCACATTGGAAGACAAAAAAATGGGGTTTCATGCCAACACATTTTGGGAAATGTACACTGGACAATGACCCAATAAAGAGACTGTAGCGGCCATGATCCAAGCCCAATAATTATGAAAATTGATCTTATGATAGAGTAAATTAAGGGTAAAATTTCATTCAACTATGGAAAAAGAATCTTCAGATGTTTGGATGGAGTTCTAAGAGGCCTAAGTTGAATATACGATATTGGGCTAGATTCAGAGGACCAGAAAAACAGCCCACATATTTAATCATATCTCACAAACCAAATATTAATTTTTGGATGAAATTATATATAAAGTCTGTGGAAATCCAAATAATCATATTTTTCTTATATTTCCCACCATAATTCAGTATTTTTTATGCTCATTTGGACACACCTTTCAAAGGCATGCAAGTTGCCTCGGATTTTTTTTCAAGGGTGGAAAAGTCCACTCTCCCTCAACTTTCCACCCAAATTGGCCAACCACCATTAATTAAGGAGACTTGGACAGATGGGGGTGCAACCCAAGGTTCCCAAAATTCCTCTTTAAGGTAGTGGTGTTGGTGGATTTATCCATCATGGAATCTTTCTTTCATTGTAATGTTATGTTTCCGCTTTTCCTTTGTAATATTCTTCCTCAATTGTAAGTTGTTTTAATTCATCCTAGTTTCTTAATAAAATTTATTCTTATCCTATTATTCTATTCTTCTCCATCTAACTTTTATACTGTTTCATCAAGGTGTGAATTTATTCACACCAAACCTTGTGAAATAATTCACACAACTGTGGAGTGATCATTTTCTTTTTATTATTTTATTTACTTATTCAATTCCTCCCTCATAAGTCTACATCCCACATCCATTGAAACCATAGAATTAATTGAGGGATAACAAACTTATGGGTTGATTTAATGGATTAGAAAAGATCTGGATTGGATGTTATTTATCACCCCATTAACGTCTAATCACTTCTTTTAATGAACATTTTTATTTGAGGATTTTAAATCTTCTTCGTCCTTGCTGAATTTTAAGGCCACATACTTCAAGTGCTAATATGAACCTTTACCTTGGAGTGCCCATAAATTTTATCCTCCAAGTGTATAGGTGATTAGTATTATGATTTATTGGTATTAAACTCGTAAGTGATGAAGTTTTTTGATATTCTTTAATAAACCCATCTCGAATATAATAAATTTAAATCATTAAAAAAGAATTTCATCAAATTCACCCCTTATAATAACCTAGGATTAACCCTTATCATAATTTGAATTCACTTAATTCGCATATTTTTCTCTTAAAATTATCTAAAATCAGCCCAAAGTTTTCCGCTTAATTTCCAAAATCATTACATAGAATGTGTGTGTCTATAAGTTTCTTATTAGGTCTCTGAGGAATTGAAAACCCAAGCTAATCTACAATTGACCGCTTAACCCTAAAAACATGGGTAAATTTGGGCAAGACCACTCACCCAAATCTTGAATAATCCCCATTATTTCTATGGAAAAAGGGGTCGGTGAGGAACATGGTTTATACACATAAAGGAAAAGTATATTCAACACATAACCTAGGTATGCTTCCACCTAAGTGTAGGAATAATCATAATCATGGAAGATAGGGATTCCCAAATGAGGAAGGATAATCTCAGCATTGTTATCCTCACATTCTTTTATAAGCCAAAATTAATGCATAATCTTTAGAAGTTGCTCTCCCTGCTTACTAGCTAAGGGGAGAGGAGAACCCTTTGGATGTAGTTGAATTGGACAGCATACCAATATAGAGAATATATCCCACAAATGATTAGATCATCCATCCTAGTAGTGATAACCCCATACTGAAGGGAGATCTTGTATGACTTTTCATCAAGAGAGTTATAACGACCCATACTTTACATACATTGTTATTAATTCAGAATTGAAGCACACTTATTACAACATATAACCAAACCAAGAAAGGACCGTATAGGTATAGTGTCTTTAGAAACTGGGAAACATAAACAACTGGTTCATAAAGCATCTACTTTGCCTCCTATTTATTTCATCATATCTAGAGTCCCTTTTTGACATATTCTATTTAATAACCTTTTTCCTAACCTGGGGAAATAAAACATACAAAATGGTGAGCTCAAATGCTCAGTAAGGGTAAACAAAAGAAATATCAATCACATCATATACATAAGCACATAACTTTTGGAAATCATAACCTACAAAAGAGATCATAATTTCATAACATGGGATAAATCATAGTAGTGAAATGTAATCCCAATAATCATAACTTAAAACATGAAACTTTGTGTCATACACACATAATCATAGAGAATCATTTCTTATTATTCAAGACTCATTGCCAAGACTATCTTAGGGGACAAAGTCCATTTCTGAATCGAGTTCACTCCTCGTTTCAGTCCTATTTCACTGAACCGGTATAACCTACCGTTCCAGCCATGTTTATATCATGAGATATAAAATCTTTACCCAATGAATTTGAGGGAGATATAGGTCCCACCTATCTCATAATGATACCATTCTTATGTGTGCCACAAAATCATAAACCATACATCATAGAATAACCCATGTAATAAAAATGGGATTCTTAAACATCGTGACATCATAAAAAAAATCATATAAGATAAAGGAATTCATAAAAATAATTCCATCACAACATAATCAAATCAATGTAATAATAGGGATAAAAACAGAACCCTTTTGTTATCTTAGATGGAAAATAATTTTGATAAAACACTTGAACTCCGTTCTTGAGGAAAATATCCTTTCTACTTCAAAAACACTTTTCCTTTCTTAACATTTCATACAATTTTAAGAGAAGTTGATTAAAAATAAACTTGAAAACTTGTAAAGGAAGATTCTTGGAAATAATGCTTTAAAAATACATTCATGTCGTATAAGTTAAAAAAACATTTTTCTCATAATTTTGTCGGAAAAGTCAAAAAAGTACCTCGTACGAAAAACGACAAAAGATTCCTTTCATATCTTTTACTAAAAACTCACCAGAGGGTAAAATAGGATTTAAAAAATTGTAGTTGAATGGAAATAATATTACATATTGAGGAAACATTGATGTTGATGATAAAATACACCCCAGTAAATGCCAAAGTATAAACAATCTCGGATAAAAATGAGATTGTGATATTTCCCTTACCTTTGGTCCGATATGCTTTGTACGTGTCTGAACCTCCTGTATAATGATTTATATAATGTTATTGACTTATTACAGAATCATTCTTATTTTTATGATATCATATATGGTCATATTCTTAGCTTATTATTAGTAATATTTCATTACTACTTTTTATTCGGGTGTTTATTACTTTTTGTTCTTATGCGTGTTTGTCGAATAAATTATTATTCTTATCTTTAGGTTATAGATACCTAATTTCCAGAATGGTATTAGTGTAATATATATCATATTCATTCATTCAATTCATTTATATAGTCATTATGAAATGAAGATCATGTATAACGAGTCGCATCACATTGTGGAGACGGTATTCCGTACGTACGCACGAGTGATGATATCGTTCCTATGATCGTGGAATTGTATTAGAGTGTATGTATACAATTTTAGACTCAATATAACTTTATAATAGTCATATATAGTCATTATTTACACTATTATACCCATCCAAGTAAGGTGGTGGTGGAAAATAGATTACACCACGGCGTGGAGACGGTATTTCGTACGTACGCACGCGCGGTGATTTCTTTTTCAGTAGGATGGATAGATGGTGAAATAGGGTTGTTTCATACTTATAATAACATATCATTATATGAGTGATACTGATGTTATTACTTCATAATGAAACAACTAAAGAAGAATAAGTGGAAGAAGAAATAAAGATGAAAGAATCGGTAACATACATTACCTCTTCTTTGAAGTGCTTCTTTGAGACCTTCTTTTAGGGCACTAAAATTGGTCTTTGAAGAATACCAGGACCTCTAGGATGTCTCTAGAGAAGTGGAGAGGTTAATGTGGCAGGGGTTGGCCGAGCTTGAAGGCTCAAAGTGGTGTGAGGAAGAGAGGGAGGAGGTGCCCTTTTATAAGGGAGGAGAGGGGCACCTTTGGAATAACAAAAAATATTATTTTATTATAAAGTCAAGTTCGGTTTTAAACAGCTCAAAATTGATTTATTTCTAGGATAAGGTGGGTATGGGTCGAAATAATCTCATACAATATAATTTAGACAAGTTTAGGTTCCTATTTTAACCTTATCATTTAGATTTAACATTAAGTTAAATAATTTTACTTTTACCGTGTCTTCTTGTGTTCTTATACTATAAGGTTAATAACCTTAATATATCAAACCAAACGAACCCCAAGTTGTTTATTATTAATATATATAACCTTATATAAGTAATTTGGCCGAAACTTAGATTTTTAGGAATAAAATAACAATTAATAATATAATATTTGTTTTAAAAACTATTTTATGTCAATTTTGGCACTATTTAGTAATTGTTTTTTTGTGAAAATTATAACAGAATGATAAGTTCAAACAAGGTTAATTAAATCAATAATAACATGTCATATTAACCTAGAAAATTAGTGTAATTCATAAAAAGTCTCAAATTATATTTATTTTGGTATTTATAACATCAATTATGTCAATATTTCATTAATAAGATAATTACTGCATCCTCGTTGTGTCATAAATAAATTAAATTATTTAATGTCTAAAAATTACAAATAAAATACCATTATGTAGGAAATATTTTTATATTTCTAATGAATATTTATAGTCGAATTTATCTTATGTATAACCCCATATTAAAAATGATTTAGTTATTAAGCTTTGATTTTAACTATTTTAACCCATCTTTAAATAAATTAATAATAAATGTCCTAATCTAATCCAAGTGGGCCTAAATGGTCATATTTTATTCCTAAGTTTTTTTTTGGTCGAATTACACTTGTCCAATAGAATTTGGACATGTTTTAGGGTAATAATAATATCATTTTTACCCTTAATTACCCTATTTACTTTTAACCGTGGTAAAAAAGGTAAAAAGTTACTATTCACCAAAAATTATTTTCATATCATTGAGCCACATTTTATTCCTTGATATTAACCGTGTCTATCAGAGTTTCGAAATTCCACTCACTAAAGCGGTAAAATTAATTTTTATGAAAAATTCAGTTTTTTTAACTACCACTTTGTGGTTTCACTATTCATCAAAAATTGAAATTTTTCAGAAAAATACCAAAATTTCACCCTAGGATAATTTCGATATTACGAATCCAAAAATGAAGTCCATTTTGAAAAATAAAATTTATAAAATTTCAAAAAGTGGTTATTACTATTCATAACGGCTAGTTTTAATAATATTTTAATAGTATATCGTTGTTTAGTGAAACTCGGTATTGCGTACGACGCAAGCTATCGAGGAAGGTCGTGGTTTCATGTAAAGCAAGCCAAGCTAGTGTTGTGTGTAGTTAATGATTCCTTTGATGATTTATATAACATAAAAACAAAATATTTCACATAAAAGTCTCGGGTGTTACATTCTACCCCCCGTAAAATGAATTTTGCCCTCGAAATTCGTCACTTTGTAACAAACAGATGAGGATACCTCTCCCTCATCATATCCTCAAGCTCCCATGTAGCTTCTTCTAATTGGTGGTTCCTCCATAAAACTTTCACCAATCGAGTGGTCTTGTTTCGTAGGATTTTTTCGCTACGATCCAGAATCTCTATCGGTTGTTCTTCATAAGAAAGATCTTGCTCCTGCGGTACAACTTCTGAGCTGAGTACATGTGAAGGATCAGGTATGTACTTTCTCAGGAGAGATACATGGAACACATAATGAACTTGAGAGATATTCGGTGGAAGCGCCAATCGATAATCTACCTTCCCAACACGAACTAGTATTTCGAATGGACCGATATATCTAGGGATCAACTTCCCCTTCTTTCCAAATCTCATAACCCTCTTCCAGGGAGATATTCGTAAGAACACATTATCACCCACTTCAAACTCTAGGTCTTTTCTTCGGTTGTCGGCATAACTTTTCTGTCGACTCTGAGCTTCTCTTATGTGTTGTTGAATAGATCTGACCTTTTCTGCCATTTCATCAACGAGATCGGGTCCTAATAACTTTCTTTCCCCAACTTCACCCAGCAAGTTGTAGTCCTACATTTCATTCCATAGAGAGATTTATAAGGAGTCATCTGAATACTAGAGTGAAAGCTATTATTATAAGAAAATTCCAACAAATGTAGGTGTTGATCCCAACCACCTTTGAAATCCATAGAGCAAGCTCTCAACATATCTTCTAGAGTTTGAATTGTTCTCTCAGACTGGCCGTCTATCTGAGGATGATAAGCAGTGCTGAAACTCAACTCTGTATCCAGAGTATGGTGAAGACTTCCCTAGAACTTCGAGGTAAATCTCGGATCCCGATCAGATATAATAGAAAGTGGTACTCCATGAAATCTTACCACTTCCTTTACATAGATTCTGGAAAGCTGATCCAGAGAGAAATCCTCTATAATAGCAATGAAGTGTGCAGACTTTGTAAGACGATCAACTATGACCCGGATAGCATTATTGCCTTTGGATGTTTTAGGAATTCCTGTGACAAAGTCCATAGTGATGTTTCCCATTTCTATTCAGGTATGGGTAATGGTTGTAACATTCCCTTAGACTTCTGTCTCTCAGCTTTAACGTGTTGACAAACCAAGCATCGAGAGACCTATTCAGCAACATCTCTTTTCATGCCATCCCACCAAAAGTACTCTTTCAGGTCCCAATACATCTTCGTGCTTCCAGGATGAATAGAGAATGAAGAACTATGAGCCTCATCCAGCAGCTCCTTCTTTAATTCGAGGATGGGAGGAACACAAACTTGATTCCTGAACTTTATTGTCCCATCACAATCAAGGTTGAATTCAGGAACATTTCTCACCTTCTTTTGTAACTCGACATCTTCTTTATGTGCCTCTTTAATCTTCACATGTATAGATGGTTGAACATTCATTTGAGAAAGATATGATTTTCCCCCTTCCATTATAATTCCACGATCCATCCTTTGTAAATCCATAAATATTGGATCTTTTTTGATCCTCATCATGGATAAACTGGCATGGTCTTGTCGACTTAATGCATCTTCCACCTTGTTTTCTTTCCCAGGGTGGTAATGGATTGAGCAGTCGTAATCCTTAATCAGCTCCAACCATCTTCTTTGGCGCATATTCAGCTCCTTTTGTGTGAAAATATACTTCAAACTTTTATGATCAGTATAAATGTCACACCTTTCTCCATAAAGATAATGCCTCCAAATCTTTAATGCAAAGATTACCGCAGCTAACTCCAAATCATTAGTTGGGTAATTTTGCTCATGTATTTTCAACTGTCGTGAGGCATAAGCTATCACCATATCATTTTGCATAAGAACACACCCCAATCCCTTCATGGATGCATCACTGTAGATCACAAACCTTTCTCCACTACAAGGCAGTGTGAGCACAGGTTCACTAGATAACCTTCTTTTCAACTCCTTGAAATTCTCTTCACATTCCTCCGTCCAAACAAACATAACTCCTTTCCGAGTCAACTTGGTGAGTGGATTAGATAATCGTGAAAAATCTTTCACAAAACGACGATAATATCCAGCCAAACCAAGAAAACTTCAGATCTCAGTCACTGTTGTTGGTCTCAATCATCTTTTGATAACCTCTGTTTTTGCTGGATCCACAGATATCCCCTCTTTTGAGATTATGTGACCCAAAAATGCAACTTTTTGAAGCCAAAATTCACACTTGGTAAATTTGGCATAAAGCTTATCCTTTCTCAGGGTCTTCAATATAATTCTCAAGTGATCTTCATGTTCTTACTTTCTCTTTGAATATACAAGAATATCGTCTATAAAGACTACCAAAAACTGATCAAGATAGCCTCTAAAGACTCTATTCATCAGATCCATGAAGATAGCAGGGGCATTAGTTAGACCAAATGGCATCACTATAAATTCATAGTGTCCATACCTTGTACGGAAAGCCGTCTTTGGTATATCCTCCCTTTTGACCCTTAATTGATGATACCCTGAACGAAGATCAATCTTGGAAAAGTATTGAGCTCTGTGTAGTTGGTCAAATAGGTCATCAACGCGTGGGAGAGGATATTTGTTCTTGATAGTGATCTTGTTAAGTTCTCGATAATCAATGCAGAGTCTCATTGATCCATCTTTCTTCTTAACAAACAGAACAGGTGCTCCCCAAGGTGATGCACAAGGGCGTATGAACCCCTTATCAAGATTTTCTTGGAGTTGCTTCTTCAATTCCTGCAACTCAATTAGGGCCATTCTATAAGGTGTCTTTGAAATAGGAAAAGCACCCGGTATGAGTTCTATTGAAAACTCAACTTCACGATTCGGTGGAAGACCCAATAATTCCTCTGGAAAGACATCATCAAACTCCTGTACAATGGGCATATTCTTAATTATGTGTTTCTCACCAACAATTTGAGATAAATAACCTTCATTTAGTGGAATCAAGACCCATAAGATGGAAGGAATTTCCACTGGAAGGTTATGTTCATCCTTGCATCGATAGATGATCATAGATTGATCTATAATATGAAATGTGACTTCCCTTCTTTGGAAATTGATAATATCTCCATGTAGAGAAATCCAATCCATACCAAGAATCACATCAAATTCCACTATAGTAAGGATCACAAGATTTGCAGGAAGCACTTTCCCACAAAAATCAATCGGAGAAGAATTATAAACTTTTGATGCAACTGTTGTGCCATTTGGGGTTGTCACAGCTAACTCAACATCTAACTGTTGAGGTAATAAGGTGATATCCTTAGAAACTTCTTCAGAAATAAAGGAGTGGGTGGATCCAGAATCAAATAAAACATTTGCTACTTTAGAGTGGATGGTAAGTGTACCTTTCACCACATCGTTATCGTACTCCACATCGCTGATAGAAATTTCATGTGACTTTCCTTTGTCTTTAGCCTTAAGAGTTTGTTGACGTCGACCATCATCATCAACCCTTGGATTTGGGCATTGATTGGCATAATGCCCCATCTCCTGGCACTTGAAACATTGAAGTGTAGTAGGTTCATTCTGTGCATCCCATCCTTTGTTTTCATCATTAGACATCTTCTTCCCATCATTACGGCATTCAAATGCCCGATGACCTTCCTTTCCATATTTGAAACATTTACTTGTCCCTTTAAGAAAACTCCCTCCATGTTTCTTTCCACACTTTGAGCATAAGGGAAAGCTCGTCTTCTTTTCAGTGTGCTCTTTATATTTTCCTTTGAATTCCATTTTCCTCTACTTATCAAACCCATATGACTGATGGGTTACTCCAATCTCCATCTCAACTCTGAGAGCACATCGAACGATTTCCTCGTAGCTATTGAAGTCCCTTATGGCTGAGGCCCTTCGAAGACTTGGTTTTAAGCTACTAAAGAATCGATCAATCTTACTCTCAGGTTGGATAATAATACCAGAAGCATACCTTGCAATTCTTGTAAAATTTGCTTCATAGGTACCAACAGATTCATCATCCTTTTGCTTCAGTTCAAGAAACTCTTTCTCCATCTTTGTTCGGAGAATACGAGGGAAGTACTTATTGAAAAATATGTTCTTGAACTTGTCCCATTCCATGGACTCAATTTCATCCCTTTGCCTCATATTCTTAATAAGATTCCACCATTGATCAGCATCACCTTCCAAATGATACACTGCTAAGATGACTTTATCATGTTCAGAACATTGAAGAATTGAAAATATCTTTTCAATAGTAATAATCCATTGTTCCGCAACTAATGGATCAGTAGACCCACTGAATGAAGGTGGACGCTGCCTCATGAAGGATTCAACAGAATGTTGCTCCTTCCTTTGCTCGTTTGGAAGTCCTGCATGATTCATATCTTGAGAAAGTTGTGTGAGCATGGCTACAAGATATTGCATTCCAGCTCCCATAACATTTGGTTGCTCAGGAGGACAATCATTGCATTTCCCGTCGCATTCTGCATTAACACGGTTCCTTCAGGTTCCATCCATTGACTGAAACCAAGAAGAATAGTGTGAGCAACAGTAATTAAAATAGGAAAATCACATAATCAAGAATAAAATTTCACACTTAAGGTCTTATCCTAGGTTATTCATGGCCATTTCTAAAACACTAAGATTGGGTTCTATGCTTAGACTTATCCTTAGGGTTCTTACTAAGCTTTCACATCCTAGTTTCCAATGGTTGACTATACATTTCCTCTGATACCAACTATAACGACCCATACTTTACATACATTGTCATTACTTCAGAATTGAAGCACACTTATTACAACATATAACAAAACCAATAAAGGACCGTATATGTATAGTGTCTTTAGAAACTGGGAAACATAAACCAGTGGTTCATAAAGAATCTAATTTTCCTCCCATTTATTTCATCATATCTAGAGTCCCTTTTTGGCATATTCTACTTAATAACCTTCTTCCTGACCTGGGGAAATAAAACATACAAAAGGGTGAGCTCAAATTCTCAGTAAGGGTAAACAAAAGAAATATCAATCACATCATATACATAAGCACATAACTTTTGGAAATCTTAACCTGCAAAATAGATCATAATTTCATAACATGGGATAAATCATAGTAGTGAAATGTAATCCCAATAATCATAACTTAAAACATGAAACTTTGTGGCATACACACATAATCATAGAGAATCATTTCTTATTAGTCAAGACTCATTGTCAAGACTATCTTAGTGGACAAAGTCCATTTCTGAACTGAGTTCACTCCTCGTTTTAGTCCTGTTTCACTGAACCGGTATAACCTACCATTCCAGCCATGTCTATCTCAGGAGATATAAAATCATTACCCAATGCATTGGAGGGAGATATAGGTCCCAACCATATCATAATGATACCATTCTTATTTTTGCCACAAAATCATAAACCATACATCATAGAATAACCCATGTAATAAAAATGGGATTCTTAAACATCGTGACACCATAAAACAATTCATATAAGATAAAGGAATTCATAAAAATAATTCCATAACAACATAATCAAATCAATGTAATAATAGGGATAAAAATAAAACCCTTTTATTATCTTAGATGGAAAATAATTTTGATAAAACACTTGTACTCCATTCTTGAGGAAAATATCCTTTCTACTTCAAAAACACTTTTCCTTTCTTAATATGTCATACAATTTTAAGAGAAGTTGATTAAAAATAAACTTGAAAACTTGTAAAGGAAACTTCTTGGAAATAATGTTTTAAAAATCCATTCATGCCGTATAAGTTAAAAAAACATTATTCTCGTACTTTTGTCGGAAAAGTCAAAAAAGTACCTCATACGAAAAACGACAAAAGATTCCTTTCATATCTTTTACTAAAAACTCACCAGAAGGTAAAATAGGATTTAAAAAATTGTAGGTGAATGGAAATAATATTACATATTGAGGAAACATTGATGTGGGTGATAAAATACACCCCAGTAAATGCCAAAGTATAAACAATCTCGGATAAAAATGAGATTGTGATATTTCCCTTACCTTTGGTCCGATATGCTTTGTACATGTCCAAAACTCCTATATAATGATTTAAATAATGTTATTGACTTATTACAGAATCATACTTTTTTTTATGATATCATATATGGTCATATTCTTAGCTTATTAATAGTAATATTTCATTACTACTTGTTATTCGGGTGTTTATTACTTTTTTGTTCTCATGTGGGTTTGTCGAATAAATTCTTATTCGTATCTTTAGGTTATATATACCTAATTTCCAGAATGGTATTAGTGTAATATGTATCATATTCATTCATTCAATTCATTTATATAATCATTATGAAATGAAGATCATGTAGAATGAGTCGCATCACATTGTGGAGACGGTATTCCGTACGTATGCACGAGTGATGATATCGTTCCTATGATCGTGGAATTGTATTGAAGTGTAAGTATACTATTTCAGAATCAATATCACTTTATAATAGTCATATATATTCATTATTTACACCATTATACCCATCCAAGCAATGTTGTGGTGGAAAATAGATTACACCACGTTGTGGAGACGGTATTCCGTACGTACGCACGCGCAGTGATTTCCTTTTCCTTAGGATGGATAGATGGTGAAATAGGGTTGTTTCATACTTATAATAAAATATCAGTATATGATTGATACTGATGTTATTACTTCATAATGAAACAACTAAATAAGAAGAAGTGGAAGAAGAAATAAAGATGAAATAATCGGTAACGGACATTACCTCTTCTTTGAAGTGCTTCTTTGAGACCTTCTTTTAGGGCACTAAAATTGGTCTTTGAAGAATAACAGGACCTCTATGATGTCTCTAGGGAAGTGGAGAGGATAAATTGGCAGGGTTTGGCCGAGCTTGAAGGCTCAAAGTGGTGTGAGGAAGACAGGGAGGAGGTGCCCTTTTATAAGGGAGGAGTGGGGCACCTTTGGAATAACTAAAAATATTATTTTATTATAAAGTCCATTTCGGTTTTAAATAGCTCCAAATTGATTTATTTAGAGGCTAAGGTGTGTATGGGTCGTAATAATCTCATATAATAGAATTTAGACAAGTTTAGGTTCCTATTTTAACCTTATCATTTAGATTTAACATTAAGTTAAATAATTTTACTTTTACCGTGTCTTCTTGTGTACTTATACTATAAGGTTAATAAACATACTATATCAAGCCAAACGAACCCCAAGTTGTTTATTATTAATATATATAACCTTATCTAAGTCATTTGGCCGAACCTTATATTTTTAGGAATAAAATAACAATTAATAATATAATATTTGTTTTAAAAACTATTTTATGTCAATTTTGACACTATTTAGTAATTGTTTTTTTGTGAAAATCATAACAGAATGATAAGTTCGAACAAGGTAAATTTAATCAATAATAACATGTCATATTAACCTATAAAATTAGTTTAATCCATAAAAAGTATCAAATTATATTTATTTGGGTATTTATAACATCAATTATGTCAATATTTCATTAATAAGATAATTACTGCATCATCGTTGTGTCATAAATAAATTAAATTATTTAATGTCTAAAAATTAAAAATAAAATACCATTATGTAGGAAATATATTTTTATTTCCAATGAATATTTATAGTCGAATTTATCTTAAGTATATCTCCATATTAAAAATTATTTAGTTATTAAAAATTGATTTTAACTATTTTAACCCTTCTTTAAATAAATTAATAATAAATGTCCTAATCTAATCCAAGTGGACCTAAATGGTCATATTTTATTCCTAAGTTTGTTTTTGGTCGAATTAAACTTGTCCAATAGAATTTGGACATGTGTTAGGGTAATAATAATATCATTTTTACCCTTAATTACCCCATTTACTTTTAACCGTGGTAAAAAAAAGGTAAGAAGTTACTACTCACCAAAAAAAAATTTATCTCATTAAACCACATTTTAGTCCTTGATATTAACTGTGTCTCTCGGATTTTTGAAATTCCACTCATAGAAGCGGTAAAATTAAGTTTTATGAAAAATTCAGTTTTTTTAACAACCACTTAGTGGTTTCACTATTCATCAAAAATTGAAAGTTTTCAGAAAAATACCAAAATTTCACCCTAGGATAATTTCGATATTACAAATCTAAAAATGAAGTCCATTTTGAAAAATAAAATTCATAAAATTTCAAAAAGTGGTTATTACTATTCATAACGGCTAGTTTTAATAATATTTTAATAGTATATCGTTGTTTAGTGAAACTCGGTATTGCGTACGACGCAAGCTATCGAGGAAGGTCGCAGTTGCATGTAAAGCAAGCCAAGATAGTGTTGTGTGTAGTGAAATATTCCTTTGATTATTTATATAACATAAAAACAAAATATTTCACATAAAAGTCTCAGGTGTTACAAGAGTTGCCTCCATTATCAATAATTAGCCCAACTGGTGCACGATAAGGAATGAAATTGAAGTTACCAGAATAGATCAACAAGTTAAAAACCTCAGCGGGGCATAAATACATTGCCTCAACCCATGAGATGTCTATCAACCTTAGGTGAAACAAGGCACTAGTGATCCCGGTAGCTTTTTAGTATCTATAATAGTGAAAGTGCTCCACTATCCTGCCAAATAAAAACTAGAAAGGATGAATGATTAAATAATAGATGTTTTCCTATTGAATATGGACCAAAATATGGTAAAAGAATGTAAGATTAAATAAAACTATATTGAGAGGCTACCCCTCTGCTAACTAAGTTACCATCAATAGCGTGTTTATGTGGATTCCCGAGCACATGTCCCTAGCTGAAAAAGCCAACTTTTTAAAAACATGGCCATGAAACCTACCAACATAAGTCTTGGGGATATATTTGGACTCACACAATATCCTCATGTTGTATATTCTCCATCTTAAAGGATTTATCAAAATGAGTGGGTGCTATCACAAACCTTCTAGGAAGGGCATTAGTGTGGGCATATAACAGTCATCTAAGCTTTGCTAAGATAGAGTAAAATTTTGATCCAATATTCAAAGTAGATGAGTGACCACATAGTCAGATCCCTCCATAACTTTTATTTAACAATATCGAGAACATCCCTTTTCAAAAATGGATTCAGTGAGGGTTCATCCCAGATGTATGCAACAAGAAGGAACTCATCAAACATTTTCATAAGGTGGCATCTTTCTCAGTCTGTATATATCCCAAAGGCTAATTCCGGCTTCGTCATGGGATAGATATAACAAATTAAAACTAGGGAATCAATGGCTAATCAGTTATCTGAGAAGGTCTGATTGATAGTGGATGATATAATAGGAAACCCATAAGTCCTCCTAAAGACTGATAGCATATAGCTAGTTGGTAAATTCTAAATAGTTCTTTCTAACCTAGAATAGCCATCCCTATTCATCTAAAAAATTTCCATGAGGTTTCATATACAATTTTGATCTCCAACTGCTACATAAATTTTTCAAGGAAGAAATAAATATGCTCGAATAACTTTGAGCAATAGGATGGTGGGTGAAATTGCAACCATCTTAACCCAGTGGGGGGTTGTTTAGTATATAGGATAACCCTTGGGACTGCACTACAAGTAGTTGGACATCCTCTAAAACCATCATATAGATACAATTTAGGTAAGTAGACACCCAGAAATATAGAAGATTGTATACATGAGAAAGAATGGTAACATCATCTACTATGAAAAATCCCTATAGGTGAAGGTGATGTAATAAAGGACAGCTTTGAAGTAGGGACAAGATAATACTTTTAAAAGATTCATTTTCAGAATGCACATGATATCGAGGGTTAGTGTTATGGTTCGCTGCAATCATGTCCCTTTGGATAGGCACAGTGAAAAATGTACGGGAGCTGGAATCCATATGTATAAAAGCAAAAAGTATAAGTTAGACAAACGAAAACAAAATCTCATCAAAAGCGATATACACTACTAGAAATGAAAGGTATAATAACGGTCGAAAACCATTAGTATAGGATATAAAAAAGTTTGTATAAATTATACCAATGATTTTACAAACTGTATCCAAGTAAGCTGTGACAATAGACATATACCAACGGTTTCAAAGAAACCATTGGTATATGTGAATAAATCATTACTATACCAACGGTTTTATGTAGACCGTTGGTATAGAGATGAGATAAGGTTTTTTCCAACGGTTCTAAGAGAACCCTTGGTAAAAAGTGCACACAGAACCTATACCAATGGTTTAAAATCATTGGCATAGGCTTAGTTGTACAATTCGCACAGCAACCTGCTACTCTATGTGCTGCTATGTGAATTATACAGCAGGAAATTATATAATCAATTATTAATACAATAAGGATACATAATTTAATAATCAATTATGAATGCAATACAACAATCAATTATGAATACAATACATTAAAAACTGAATACGTAATTATATGTGATACAAAATTAAGAATACATACAAAATTGCATTTTTTATAACACATACACGATTGAGTTCCGAAATTATAAGATAATAACCCAAAATAAGGAAATGAATAAATTATTTCAACCAAACACAAATATAGTGTCCCAAGGTTTGGGGAAGGTGTCTTTGAACTCAGTGATAATGATAACGGGTGTGTATCAATGAGCTTGTGTGACTTAGGGAATATAGTTGTCCTTGGTGTATTAAATGTCATATGTTTTAGATTAAGGGTAGGAGTTCCTCACATGAGAATTAGATTGTGTGAGGTTGGACCATGGATCGTTGTACTAAAGTATCAACACAATCCAAATATGTTTGGTCGGTTTTCCGTATGCATGTTGTTTTTACATAAAATGATGTCCATTTTAAACAAAATAGAGACAATTAGAGTGATACCGCTCACACCGTGCCTCAGATTGAGGTGAGGTTGACTCGTACATGTCACATATGACCCATGGATCATTGTACAAAAGTATCAACATAATCCGAATGTGTTTGGTTGGTTTTTTGTATTCCAGTTGTTGTTTTCAATTAAAATGTTGTACATTTCAAATAAAAGTGAGACACTTTGAGTGATACCGGCCACACCGGGACTTGGATTGAGGCTTGGTTGACTCTTACACATCATAAATGACCCATGGATCATTGTTCTAAAGTATCATCACAATCCGAATATGTTCGGTCGATTTTCCGTATGTCAGCTAGTTTTTACTTAAAACAGTGTCCATTTTAAACAAAAGAGCGACACTTAGAGTTATACCTACCACACTGTGCCTTGGATTGAGGCGGGGTTGACTCTTACACGTCAAAAATGACCCATGTATTGTTTTCCTAATGTATCAACACAATCTGAATTCGTTTAGTCAGTTTTCCGTATGACAGTTGTTGTTTTCATTTAAAATATTGATCATTTCAAATAAAGGTGATACACTTTTAGTGGTACCGGTCACACCGCGCCTTATATTGAGGCATGGTTGACTCGTACACATCAAAAATTTCACATGGATCATTTTCCTAAAGTATCAACATAATCCTAATGTGTTTTTTTAGTTTTCCATATGCCAGTTGTTTTCATTTAAAATGTCGATCATTTCAAATAAAGGTGTGACACTTTGGGTGGTATCAGGCATACCACACCTTGTATTGAGGCGGGGTTGACTCGTACACATCACAAATGACTCATGGACCAGTTTCTTAAATTATCAGCATAATCTGAATAGGTTTGGTTAGTTTTCCGTATGCCAGTAGTTTTTACTTAAAATGATGTCCATTTTAAACAAAAGAGTGACACTTAGAGTGATATTGGCCACATCGTGCCTCAGATTGAGGCAGGGTTTACTCATACACATCACACATGACTCATAGATCGTTTTTCTAAAGTATCAACACAATCTGAATGCATTTGGTTGGTTTTTCATGTGCCAGTTGTTGTTTTCACTTAAAATGCTGCCCATTTTAAACAAAAGAGAGACATTTAGAGTGGCACCAGCCACACCATACCTCAGATTGATGCAGGGTTGACTCGTACACATAACAAATGTACCATAGATCATTTTCTGAAAGTATCAACACTATCCAAATATGTTTGGTCAGATTTTCGTATTCCAGTTGTTGTTTTCACTTAAAATGATGTTCATTTCAAATAAAGGTGAGACACTTTGAGTGGTACCGGCCACACCGCACCTCGTATTGATGCGGGGCTGACTCCTACATGTCACAAATGTCCCATGGTTAGTTTTTATAAGGTATCAACACAATCCAAATATTTTTGGTTGGTTTTTTGAATTCCAGTTTTATTTACTTAAAAGGGTGTCCATTTTAAACAAAAGAGAGACACTTTCAGTGATACCGGCCACACCATGCCTCGAATTGATGAGGGGTTGACTCATACATGTCACATATGACTCATCGATCATTTTCCTAAAGTATCAACACAATCTTAATGTGTTTGGTTGGTTGTTAGTATGCCAGTTGTTGTTTTCACTTAAAATGATGCCCATTTTAAACAAAGGAGATAAACTTGGAGTGGTACCGGCCACACCGTGACTCGGATTGAGGCGGGGTTGACTCTTACACGTCAAAAATGACCCATGGATCGTTGTCCTAAATTATCAACACAATTAGAATGTGTTTTCTCAAAGTATACCAGCAGTTTAAAATAGTTGGTATTGTGTATTTACAGAACTATTTCACAACAGCCCCTCCAGTAGCCCCTCTAGTATACATCTGTATACAAAATATCACAAAAAACACATACAAACAGACTATAAACAACATATAAAACACTTTCAATAGCACAAAAAAATACATAAAACCATCAAAATCTTCCAACCATTTCATGTACTACAATTCCCTATTTCAATCTTCATATGACAATAATATTCTAGTATAGTTGAATAACAGTTTCAATAACTCCAACATTATTTACACCCATTTCAATCATCATATGACAACCACTCTTCCAGTAGTAATTCACCTCCCCCTGCACAACCCCCCCCCCCAACCAGTACAGCCCCCCCACCTCCCCATCAGGACTAACCTGATGAAACGAGGTTGAAGGCTCGCCTCATTAAAAGAGATTGTGGGAACAGGACAACCTAGGTATCTGATCACTTCCCCAACCTAGTTTTGGTGCCAAAACTAGATACTCCCCTCTCCTATGATTCATTTCAAATTTTTTCATAGAGTCGAAAGAAGGAGACAAATAGAGGACCAGAGGGGGAAACCTTTCATGGGCTTGTTGTGCTCATTCCCACCCAGACTTCGAGCCATGATCTTCCCCCAAAGATAACGCTCTTCAATAAATTCCCACACCAGTTTCACATGCATACATAGTAAAATTCCTTCTAAACTTTTCATGTTGATCCCTCCATCCTGAATTTTCCTCGTCATCCTCTCCCACAACACCCAACATCTTCTCCCCTCCAACTGTGCATCCTAAATAAAACCCGATAGAATTTTGTCAATGGATTTAATGACCCCCTTCAGGACATTAGGGGAATCCATTTCATGAATTGGGATTACTGTTATGACACTGTTGACCAATTCAATCCAACCCCCAAAGGACAGAAACTAGTTTTTCGAGTTGAGAACACGTCCTACAATCCGACTCACCACCCGATCAAAATCCTGTATTCTTGTCCTTCCAGGTGATAGTGGTGTGCCAAGGTATTCTATTGTTAAATACCCCCAATTCATCCCCAACCTATTACTCAAATGTTTTATCCTCCTTTCATTATATTTGTTAGAGATATAGAAGCATCTTTTGACTTTGTTGATCGCTTGGCCACTCCAATGAGAGTAATCCTCCAAAATTATATTGATACTCTGTATCGACCTCTTCCCAGCATTCATGAAAATAATTGTGTCATCAGAAAACATCCTATGGGAAGCGGATGGGAGATTTAGTTTCCTTCGGTAGGGCTGAATGGCCCCATTGGCAATGCCTCTATTGATCATGTGGCTGAGTAGGTCCTGAAATAGGATGAATATGCTGGGGGAGATAGGATCCCCTTGTCGAAGGCCTTGGGCTGCCTTAAAGAAACCGTGGGTTCACCCCATGAAAGATACAACCATCCATGCCGATCTATAACAATAGAAGAGGAGATCACATGCCCAAGCTGAGAACCCCATGCGGGTGAGTTCACTGTTAATGTAGCCCCATTCCACTCGGTTGTACGCCTTATTCATGAGCAGTTTAATTGCTATGTTCGAGCCATGGGTTTTGATTTTGAGGTCCCTCACCATCTACTGTGATAGACCGATAGCCCCCTGAATTTTGCGGCTTCTTACAAAGTCATGTTGTTCAAGGGATATCCACTAGGGCAGAAGCTCAGACAACCTAGCATTAAGAATACCAGCTAGTATCTTGTAAAGGAAATTGCATAAGCTTACTGGTCTGTATTGGCTAAGATAGGATGGATCCTTGATCTTTGGGATAAGATCCAGAGACGTAGCACATGCCACCCATGGCAGGACACCACTGTGAAATAAGTCTTGGATAGCATAGATGATATCATGTTGAACAACTTCCCAAGATTCCCTGTAAAACGAGCCTGGGAAGCTATCAGGGCCGAGAGTGCTCTCTGTATTGAGCCTCATCATGGTGTTTTGAATCTCCTCTTCCCCTAGTATCTCTTCCAGTGCTTCATTGACATGATCTGATACAAGGGTAAGAACCTCTCCCCAAAACTCCTCACCCCCTACCAGATAGCCATTGGGCATGGTCGGGCATGGGCCTTCCAAGAGGTCTTTGAATAAATTGTGTGCCATCTCCCCAACCACATCCCCATCATTAGTGTATGATACATCCTCCAAAACTATGTTTGGTTTGATAGGCCTCCTCTTATCCTTTATGCAATCATGGAAGTATGCGGTATTTTTGTCCCCTTCACGAATCCACTTGATCTTTGCTCTCTCCCTTGTGTTTCCCTCCTATGAAAGGATCAAGTCAACCACTCCACTCTTCTTAACATAGAGCTTGGTGAAAACTGAATCATCCCAATCCTCCTACAGATTGGATTCCAAACGCTCCACATCCTTCTTGAGCTCCTCCAAATTCTGGTCACTAGGTCGGATATCCCTAGCCCACTACTGCAACCCCTTCTTTAACCTCCTCAGCTTGTTGTGAATGGCCACCCAGGTGTGCCCTTGGATCGAGTCCCCCCATATCTTCATCACAATCTGATGATAACCCAGTACACCACTCCATTGGCTCATAAACTTGAACCTTTCTTGAGTGACCTGCCATGGAGACAGAGAGAGGGGAAGTGGGGAATGGTTAGAAATCCCTCAAACCAAGTGACTCAACATGGCATCTAGAAACATTGAGATAGCATGTATATTTGGTCAGTTTTCCATATATTAGTTGTTGTTTTCACTTAAAATGTTGTTCATTTCACTGAACTGTGTGCTAACCATGAACCACATATTGTTGGGTAAAAATAATATATTTTCTCTTAAAATGCTGAAGTAAATACAGGGGAAAAATAAAATACCAAAAAAAGATAAAAATTACCTCATAAATAAATTATGTTTGTGACACTTGGCCAACCATGAACCCACCTAGCCAGCCCATTCCCCCCCCCCCCACATAGACTACCCCCCACCCCACCCCATTCCCAACCGCACCTGCACACTCCCCCTCCCCACCTTAAAAACATGAAATTGAAATTAAAAATACCTTGAATATTATTCTTTTCTTCTTCAAAAAAATGAAAATATTATGCATCTACTCCAAATACTAAAAACGATGACATATGTTTTGCAATTTCGATGTTTTTCGCGACCTTCAAGGATGAAAAAAATTGAGTTTTTCTGTGTAATATGCCTCTTCGGAGTGTTCTAAAATTAAATAGGTGGGTTTAGAAATGAAAATTAAAGTGTTAGAAGTAGGATTTTTATGGAGGGTTTTGAAATTTCTAATTAAATAGCTCTAACTCATATATAAGATAAATATTTCAGAATATCATATAACCAACAAAAATTGTAAATGAAGAGATGACTCAAAGTGTTGTTAAACGAGGATAATTGAATTTGAAAGCCAACAAGGGAGGTATCAGGAGAATACCCTAATGGATTAAGAATTCCTAAGTAATTCTATTAATGATACTGATATGAATCACCATTTATATATTTACATTGGTTTTATTGATGGATAATGATCTTCTTTTTCATGTGTGAAGTTGGGTTGACCTCAAAACACTGAATGGGGTTCCACTCTATAGTTTTGAGAATATATTATCCAAATAAATGAAGCTTCCACCTATAAATATGAAAAATATATATCAGTGCCTACTAGAATTTCATGACATTTAAGGGATATGTGATTTGTGAAAAGCCTATGCATTATAGAGATGTTCATGAATGATGATTTTTTTTCATATGTGTATATAATTTAGTAATGAGGATGGGTTATTCCATTTTACCATTGTTATAGTGTATGTTTAGGATGAGTCCTTGTATTTAACCAGTGTTCTAGTTTATGTTTAGGTGAGGTGAGTTAGAAACCAGGATAGGCATGTCATTAGAACATGGGTTCTTCTATTTAACCATGTAGTCTTGGATTTCAGGGATGAAAGTGTTTTGGGTGAGCTAATTACTACCCACTCTATAGTATGTCCAACACATCATATCGGAATACCCATGAAACAAAGGCATATTTAAAGGATAGGTTTTCAGCACCCCATTTCACCAAACATACTTTTCACCATAAGAGATTGTCCATGTATATTTACATGGATATCCAGTTTATGTACTCTGTGTACATCCCCGGTACACTAGATTATCTTAGACACCATGTTAACCCTTATACAAACCATGTGAACCCTTATACCATATAATCATTATTACAACCATTAAAAACAACTTATTAAACAACATAATTTGTCAAAGATAATCATATTGAGAATAAATCAATAATATTATTGGATATATCAAGTAAAATGATGGAATAATTTATTAAATCATAAATTAACACCCCCAACCATGATTAATGTCCACCGAGCTCTCCTTTCTGCCATATCAAAAGTGAAAAAAAATAGTTACAGAACAATAAAACCAAGGTATAAAAAATAGTTTCAGAACCACAAAACCAAGGTATCACTTACATATTTGAAGTGTATAAGAAAAAAATTCCTTGATTGAAGATGGATCGATCAGTGGAAGATGTTTGGAAGGATGAGGAAAAGGGAGATTCAATTTAGGGCACCAATCGAGCGGAGGGGACCTGAAATCGAGCGGAGGCGGAACTGGATTCCTGATCTCCGTTTAGGGGAAAAATTTCCCAATGGTTTTTAAAACCCATTGGGAATGTATGTATAGTACGGCCTATACCAACAGTAAACACAAACCGTTTCTACAAAACCACTATACTAAGTCCTATACCAACGGTTTTACAAACTGTTGGTAAAAAAACATTACAAAATCTTCTATGCCAACGGTTTTAAGAAAACTGTTGGTATACATAGCCATTCCCAATAGTTTATCTAAACAATTGGGATATAAGCATTGGTAAAAGTGGGATTTCTAGTAGTGATATGACCCCATAATTATCATGCACATCACATGAACCATAAGGATATTAAAAACCACAAAAATGACTCATGAATTGGCTGATCCATGTAGATCTCACCTACCGCATAACCCGCATGACATCTCTCGACCGCATGGCTGTTCATAAGACTCGTGATCATGTGCCCATAGAATGGTCACGTGAACTGTAATAGTCAACTGGTAATGTAACCAAACTAGAGAATAATAAGAAACCTAAAATATTTCCATGTTATGCGTGAGTATTTTTCACAAATACCTGGTCAATATTTTATTTACCTAAGCATGCAATACAGTGCACACCTAGGGTTTGTCTGAAAGAGGTTTCTCACATAACAATGAATTTATACTATCACTATATATATTAACTAATATAAAACTAAATAATTTAATGATAAAAATCTTGAAAGATGAATTAAATATTGATATATATATATATATATATATATATATATAATGAAATGTGGAAAAATGAATGCAGACAAAATAATGTTTGACAGAAAGGATATCCTCCTAATAGAACACCTAGTATAAACCTTCATTGTCTCTTTATTAGTTCCAAATAAAATTAATGAACATGATACATTGTCTTCCTAAAAATCCTATAATACACATGGTTTGAATATATGGTTCACCCAACGATCACCGAGACACCACACCTCCACCTCCTTGATCGATGGAGAATATTACAGAAGAGAAAGTTAAGCCTTGTGTGGAAAGTGGAGACAAAAATATGCCTTACCCACTAAGATCCCCCTCGACCTGACTCAAATAAAATAAAAAAAATAAACATGCATGTGAAATAAATTGGTTTCAAAACCGGATTGGTCCCCTGAAAACTTCCTCCGATTTGTTACTCATGACATGAGTATAAGACTTCACAGATATAAGAGAATGAGGTGAAACGCAAAAGATAAAAAATGATATTGTAGGAATAAGAAGAGTAAAATATATTAAAAATGAATAATACTATTAAAATAGTAAAGAAACTAAAAACAATATGAAATGTCCAATTAATGTTTCAAATGATTTTAAAAGGATATGATATGAATTTTTATAGGAGAAAGGTGTGAAATTTTGGCTCCATCATTTTCATTCAAAATATTTTGCATGGTAAAACCATTTAATTACCGAATTGGAAAAATTATTCCTCAGGAAATTTGTTCAAAAATGACTTCTACATTTGAACACAAAGTTTTAACTTCATTCTCCCTATGTAAAAGATGTTATATCCTATTTACTCCAAAAAAATATTTTGGATAGGTAGAACCTTGGAATTTACAAAATATGATTTCCCATACATTTATGGCCTTGATATCTAAAAAATAAAGTGGGTACATAGTTATTAAATTTTTTCCTTGGGATTTTTTATTTATAAATTCTGAATTTAAGATCCATTGTGCTGGCCATTTATGAGATATAGGTAAAACATCCAAAATATTAAGATTTGTGCACATATTTTGAGGCTATACTTTTGAGAATATTTTGGACCTTCAAATGTTAGATTAAACATTGATTATAGACAAGTAATTGTTGAAAAAAGTGTATTTAAACCTAAAAAAATGAATTTCATAAATTAAATTAGTTTATAAAAAGTTACAGTTGAAATAAATTAATTAATTAAAATAGTCAAAATCCTAAAAATATTTAATTTTTTAATTAAGATCAAAATGATTATAAGAGCATAAAATGTGACAATAGACCATAAAATAACCTTTTTTAGGATTAAAAACATTAAAATAAAAATTAAAATATTTGAAAATATTTTCTCTTCCAATTCTACCACACTTAAACCATGCTTTTCCTAAATTATAATTTCTTAACATTAAAAATCAGAGAGCACCAATGTCATAATTATTCATATTACAAGGTAATAAAATTTAACAACAATCAATGTTTTTGAGTTAGAATTTCTACTTGTTACTTTTCCATTCCATTAGTTTTGTAAATCACAAACTCTTTCTTTATACATTTTAACAAAAAAAATTCAAAGTGTTTTAGAATATTTTTTTGTTGAAAGAAAGTATATTTTACCATAATTAGAATAATTTATTATGTATTAAAAGTATAAACTTCATATTATTAATTAAGATTATTATAATTAGTATGTGTAAAATTAATTAGACTCACCTTTATCTATACCAAAAGTTAGACTTTATATTTTGACAATTGTAATGATAGAGTATTAATAGTCAGACTAATACAAGTACCAATAACATTGGATCAAAACTCATAAATATTATCATATTTAAATTGTTAAGGAAGTCCATTGGACAAACTTATGTTTATAATTAGAATATGGAAAAATTATTTCTAATGTAAGGAACAATATTTTACACTATAATTGTGTAATCCAATATGACTTTAGACATTCAGTTACAATTGAACCATTGAGTGCCAATTGTTCAATGTCATTGTGAAAAACATAGATAAATATAACCATTGGGAGATCAATATGACCATTGGGAGTATTTTTATAAATACCAGGTCATTTGAAGAGTTTGGAGGTGCTTGATTTCATTTGAAACTTATCACTGTGTGAGAGCTCTGAATATTTGTTAGTGTGAACGTCTTGTTCTTAGTCATTGGACTTGTTTAGATTTTTTTAGTTCTAAGGAAACCTTTTCAGGTTGTCTCTTTTTTAGATTTTTCATTTTAATCTATGTTTCTTAGTCATAATGATTGAGGGATTCTGGGTATAGGAAGATAGATAATCTAATCCATCAATTCGAGGGCTACTGGGGCTAGGTATATAGAGAAAATTCGATCTTCATATCGAGGGATTATGTTGATAGGAATACTGAGCTAAACTTTATATCAAGTGTTTTCCTTGGTATGGAAAGACAGACATTCCTATAAGTATACAATTGGGGATACCTTTAGTATGGGTTATAAAATACCTTTATCATTAGATTAAAATTGTTTTATTCTTTTAATATATTACAAGTCATTATTATAATTTATAGTTATGGTACTACATGTTTTTTAAAAGATTTATTTTCACTATAATTTTAATAGAATGTGAAACATAATATTAGTATTAATATCCTATTTTATATATATATACTATTCTAATTATTAAAAACAAATTGTGTTTAATCGGATCCATAGTGATTCTTTTCTTTTACACTCTGATTTAATTGTATTGATTCTGATTTTGATTATATGACCTTTTTAATTAGACTGAGGGTTTTGTTTGATAATCTTACATAAAGTGGCTTTGGGTTTGTTTAGTTTAATTATTTTAAACTAAGTTTTTAAGATACAATTTACCACCCCCACTTTTATGTATTTTTATAAAGAGAAGATATTATGATAAAATAATTGTTATCCAAGTAGTTTTCTACTACTTCTTATATACTTTATGATAATTTTTTACTATTGAAATCTTTGTTATAAAATTTTTGTTTATAAAAAAATTTTACAATAAATTGTACTTTTGGAAATAAATATATGTGTTTTTAAGATGGAAATACTAAATTTCATATCTATAGAAAATCTAAATCCAAACAGACCACCTATCTTCATTGGTGATGATTATGAGTATTGTAGAGATATGATGAATAATTATTTTATCAACAATGGGGTTGATAATTTTGGGATTCTTACTAGATATTATAAAATTTCTGAAAAGGAAGTTATAACTTTTACTCACCAATAAATATAGGAATATCAACTAAACTAAAGAGTAAGAAATAATTTGTTATGTTCTTTGAAAATAATCATATATATTAAAATTTCCTCATGTGAATATGTTAATAGTATTTGGAAAAAACTTTATGTTACACATGTTGTAACATCTAAGGTTTTTGAGACCAAGAGAGCTATGTTAAGAGAAGATTAATAGGATTTTTATTTTATTCTTGGAGAATCCATTTCAAATATGCAGGAAATATTTATGATAATCATTAATAGTTTACAATCTATTGGTGAGAAATGTCTTGATGTTGATATCCTCATGGAAAAGATAATTGATATTATCTCCAATGAATGGGAATCTAAGAGTACCAAAGTTGATGAGATAAGAAAGTTAAACATTTTTAATCTTGATGATATAATTACAATGCTTATGTAATATGAGGGAATACTTAAAAGAGATGATAAAAATTCTAAATATAAAATTGGTGGTGTTTCCATTGCTACAACATCTACCTTACGTCCAAAAGATCAATCTATAGAGAAAGTTGTTAGATATTTAAGAAAAAAATCAGTTGTTCAATCCAATTCCATTACTTCTGAAGAAACTGAGAATGAGATATGAAATTTGTCCATAAGGATGAACATGATAGTTAGTAAGAGATATTTTAAATATAAATAAATGAAAGTTCATAAATTTTGAATTGATAAGAAATATAAAGTTACTATCTTTGAATGTAAGAAAATTGGACACATCTGACCAAATTTTCCAAAGATGAAGAAGAAGGATATAAAATAAAATAATTTAAAAAAGAATAACAAGAGATATTATAAATCTAAAGCTAATAATGTTTTAATGGTTTATGACACATGGAGTTCCATTGGATGGAATTACTCATAAAATTCATCTGATAATGAAAGTTTTGGATATAGGAACTTAGTTATTTTTTTCAAATAGACCCATGGTTAATCAATGTTTTGTGTCTAAGGTACAAACTTCTAAAAATATTACTAACATGTATTTAAGAAAAAATTATCATAGTGAGAAGGATTCTATATATTCTGATGAATAATCTTCCTCAGTAAAAGATAATACTCTTCCTTATTAAGATGAAGTTATCATATTTATAGACTAGAAATAAGATCTATCTAAGAATTTTCAGATTCATAATTAAAGGCTAGTGAAGCTTGAGCAATATTGAAAGGAATTCCAGAAGGTGGGGTATTTTTTCAAAAAAATAATAAATAAATAATAATTTTCTTTTGAACTTTTTTTGTATTTTTTATTTTATAAAACATTTGGGATGATTGTTTATGAATGAATTTCTTCTTCATCTAATTATGATTTGTCTGAATGTTTTCCAATTATGATTTATTTAAGGTTATTTCATATTTATTTTGTGGATGATGAGTTAGTTCATTGTATTGATTCATATATTTATTTCCCAAACATTTTAAAAAAACTCTAGAATCTTCCCCATTCCTTTTTGAAAATCACAAACAAGTTGAATTACTTAAATGAGGACAAATTTTTATCTAATTAAGATTTCTTAAAAAATGTGGATGTGTTTTAATAAGGGGGGAATTTTATATTTAAGGGGACAATATGATCCTCAGTAGAAGATATAATCCTAAGGGGATTTTATTTTATTCACAATCATATCTAGATGAGTTATAAACTTAGGAGGATTTAAGAATTAATGATTTACTCTCAATATGGAGTACTTAATATAACATGGACTGTAAATTTTTCAATGTTGTTTTTCATTTAATATTTTGTGTTTTTGCTTTCCAAAAAAGAGAGAGAGGTAATTGAATCATAATTTCTTCTTCTTAATTTTTCATTACATTATTTTTAAAAATAAAAAACTCTTTCTTAAAACATTTATACTCACATTTTATGTCCAAAGAGTTTTAGAATTTTTTTATAGAAAACATTATATTTTACCATAAGTCAATAAGTTATTCTATATTATGAGTAGAAAATTTACATTCTTCCTTAAGATAATCATAATGAGTATGTGTATGATTAATCAGAATAACCTTTATTAGTACTATATGTTGGACTTTCTTTCATGTCTATCGTAATGACAAAGTCTCAACAATTGGATCGATACGATTAGTGATAACATTGGATTGACACTCATAGAATCATCCAATGGCCCGAAGGCCCTCATTTTTTATTGATTTTTGATAATCCACCTTTCAAGGGGTGAGGTGGTACCCTTACAAGGCCCATAGGTGTAATTATTAAATGTCATGTATACCTTAGAGGAATTCACTGCTCGTAGGCTTCAAACATTACAAATAACCCAGACTAAATACTTAGATCTACTCCTCCCCATCATCTTCATCATGAATCAGCACTCCTCCTTCACGTGGATATTCGTCTAGGCTATCCCATGCATGCACAGGATTTTCCTGATGGCAGTTTCCATACCCTCTCATTCTTGTAATACGTGTAACTTCTATTATGGTGAATTCTCTTTGCTCATCCTCCTATAGATCTTGTTCTGTGTAGGTTGTTTGGTTTGCATTTGCACTTAATATGGTCTGAAGGCCTTGAGGTGGCTCTAAGGCCTTACTTTTCTAATGGCATGGGTGGCTTGAAGGCCTTAAAGGACTCGGGGACCAAATCATTGGCTCGAAGGCCTAAACCAGGGAAAATTCCTTGATGCTATAGTGCCAAACAGTGCCTGCTACAATTCCCACTACAGTCTCTGCTACAGTACTACACAGTTCCTACTACAGTGGTGATTCAATTCTTACTAAAATACTACTATAGTACCTACTATAGTATCTGCTACAATACCGCAGAAATTATGCCTCTACCTGGATTTGATCCTAGGTCGCCTGGATGCATTTAAGAGTCCTCACCAACCAGGATGAGGCTCATGTGCAATTGATACACATAAATATTATCATATTGAAATTGTTATGGAATTCCATTATATTTAATTGTGTTTATAATTAACATATGGAAAAATTATTTCTAATTTAAGGAAAAATATTGTACATTTTAATGGTGTAAACAAATAAAACTTCATGAATTCAGTTATAATAGATCCATTAAGTGATAGGTGTCCAAAATCATTGCGAAAAACTCAAAGAAATATGACTATTGGGAGATTAATATGTATTTTGGGAGGATGCGTATAAATACCAGGTCATTCAATGTGTTTGGAGCTACTTGATTTCATTTGAAACTTCTCACTGTGCCGGAGCTCTGAATATTTCATAGCATGAACATCTTGATCTTAGTATTAGTAATTGTTTAGCACTTTTTAGTTCTAAGGAAACCTTGTCAGGTTGTCTCCTTATAAACTTTAGTATTTTAATTTGTGTTTGATCATCATAATGATCAAGGGATTCTAGGGATATGGGGATAGAGAATTTGATCCATTGGATAGAGGGCTACTAGGGGTAAGTATATAGTGAAAACCTGATATTCATATCGAGGGATTTCCTTGGTAAGGAAAGAAAAACATTACTATAAGTATAAAATATGGGATACCTTTGGTCTTGGTTATAAAATTCCTTTCTCTTAAGGTTAGAATAGGTTTATTATTTTAATAGATTATAAATTATTCTTATAATTGATTGATATTTTATTGCTTATTTTTTACAAGTACTATTTCTGCTATACTTTTAATAGAAAGTGAAACATCATATTCATCTTTCTCTTTTGTTTGTTTTACATGTACTATAATGATTGTGATAAAAAATCTATTTAATAATATCCATATTGATTATGATATTTTATGCTCTGATTTAATCATATTGATTTATATTACGGTTTTGTGAATTTGTTAATCAGACTGAGGGACAAGTACAATAATCTTACATAAAGTGGCTTTAGATTTGTTTAATTTTATACTTTTAAACTAAAATTCATCAACCCTATTATAATTATTTCCATAAATATCAAATCATATGACCCAAAAAATTTCAAATAAAATTTTCAAATGTCACATAAAATATCAATTCAATTACACAATTTTAAATGAAAAAATCAGTTTGAGTATTTTTCTTTCACCCTTTTGAATATGGTGGAACTTATTCTTTAATTCATTAAAGCTCCTTAATCCATTATTATTAATGATTACAAATAATTATTTTACTCAATTCGTAATTTTTCACTCATCACTCATGATGTTAATTCAATTAGAGTTATGCTTATATCATGAGAACATGATCATTATCTATCGGGTGGTAAAGGAACTATTTTCACTACTTTGTAAAGACAAAATACACATGAGATCATGAGGGATTTCATTAAAGTTTAAAATGACTCTAAGGATTAAGGTTAGTGGGAATTGATTTTTTAAAAATTTAGACTCAAATAGGAGGTTTATCTCTTATGTACAACTCATGGTATCAAAAATTAAAGTGTAATGACAATCTATAATTAAATTTTGAATAACTAAAACATCCCCTAAAACTCAAAGTAATGGTTATGATAAAATAATTTATAATTAATGATATGTGAAGCCTCTTGAATATTTATCAACATTTATAATTATTATTTAAAATAATTTTTTCGCTTTTTTATTTTTTGAAAGTTATTCTTGAAATAAACCACACATCCACCACATAACCAAATATGATAAAAATCATAGGTCTAGTAATGGTGTTTTTTGTTTTCCAAAATCACAACTGTAGCGGTTTGGAATTACTTCCAGTGGACTATAATTGATACCTGTCAGGGCACTCCATGGGCAGCAACACCCCCTGGGCAGGACACACCACCATCCCCAGTGGCAGCCATTTCCTCATGAAGCCCTTGGGCGGAGAGCCATGCTTCGTCCAACGCTCACATGTGAGAGTTCCCAAGGATCAGATACATTCCTACCTCCTTTGCATCTGATACCAACTGTAGAGACCTGAATCCTGACTTACATGGACATTAAATTACTTTTTCGGAATACTTATTACATAACAAAAACACACACACAAGTACCGTAATAGTTTAGTGTCTTTGGAAACTCGGAATGTAATCATCTAATCATGGTGAAAGATCTTCAACATCTCCTATAAAGATCTTCCCTTTTTTTCTTACCTAAAAACTTTAATTATATCCTGGGGAAAAGAAAACATAAAAGGGTGATCTCAAATGATCAGTAAGGGTAAACAAAAGAAATATCAATCACATCATACTCATAAGAACATAACTTTTGGAAATCTTAACCTGCAAAATAGATCATAAATTCATAACATGGTGTAAATCATAGTAGTGAAATGTAATCCCAATAATCATAAATTAAATCATGAAACTTTGTGGAATACACACATAATCATATAGAATCATATCTTATTAGTCAAGAATCATTTCCAAGACTATCTTAGTGGACAAAGTCCATTTCTGAACCGAGTCACCCTCGTTTCAGTCCTGTTTCACTGAACCGGTATAACCTACCGTTCCAGGCATGTCTATCTCATGAGATATAAAATCTTTAACCAATGAATTGGAGGGAGATATAGGTCCTACCCATCTCATAATGATACCATTATTATGTGTGTAACAAAATCATAAACCATACATCATAGCATAACCCATGTAATAAGAATGGGAATCTTAAACATCGTGACATCATAAAACAATTCATATAAGATAAAAGAATTCATAAAAATATTTCCATCACAACATAATCAAATAAATGTAATAATAGGGATGAAAACAGAACCCTTTATTATCTTATATGGAAAATAATTTTGATAAAACACTTGAACTCCATTCTTGAAGAAAATATCCTTTCTACTTCAAAAACACTTTTCATTTCTTAACATGTCATAAAATTATAACTAAAAGAAGTTGACTAAAAATAAACTTGAAAACATGTAAAGGAAGCTTCTTGGAAATAATGTTTTAAAAATCCATTCATGCCGTATAAGTTAGAAAAAACATTCATCTAATTCTTTTTTCGGAAAAGTCAAAAAGTACCTCATATGAAAAACGACAAAAGATTCCTTTCATATCTTTTACTAAAAAACTCACTGAAGGGTAAAATTGGATTTAAACAATTTTAGGTGGATGGAAATAATATTACATGGATTTGGATGATAAAATACACCCCAGTAAATACCAATGTATAAACAATCTCGGATAAAAATGAGATTGTGATATATCCCTTACCTTAGGTCTGATTGGCTTCGTAAGTGTCTGAACCTCCTCTTCTTTGAAGTGCCTCTTTGAGTCCTCCTCTTAGGGTACTAAAATTGGTCTTTGAAGAAGACCAGGACCTCTAGGATATTTCTAGGGAAGTGTAGAAGATAATTTGGCAGGGGTTGGCTGAGCTTGAAGGCTCAATGTGGTGTGAGGAAGAGGGGGAGGAGGTACCCTTTTATAAGGGAGGAGAGCGGCACCTTTGGAATAACTAAAAATATTATTTTATTATAAAGTCAAATTCGGTTTTAAATAGCTCCAAATTGATTTATTTCGAAGATAAGGTGGGGATGGGTCTAAATAATCTCATCCAATAGAATTTAGACAAGTTTAGGTTCCTATTTTAACCTTATCATTTAGATTTAACATTAAATTAAATAATTTTACTTTTACCGTGTCTTCTTGTGTTCTTATACTATAAGGTTAATAAGCTTACTATAAGAATCCAAACGAACCCCAAGTTGTTTATTATTAATATATATAACCTTATCTAAGTCATTCGGCCAAACCTTATATTTTTAGGAATAAAATAACAATTAATAATATAATATTTGTTTTAAAAACTATTATATGTCAATTTTGACACTATTTCGTAATTGATTTATGTGAAAATCATAACAGAATTATTAGTTCAAAAAAAGTTACTTAAATAAATAATAACATGTCATATTAACCTAGAAAATTAGTGGAATTCATAAAAAGTTTCAAATTACATTTATTTGGGTATTTATAACATCAATTATGTCAATATTTTAATAATAAGATAATTACTGCATCATCGTTGTGTCATAAATAAATTAAATTATTTAATGTCTAAAAATTTAAAATAAAATACTATTATGTAGGAAATCTCTTTATATTTCTAATGAATATTTATAGTCTAATTTATCTTATGTATAACCCTATATTAAAAAATAATTTACTTATTAAACTTTGATTTTAACTATTTTAACCCTTCTTTAAATAAATTAATAATAAATGTCCTAATCTAATCCAAGTGGGCCTAAATGATCATATTTTATTCCTAAAGTTGTTTTTGGTCGAATTGAACTTATCCAATAGAATTAGGACATGTGTTAGGGTAATAATAATAACATTTTTACCCTTAATTACCCTATTTACTTTTAACCGTGGTAAAAAAAGTAAAAAGTTACTATTCACCAAAAATTATTTTCATCTCATTGAACCACATTTTACTTACTAACATCAACTGTGTCTCTCGGATTTTCAAAATTCCACTCACAGAAGCGGTAAAATTAAGTTTTATGAAAAATTCCGTTTTTTAACAACCACTTAGTGGTTTCACTATTCATCAAAAAATGAAAGTTTCCAGAAAAATACAAAAAATTAGATCTAAGCTATATTTGATATTCTGAATTAAAAAATGATGTCTATTTTATCAAATTCAAAACATATCAGTTGCATTAATTAATTTAAAAATTAATTCCCGTCGTCAAAATAAATAGTGTGTTCTTAAGAGATAATAATTATCAAAAGATTGATACTTGTTTATGACTGGTTTAAATGTGAAATTACATACAATGACCAAAATTGTATTAAATTGTAAAAATATATTCTAAATATACTTTAAAACCACTAAAATTAATAATTTGTCACTATTAATTATTTCGATTAAAAAAAGTTGTTTTTAATTATAATTTTGTAATTTTTACTATTCATCAGAATATGAAAGTTATCCGAAAAGTACCAATATTTCAGCTTAGGCTAAATTCGATACTCCGAATCCAAAAATGAACTCCATTTTGAGAGATAAAATTTCTAAAATTTTAAAAGGTGGTTAGTACTATTCATAACGGCTAGTTTTAATAATATTTTAATAGCATATCGTTGTTTAGTGAAACTCGGTATTGCGTACTACAAATACTATCGAGGAAGGTCGTGATTGCGTGTAATGCAAGGCAAGTCAAGGATACGTGTTGAGCAAGCTCCTTTTGGTGTAGCGTACAACACAAGACATTAATGAAATTAAAAGGAATATTTTTTTATAAAATCTTGGGTTGTTACATTCTACCCCCCTTAAAATGAATTTCTCCCTCGAAATTCGTCGGGGTTATAAATGGTTTACTACTCGAAAGTTTCTTCAATATAAACCCACATTGTAAAAAGTAATACCAAAACTTAGCTTTAAAAACTAAAGTATGAAATGTAACGATTACCCAAATAAACTAATCATTGGGTTTCCACATAGGTGAAAATATGGATATGGAAGAGAAATCTAACCATCATGTTCTGATGGAGAGTGGTAGAGAACATGGCTATGGAAAAGCCAGAAATCACAAAGCCATAAATTCGTGAAGATCTAAGGTACCATCTAATTCATCAGATATAAGAGCACTAGGACAACATTTTTGGTTTTCAAGATCATTTCCGTAAAGTTGATGAAATTGGAATTAGAAGAAATACTTTCGTGATTTTGGTATAGTCTCAACGTTTGTCGTTCATTGGAAAATTTCCACTTCATCTCTTAAATAAATGAAGTTGAGTTTGTCATTCGTGATGTGTTAGCAGATCATGTGATAGAATGATGGGTCATTCCATCCGTCTCAAACAAATGGTTAGAAAAGTTATCAAAAAATACATAAGTCCATATATAGTGAGATTAACCATATATAGTTCCTAAAATGGACTTATACTTCATATATCATACTGCTTAATATAATAAAACTATTTTCTACTAAACAGGGACTTCCTGTAAGCCAGTGGTAAGCGATAAAGGCTAGTCGCACTTCGGTTGTGGGTTCGATTCCCACAGCCTTGTCCGACGCGATGGGCTGTCGCCCGTCCTGCAGGTTGTCCTTTTTCTAAAACTACATTACTATAACATCCCATCAATAATATCAAAAAAAACTTTTATCCTTAAACAATACTAACTTATGTCCAACATAGTCCATTCCAATATTTAGTCTTATCCATAATACTGTTGTCCAATCTCATATTATAGTGAAAACGATTACCAAAGAGTTCATATAACAAGCATGTTAATACAATCGTTGATCCCTGTATATCATGAGATATGTCTTGTTGGACACATTCCAAATATTCGAAGGCCCTAATCATGTATTGTCTTGAAAAATGAATACCCATTTAACCTTAGTGAAAACATTAATGTAGTTAAAAGTTAACACTTTCCATATACCAAAATCCTCAAAATTCTATATACTCAAACCATGATATCACTTAGTCCTTATATCAATCATGAGCTCATGAATACTGTCAAATATTCCATTTTCTCGTTTTCCCTTCATTATGTGCATATCATCTTTTTTCCAAAAATATCTCAATCACTTTCCATGGTTACCGGTACCATAAAATTATTGAAAACCACAATAGACCAATACATAAATATTTCAATACTCAACATTATTTTGGAATCCCATTACATAAACACTTAATCATTCCACCACATCGTTGTCATATTCAACATCACCAATGGTGATCGCATGTGACTTCCCTTTGTCCTTTGCCTTAAGTGGTTTCTCATGCCGATCATCACTAACCCTTGGATTAGGGCATTTATTAGCATAATGCCCCATTTCCTTACACTTGAAGCATTGAAGTGTAGTAGGTTCATTCTTTGTATCCCTTCCTTTTTTTGCATCATTAGACATCTTCTTCCCATCATTGATGCATTCAAATTCCCGATGACCTTCCTTTCCACATTTGAAACATTTACTTGTCCCTTTGAGACAATCTCCACCATGCTTCTTTCCACACTTTGAGCATAAGGAAACATTCATCTTTTTTTCACCATTATTCTGAGATTTCTCCTTGAACTCCATCTTTCGTTTCTTGTCAAATCTATGAGATGGATAGGTAACACCAACTTCCATTTCTACCTTGATAGCACAACGCACAATTTCTTCATAGCTACTGAAGTCTTATATAGCTAATGCCCTACGAAGATTTGGTTTTAAGCCACTAAAGAATCGATCAACTTTACTTTCAGGTTGGATGATAAAGCCAGATGCATACCTTGCAAGCCTTGTAAAATTCGTTTCGTATACACCAACAGATTCATCATCCTTTTGCTTTAGTTCAAGAAACTCCTACTCCATCTTTTTTCGAAGAATACGAGGGAAGTACTTATTGAAAAATAAGTTCTTGAACTCGTCCCATTCCATGGACTCAATTTCATCTCTTGGCCTCGTATTCTTGATAAGATTCCACCATTGATCAGCTTCACCTTCCAAACGATATACTGCTAAGATGAATTTATCATGTTCAGAACATTAAAGAACTGAAAATATCTTTTCAGTAGTACTGATCCATTGTTTAGCAACAAGTGGATCAGAAGACCCACTGAAAGAAGGTGGATGTTTCCTCATGAAGGACTCAATAGAATATTGTTCCCTTCACTGCTCATTTGGAAGTTCAGAATGATTCATAGCTTGTGTAAGTATAGCAATAATATTTTTCACTCCATCTCCCATAACATTTGTTTGTTCAGGAGGACAATCATTGCATTGTCCATTGCATTGATCAACACGGTTCCTTCAGGTTCTAGCCATCGTCTAAAACCCAAAAAGAATAGTGTGAGAGGCCAAAATCATGCTAGGGAAAACAACATAATAAAGGGGAAGCACCCTCAATATCTAACATCTTAGGTTAAATTCTAAGATCGTTACCGTAGTTCTAGGACTGTATCGTATATGTATACTTATCCTTAGGTACATCCCTAGACATACCTTAGAAATATCTCTAGGTATCTCACTAACATTTTCGCATCCTAGTTTTCAAAGGTTGACTAAGCCTTTCCTCTGATACCAATTGTAGCGGTATGGAATTACTTCCAGTGGACTATAATTGATACCTATCAGGGCACTCCATGGGAGGCTACACCCCCTGGGCGGGACACACCACCATCCCCAGTGGCAGCCATTTCCTCATGAAGCCCTTGGGCGGAGAGCCATGCTTCGTCCAACGCTCACATGTGAGAGTTCCCAAGGATCAGATACTTTCCTACCTCCTTTTCCTCGGATACCAACAGTAGAGACCTGAAGCCTAACGTACATGGACATTACATTACTTTTGCGGAATACATAGTACATAACAAAAACACACACACAAGGACTGTAATAGTTTAGTTTCTTTGGAAACTCGGAATGTAATCTTCTAATCATGGTGAAAGATCTTCAACATCTCCCATAAAGATATTCCCTTTTTTTTCTTACCTAAAATCTTTCTTTATATCCTGGGGAAAAGAAAACATAAAAGGGTGAGCTCAAATGCTCATTAAGGGTAAACAAAAGAAATATCAATCACATCATATTCATAAGAACAAAACTTTTGGAAATCTTAACCTGCAAAAGAGATCATAAATTAATAACATGGGGTAAATAATTGTAGTGAAATGTAATCCCAATAATCATAACATAAGTCATGAAACTTTGTGGCATACACACATAATAATAGAGAATCATATCTTATTAGTCAAGACTCATTTCCAAGACTATCTTAGTGGACAAAGTCCATTTCTGAACCGAGTCACCCTCATTTCTGTCCTGTTTCACTGAACCGGTATAACCTACCGTTCCAGCCATGTCTATCTCATGAGATATAAAATCTTTACCCAGTGAATTGGAGGGAGATATAGGTCCCACCCATCTCATAATGATACCATTATTATGTGTGCCACAAAATCATAAACCATACATCATAGCATAACCCATGTAATAAAAAATTGGAATCTTAAACATCGTGACATCATAAAATAATTCATATAAGATAAAAGAATTCATAAAAATATTTCCATCACAACATAATCAAATAAATGTAATAATAGGGGTGAAAAAAAAAATTTTTATCTTATATGGAAAATAATTTTGATAAAACACTTGAACTCTATTCTTGAGGAAAATATCCTTTCTACTTCAAAAACACTTTTCATTTCTTAACATGTCATAAAATAATAACTAAATGAAGTTGATTAAAAATAAACTTGAAAACTTGTAAAGGAAGATTCTTGGAAATAATGTTTTAAAAATCCATTAATTCTGTATAAGTTAAAAAAACATTCTTCTCGTACTTTTGTCGGAAAAGTCAAAAAGTACCTCGTATGAAAAACGACAAAAGATTCCTTTCATATCTTTTACTAAAAAACTCACCGAAGGGTAAAATTGGATTTAAACAATTGTAGGTGGATGGAAATAATATTACATGGATTTGGATGATAAAATACACCCCAGTAAATACCAATGTATAAACAATCTCGGATAAAAATGAGATTGTGATATTTCCCTTACCTTAGGTCTGATTTGCTTCGTAAGTGTCTGAACCTCCTCTTCTTTGAAGTTCCTCTTTGATTCCTCCTCTTAGGGTACTAAAATTGGTCTTTGAAGAAGACCAAGACCTCTAGGATATTTCTAGGGAAGTGGAGAAGAGAATTTGGCAGGGTTTGGCCGAGCTTGAAGGCTCAAAGTGGTGTGAGGAAGAGGGGGAGGAGGTTCCCTTTTATAAGGGAGGAGAGGGGAACCTTTGAAATAACTAAAAATATTATTTTATTATAAAGTCATATTCGGTTTTAAATAGCTCCAAATTGATTTATTTAGAAGCTAAGGTGGGTATGGGTCGAAATCATCTCATCCAATAGAATTTATACATGTTTAGGTTCCTATTTTAACCTTATCATTTAGATTTAACATTAAATTAAATAATTTTACTTTTACCCTGTCTTCTTGTGTTCTTATACTATAAGGTTAATAAACTTACTATAAGCAGCCAAAAGAACCCCAAGTTGTTTATTACTAATATATATAACCTTATCTATGTCATTTGGCCGAACCTTAGATTTTTAGGAATAAAATAACAATTAATAATATAATATTTGTTTTAAAAACTATTATATGTCAATTTTTACACTATTTAGTAATTGATTTTTGTGAAAATCATAACAGAATTATTAGTTCAAAAAAATTTAATTACATCAATACTAACATGTCTTATTAACCTAGAAAATTAGTGTAATTCATAAAAAGCTTCAAATTACATTTATTTGGGTATTTATAACATCAATTATGTCAATATTTCATTAATAAGATAATTACTGCATCATCGTTGTGTCATAAATAAATTAAATTATTTAATGTCTAAAAATTAAAAATAAAATACTATTATGTAGGAAATCGATTTAGATTTCTAATGAATATTTATAGTCGAATTTATCTTATGTATAACCCTATATTAAAAAATTATTTACTTATTAAACTTTGATTTTAACTATTTTAACCCTTCTTTAAATAAATTAACAATAAATGTCATAATCTAATCCAAGTGGTCCTAAATGATCATATTTTATTTATAAGGTTGTTTTTGGTCGAATTACACATATCCAATAGAATTAGGACATGTGTTAGGGTAATAATAATAACATTTTTACCCTTAATTACCCTATTTACTTTTAAACGTGGTAAAAAAAGTAAAAAGTTACTATTCACCAAAAATTATTTTCATCTCATTGAACCACATTTTACTTACTAACATCAACTGTGTCTCTCGGATTTTTGAAATTCCACTCACAGAAGCGGTAAAATTAAGTTTTATGAAAAATTTAGTTTTTTAACTACTACTTAGTGGTTTCACTATTCATCAAAATATGAAAGTTTCCAGAAAAATACCAAAAATTAGATCTAAGCTATATTTGATATTATGAATTCAAAAATGATGTCTATTTTATCAAATTCAAAACATATCAGTTGCATTAATTAATTTAAAAATTAATTCCCGTCGTCAAAACAAATAGCGTGTTTTTAAGAGATAATAACTATCAAAAGATTGACACATGTTAATGACTGGTTTAAATGTGAAATTACATCCAATGACCAACATTGTATTAAATTGTAAAAATATATTCTAAATATACTTTAAAACCACTCAAATTAATAATTTATCACTATTAATTATTTCGATTAAAAAAAGTTGTTTTTAATTATATTTTAGTAATTTTTACTATTTATCAGAATATGAAAGTTATCCAAAAAGTACCAAAATTCCACCTTAGGCTAAATTCGATACTCTGAATCCAAAAATGAAGTCCATTTTGAGAGCTAAAAATTCTAAAATTTTAAAAGGTGGTTATTACTATTCATAACGGCTAGTTTTAATAATATTTTAATAGCATATCGTTGTTTAGTGAAACTCGGTATTGCGTACTACACATGCTATCGAGGAAGGTCGCGATTGCGTGTAATGCAAGGCAAGTCAAGGATGCGTGTTGAGCAAGCTCCTTTTGGTGTAGCGTACAACACAAGACATTAATGAAATTAAAAATAATATTTTTTTATAAAATCTCAGGCTGTTACAACAACCAAGTTTTCATTTTTTTTCATTCTTTTTTTCATTTTATCTTTTTTTATCAAGAGGGAAAAACAATGAAGAGTAAAATAAATACAAATATGATCAAGAATAAATTGAAATTAATTGGTGTATAAATACTCTTTAGAATTATAAATATAACATTGTATAATAAATAAATCCCTGGATAAAAATAACAAACCAATTCACATGAATTTCAGAAATTCAAAGCATGAAAAATGATAAGAAAATTTAATTTACATGAATTAATAAATTCCCTCAAACCATGAGTCCTCATTTTAATATCCATTCTTCACTTAAATTATTCAATTCTCTATTTTACTAATTCAATATCATTACATTGAAATATAAAACATGGAATCATAGTATTCCCATGAAACTAATGTATCTTAGATAATTCAATTAAATCATAATTCAAGCATGGAAATGCAATTTTAATTTAAGATCATAATAGACTGTAGACAAAAATGAAAGCAGTTTAAAAGGTAAACTATTAAAAGTGAACTTCCTTTTTTCATGAAGCTTATGTCCTCTTATTTCACTATTCCAGATTTAGTTATACCATCATGAACCAATAAAATAAAATTACTCAATGATAATCAAGGATCATGTCATTTAAGCTAAAAAATATAATAGGGATTGGGGTTTCATGCTAAACGACTCCTAAAACTGAAATTTAAATCCAAAAAATCATGTAATGGGATAAATCATTGTATAACCCCCCATGTGGGAGCTAATTTATTCCTACCTTTATAGGGTAGTTCCGACTATTATCCAAAATCTGATGGTGGATGAATCTTCTTGGATTTGAACCACCACAAGTGGCTTTTATTAGCTTTCATTTATTCCTTCTTGGTGATGTATGATCCATGGATATAGTATACTAAATCCAAACCATTCACAATTAAGTACAACTGCATGGTGTGGGTAGAATGGAATAATATCATCCTAGTTCTCGGTTTCTACATGTGAAACCTCCTTCTATTTTAGTAAAATCTGAAGATAGGTTGCATGAATAGTAATTCAAAATGTAGGGATAGAATATATTTTTAATTTGATAGATTTTAAACATAAATAATGTAAATAAAAATTCCTTCATTCAGAGTGAGAATCCTTTATCTCAATTTCCTCAGGATTAGATACTTGGGTTTCTTCATGGGATTCTTAAATGTAAGTTTATTAAAATCAAGGATCTCAATGTGTTCCTCAGAAGGCTCATGTGTTAATTATTCTTATTCGTCAAAAGAATAGAAAGAATTGTATGAATATAAAAATTCAATTTAGTGGGAATTAATACTCAATTCAGATTGAATAAAATTATATGTAATAAAGTTTTAGATAAGGTCAATTCCCTGAATTGGTTAAGCTTCAATCTTTTCTTTTGTGATAAGTGCCTCTTGAAAGTGAGTCTCAGTGGATGGAATTCAGTGTTTTTCCTCCTCCATCAATTCTTTGATTAACACAACTTGGGTGTGTTCTTAATCTATGGCTAGAAAAAATATGTCAAGGTGATAGATCTCCTACTTTATAGGGATTAGGGATATCAATTTTTACCTCATAATTGTTCTAGAATTCATCTAAATCATATTGATCTCCCACACACATCTCATAAAAAAGTTTTACTCATCATAGAACCACTCTAGCTCATCATGATCATCTTGGATCTGGTTCTTCAAATGGTTTTTTTGTTGATGTTCTCCATGTTAAACCTCAACCTCTTTTTGTATTTATTAAAATTGGATAGTACATGTGGAACTTCTTCCTCTCCCTTTATCCTTTGAAAGTCATCCTTGACTTGATTGATCATGATCACTAGTTCTCGAGGTGAGATATCCAAGTCATGCTTATTCACCATATGTTTGGCTTTATTAATTAGTTTCCTAAGCCTTATATGTATGAGATATTCTATGAAATTTTTAAACATTGGTTCTTACACATGAGGGTAATTTTTCCATGTATTGAAAAAATGATCATTTTAAAACATCATGGAAAAAATAGTTTCTTTAAAATTTTAAAATTAAAGATTTTAATTTTTTTCTATGAAAAACGGTTTTTTCAAAGGTTTTTCTCCTTGAAAATGTTTACTAATTGATTCGTGATGATTTTTCATGAATCCCAAGTCAATATTTTATTTACCTAATCATGCAATATAGTGCACACCTAGGATCAGTCTCAAAGAGGAAGCTTACACAACACCAAATTTCTCTTATCACTATTTATATTTTAACTAATATAAAACAAAATAATTTAAATAGGAAAAGTTTGAATGATATATGAAATATTGATATATATATATATATATATAATGAAATGTGGGAAAAATGAATTATTGCAAAATGATGTTTTACGAAAATGAGATCCTCCTAGGAGAACACCTATAGTTAAGCATTATTTTCTATTTATTACTTTCAAATAATTTTATTTAAAATGCTCTATATTATGCATGAACATCCTCTCATACCCATGTTTTGAATATATGGTGCACTCAACGATCACTGAGAGACCACATCTCCACCTCCTAAATTGATGTAGAATATTACATAAGATAATGTTAAGGGTCGGGTGGAAAGTGGAGATAGAAAGGAACCTTACCTAATAATATCCCCCTTTACCAAACTTTAAGAAAATTGGAAACAATAAACATGAATTTTCAATGAATTGGGTTCAATTATAGATTATTATCCCAGAAACTTCCTTGGGTTAGATTCTCAAGATCATGTGTATAAGAGTTCATAGTGAGAAGAGAACGAGGTGGGAACACAAAAGATAAAAATGTGATAATAGAGGAAGAAGAAGAGTTAAATATATTAAAAACGAATAATACTATTAAAAAATAAAATAAATTAAAAAAATAAATAAAATAGACAACTAAATTTTCCAATTCATTCACAAGGAGATGAGATACATTTTTTCTAAAATTGGTCAAATTTTGGCTCCATAATTTTTCTCTAAAAGACTATGCATGGTAGACCCATTTAATACGGAATTGGAAAATGTAATATTCATAAAAGTTGGTAAAAATTTCCTGGTTCATTTGACAAAAATAATTTATATTCATCCTAAATATATAGGATAAGTTAAATCCTATATACTTTGAAATTTTAATTTGGATAGTTAGAATCTTGGAATTTCCAAAATCTGATTTCCCATGTATTTATAGCCTTGATATGGGAAAAATAAATTGGAGCCATATTTATGAAAGTTTTTCATTAGGATTTTATCTTTATCATTGTAGAATTGAATATCCATTTTTCATCCATTTATGATATATAGTCCCAACATCTAAAATATCTACATTTGTGTACATATATTGAGGTTTGACTTGTGAGCATATGTTGGGCCTCCAAATGTTGGATTCAACTTTGAGTCCAAAAGAATTAAATGAAGAAAAATATGTATTTAAGTTAAAAATAGAATTTAATAATTTAAATCAGTGTATAAAAAGTTATAGATAAAATATATAAATTAATTAAAATAGTTAAAATACCAAATTATTTCATTTTTGTAGTTAAACTCAAAAGGCTTATAAAACAAAATAATATGACAACTGACCTTAAAATAACTCTTTTGTGGGATTAAAAAAATAAAATTAAAATAGTTGAAAATGTTTTCTCTATCACCATGCTACCAATAATGTCATTCAAAACTCGAGAAATTATCAAGATTTGATTTGTGATTTGTTCAAGCGAGTGATGGGACAAAACAAATCTCACAAAATAGCTCTCGCAAAACAGTATCACAGATAGGTCTCAGGATCAATTCTCATGGAAGGTATTGTGAAGGGGTCACGTGATGGGATAAAATTACAAGAGTTATAGAGAATTGGATTAGCTATTGAATGGGCCTCCCTCTATTCCCCTATTTATAGGGAACTCCATGGAATACCAACAATCACTCGGACGACCAAACATCACCCAAGACACTAATTTGAGGCATCCCCAAAGACTTGAGAAAGAATTTACAACCCCCAGAACCAATATATTGTCCTCATGGATGTCTCCCTTGATGGAGTTTGGGAGTAATTTTTCGATACCCACCAAATGAACATCTACAAATCTATAAGGGAATTGATACCACGAGCATGGGTATTATTTTCTCTAAAAAGAAAGGAAAAGAAGGTTTCCAGAACATGTCGATCACGTAGTATTTAAAATGAAACATGGCTTCAAGACCATAATAATGTCATGAAAATGGGTCATTAATAGTGTATTAAATTCTTGAGATCACATGTATTCCATTGGAAACCCCTACTTGTTCTTGAGAATATATCCAAGACCCTCGCTGATTATGCGGATATTTCCATATAAAAACTCCTCTAAGTCACTTGACTTGTCAACCGATAGGTACCTGAAAATCATCCAAAACACATATAAAATAATGGAAAAAATATATAGAAGGTGGATATATTATTCATTCATTTATATTCTTATGAAATGCTCATATAGTCTTCAAGACCTCATAAAGTACTTGGAATTATGTCCATAATATCATGCAAGAGCCTGCTGGGATGTCACCTTCATCATACAAAGGGTCTCAAACATGTCTATTAAATTCTTCTCAAACCCTTTTCCTATAAATTCAAGTATGATGGTTTTACATGAAAATTATTATGCATTTCAGTGAGACCTATTATTTTTCACATGACACCTCACAGGAAATGAGGGTGATTATCTTCAACAACACTCACACAATATCATGATATCCCTATCCGTTGTAAAATAAAGAAGGAAATAAAAGGGGAATGATATAAGATTATTGTGAAGAGAATATACACTGATAATAATGAAAAATGTTTTTGATCACCATATATGATCACCATAGATCCCACAGAGTCCCTCTCGACATGTCATCATGATCCCAAAAAATCCTTCTTGACAAGCTGTATTTGACTCATAAAAGGCCCCAGTAAGTCGTATTCGATCACATGGACTAATTTTTTAAAGCATTCTAATCTCATGAAGACCCCTATAAATGTCTTCTTCAACTTGTGGAAGATCATTTACATTCTCACATATTCATTAAAAATACATTTGATTGGCATGGGTCCAATAAAAATGGCAAAGGTGGAACATGCTCACTGTTGTTGAATATCACGCGACACCATGAATGACCCATGGTAGGATCATGCAAAGAACATGACACAAAATTCCCACCACTAAATCTAGTCCAAATCTATTATATTTATTATCCACTAAAATAGGATAATATTCATTGGATATATTATAATATTCATTTTCTTTATTAATCATAAACACCATTTTAATGCATTTTACACTTTGAACATTATTTCATATTATAATTGTAATTTCTTCTTAAAATGAACTTTTACATGGTTCATTTTGAACACCTACTAAAATAAAAAAATGGTATTTATTTTATTTTTATATTTTATTTTTAGTTCTCCCATACTATAAGTAAAAATTAATTCTTTTTGAGTACTTGAATATTCATATTGGAAGACTACCAAAATGGGCTTTCATGCCAACACATTCTAGGCAATGTAAACTAGACAACAGTCCAATAAAAAGACTGTAGCGGCCATTATCCAAGACCAATAATTATAAAAATTAATCTAAATATAGAGGATAACAAGGGGAACATTTCATTCAACAGTGGTCAAAGATAATTATGAAGTTTTAATTCAGTTCCAAGCAGCCCAACTTGAAGATTCTATATTGCGATAGATTCAGAGGCCCAAAATAATATCCCACAAATTTAATCATATACCTCAAAAAAATATTAATTATGGATGAAATTTCACAGACAGATAGGGGAAATCCATATCTTCATATTAGTCTAATATGGCCCACCTAAATTTTGTCATTGTGAAGCTCGTTTTGACACACCTTTCAAAGGCATGAAAAGTTGGCTCGAATTTTCAAGGGTGGAAAAGTCTACTCTCCCTCAACTTTACACCCACCTTGGCCTACCACTATTAATTTAGGAGACTTTTAAAAATGGGGGATCTACCCAAGGATCCTATAATTCTTATTTAAGTTAGTGGTTTTGGAGGATTTTCTATCTTGGATGCTTTATTTCATTGTAATGTCATGCTGCCACTTTTCCTTTGTAATGTTCTTCTTCAATTGTAAGTTGTTTTAGTTCATCATAGTTTCTTAATAAAAGTTCTTCTTCTCTTATTATTCTGTTCTTATCCATATCACTTTGATACTGTTTCCTCTTGGTGTGAATTTATTCACACCAATACTTGGAAAATTATTCACACAACGGTGGAGCAGTCATCTTCTTTTTATTGTTTTCTTTACTTCTTCAATTCCCCCATCATGAGTCTACTTCCCGCTTCCATTGAAACCATAGCATCAATAGAGGGATAACCCAATTATTGGTTGATACATAGGAGTAGAAAGGGTCTGGAATAGATTTTATTTATGACCCCATTATTGTATAATATCCTCTTTTAATTGAGATTTTTATTTAATGATTTTATAGCTTCTTCATCCTTGTTAAATTTTAAGGCCACATACTTCAAGTTCTAATACAAAACTTTACCTTAGAGTGCTCATAAATTTTATCCTTCAAGTGTATAGGTGACTATTATTATGGTGTGTTGGTATTAAAATAATAAGTGATGAAGTTGTTTGATCTTCTTGAATAAACCCATCTCGAATATAAGAAATTAAAATCATTAAAAAAGAATTTCATCAAATCCACCCCTTGTAATAACCTAGGATCAACCCTTCTCATAAAATTAATTTACTTATGTCCCATAGTTTTTACTAAAAAGTTTCTAAAATAATCCCAAATCTGTCCACTTAATAGAGAAAAATAATTCCATATAATGTGTGTGTTTATAGGTTTCTTCTTAGGTCTCTGAGGAATCGACAACCCAAGCTACTCTACAATTGACCGCTTACCCCTAAAAACTTGGGTAAATTTAGGGGAGACCATAGATACATGCCATGTATAACTAGGTTGGTGAAGCCTATAAATCTACCCCCATTAACATAAAAATAAATCCATCGATTTATCTCACATGGGAGAATGGGAGATGAATTTTCAGAGAAACCAATCACACGATTGTAATGAAATTCCAGCAAATAAAATCTAGGTAATGACCTAATGAATGACATGGAATGAAAATATTCTCTATGTGGTCACTAGATATCATGAGAAGGACTTCATTCAAGTCAATTTAATAATGAAAATGAGGTCTGACATGTCAATTGGGTCACAAGAAACCTAAAAATAAACTAACACTGGAAAACAAATTGTTGTATATATGAAACATAATCTAGAATAAAGACTAAAAATGAGAATTTTATGAAATGAAAGATAAATTTATCCTTATGAACTTTTCATAACCAATTTAGATCATGTGATAGCACTGGAACATGTCATCCAAATCATGTGAATTTCCTTTGACATATCATTCGGGTCATGCCTTGTCCATTGGAAATGTTAGGAAAGTCACAAGATGCCCTCTGGGAATTCCACCCAATTCTTGTGAAGACCTTTGGCCTTTCCATTGAAATCTTGTGATGTCCTCCAGACATCTTTCTCTAGTTATGCGGTGATCCCAGGACAATTCAACTAGGTCTCATGATGACACCAAGACATGTCATCTTGGATCATGTGATGTCCTCCAAAAACGTTAGGTAGGTCATGTGGAACCCTTCATACATGTTAGCCTAGATCATGCAATGGAAAAGTCATCTAGGTCATGTGATTCCCTATAAACATGTCAAACTTGAACATGCGATGGTATCTAGAAATTTCTTTAAGTTTATAAAACATCCAACAAAAAATTAAACCAGAACATGAAATTGTCTTTAATCTTGTCGGTTGTGAAACTAGGATATGTAAGGACATCTTCAGACATGTCCGGTATACAATAAGAACATGTATAGTATAAAATCAAGTTGTTTTAAATGAACATATTGGGATATGACAAACTTTTCCAGTGGATATATTAGGGAAACCATAGTGTGTAAGCTCTCATTAGTGGCATCATATGACTACCCCCATATTAGGGAAACATCAATGTGTAAGCCCCACTCAAATTGAAATATGATGAATCTAATTCCTATAATAACCCATATGCATAGGATGCCTTCCTAAGACCTTATACCTAATAGGAATCCACTTCGATGTAAGTCCCACCATGTCTCCAAAATTCCAACCTTCGATACCCAATTTCCCCATGGGCTGATAATTTTGTCTCATCCATCTGCAGGTTGATAAGACATCTGAACAATGATGACTCTAATTCCATTCATACCCAGTATAAGTAAAATGCCTTAATAAGGCCTGAGATTCCTGTTAAACATACAAATGGTTATCCCAACACAAAATTCTAGTATCCATATGCAGTTAGATTGATTACTTTATTTCCCTTGTTTCTCACAATGAGAATTTATCATATGGGTTTATGGAGTTGCAATGATCATATCATTCACACCACAAATATCCAATAGTCAGAGAAACCATAGGGTGTAATCCACAATCAGTGGAATGATATGAATTACCCAATATTAGGGGAACCTCAGTGTGTAAGCCCGGATTAGTGGCATGATATGACGACCTCCATATAAGGGAAACCTTGGTGTTTAAGCCTTGATTAGTGGATGATATGACTACCACCATATTAGGTTAACCTCATTGTGTAATCCCCTATAAGTATCATGATATAACTTTACCCATATTAGGTAAACCTCCGTGTGTAAGCCTTAATCATTGGTATGATAAGACCAACCCCACATTAAGGAAACCTCACTATGTAAGACCCAATCAAACCGGATTATGAGAACTCTGATTCATTCCATAATCAGGATATATAGGATACCTTCATAAGGCCTATGATCAAATGGGAATCCACTTCAATTTAAGTCCCACCATGTATCTGAAATTACAAACATCAGGACCAAATTTCTCCAATGGGCTTATCATTCTTTTTTTCCCACCAATGGGTTGAGAAGTAAATTGAACTACGATGAATATAATTCCTTATATAACTAGTATATGTAGGTTTCCTTTCTAATGGACCAAATTTCTTATTAATATTCCAAATGGATTCACTAGATAATAATTCCCTCATCCATATATAGTGATACTAGTTATTTGATATCCTGTGTTTCTCACACCGATCATGGCTTTCAAGGGTTTAGGGATTTGTAATGATCATATCATTCACATAATGAGTCTCCTCTATTTAGGGAAACCTCAGTGTGTAATACATGATCAATATAATGATATTAATTCTCTAATACAAGGGAATCTACCTTGAGGAAATTCCTGAGGGCATGATCAAACTATGGTAAATCAAATTCCAATTTTAAATAGGTTACACATGATACCTCCCCAAGGCACGATCGCAATACCTGATGACTAAGTGACCTCATGTATCTTATTTTTTCATGACATTAAACTTCATGGATTTAATGAACTATGCGGGTTTTGATTCCTGTTATGAAGAACATATGTTGGAGGACTCATAACGGATCAATCCCATACTCAAAATATTAACCACCTCCATGGATGAAAACAAAATCTAGAGTTCCTGGTTATATGGATTCAAAACATAAACAGCTACCAAATAATTGGAAGCTAATGAAGAACCTCATATACATAAATATGGAATCATTAGTGGACCTCCCTTTTCACATGTAAGGATTCAACACTTGATCATTTTTTTATGGTAACCAGTCACGTATTGTGATTAGGAAGAGATTCTTGAACATATCATAAATCTATAACAGATTCCCAGATTAGGAAAAAATTATCCTCAAAAGGGTTTGATAATCCCAACCTCCCAACCTCCCGACCAATGTGAGTTCCTAATAATTGTTGACTCTAAAACCCCGAAGTAACATATTTTTTTGGAAAGTAGCATAGTATCCAGTTATGGATATGGGACCCATTAAGAGTTTATATGGAAGATGAAAATGGTGAACCTGATATGAATGATTTTACAAACATCAAACCCCCCATAATCAAATGTTGGGCATAACTGATTTGTCTCTCTCTTTTCCCATGATACAAAAATGGTGAACCTGACATGAAATCATTTAACTAAGGAATATATTTCACAAAATAAAAAGGATATATTTCCCAGCTCTCATCAAACGATTTTGTTCTTTCTATATAGGTGATCTGCATCATCTTCCCACAAATATATATATATTTGTGAGTGTGTGTGTGTGTGCATTTGTATTCTCAACTTAAATAAATATTTATTAAATATATATATATATACATTTGATAACATATATATATATATATATATTATTTAACCCATGAAACTTATCCTGGATTTTTATAATTCAAAAAAAACTACTCCCTCTTCTTCTTCAACCTTTAACTCTAGGTTTCCCATGGGCATCTTCACCCCACCATCCACACAAGGATGTTTCCACACTAACCTCACCAGATCGATCACAAAACCATGCCAACTCCATCTCCCTCTCTTTTCCTAGCATATCGCTATACACAAGGACACATCACTCCTAGCATATCTTTTTCATCTTTGATCCTCTCCAAATCTATCTTCCTGTCATGGAAAACCGCTTTTATAGTGTTAGACTGCCACACCTCCCTAGTTAATTCCACCAACCATTCCATGACCAATGGTTTTACATCATTCTTTGTCCTATTAGTCTACCCACATCACATTTAAGGGTTTTAATTGAAAAAATCACTTGAATCGATCATGAATTTATCTCCACTATGAAAGGATGTTGTTTCATGTGTTATTAGTAGACCCACTATATAAGTGTATGATTTAAGAGGTGTTTACTAGCTTATCCATGGGATGAAAAATGAATCACTACTTGATGGATACGGTGGTGCAAAATCAGTTGTAAGATATAATATACCATGATCCTAGGGCCATGGAAAGAATATATTTGAGTGTTTAACCACTTGTTGACCATCAATGACCATGTTAATATCACAAAAATCATAATCATAATTTCTTTATCTATGAAACCATCCATTATTAATTTTTAAATAATTTTCAAAATTTATTGATCCTTTAATACCTATCTGAACATATATATAATTATGTTGATAGGATTTGAAATTATTAAACATGTATAATAGCAACAAAATCTTATAACCCAATTGATGGACATTCAATGGGTAGGATAGAAGAGTAAAACTATGAAGAGTATAAAATATTTTTATCACTTATAAAATAGTTACTTTAACTATGTAGTTTATGAGGATCAATAAAAAAACTAAATAAATATTGCCTCCAAATCTATCCCACCATATATATAATTTTTAATAACCTTTGGATAGACTTTCTCCTCTTTGAGGTATACTAGCACCTCAATCATTAAAGAAGAAAATAATAAATATGGGAACTGCCTATAATTTTCTTGTGTCATATGTCAAAAAAGAATATATAAAGCCTCTTTTATATATTTCATTAATTAATAAAGGATCTATATAATTTGAACATTTCTTAATAATTCCTTTGATTCTTGAGCCATACTTTATACATTGTAAAATTGACTTCATTTAACCATGTAATCATTTGATCCCTTTAATAAGTTACATGTAATATTAAAATAAAAAATAAAACATCTAGTGATGTATAAATTAAATATAAATGATATCCTATATAAAATTAAAATAAAATGTACTATAAACTAATTTATCATATAAACCCCATAATGCTGGTAGTGACATCATCATATCACTAGCTGCATTATTCCTTTAATACATTTAGTATTCAGAGAACTAAAAGCATTTGATCCAATAAGGAATCAATGATTCTAAAAAAGATATAAAAATTTATTAAATATGTTCTTGTGACACTTATCAAAATTCCACACAATTCAAAACCATTTTATGGTGACCTGATGATTTATTTATTCTCTTTAAATTGATAAAGAAATGGTATAAATGAATATTTTTGTGAAAATTTTATATATGAAAATTGGAAATGGTATTTATTATAAAACAATGGATTTTTTTAGTTATGATGGGAGGGTTATTAAAGTGATTTTCTTGCATTTGGATTTCCTTATAATATAGCTATAATGGAATTCAATATAAATGATAATTTATATAAATATAGCTGATTTTTTTAATATTTTTTTGGGAAATGAAAAAAAATAAATTAATATAAAATTAAATGACCTTGTTTTTTTATGATATTAGAAATGTGGTTGTGGATAATGAATATGAGATTTGGGAATAAATAAAAATGGATTTTATTTTGAACTGAATTATTTTTTGATTAATATATTTATAAAAACTGAGAAATTAATTAAATAGTTTATATTTCTATGATCATTAGAGGGTTTAAATGTATTATTGTTGCACATGACACATTATGATTTGGTCATGAACATTTATTTTATAAATATTTGATTACATGATTATATATTATTGATTTTTTATAAGGAAATTGAAATGTGATATTATTGATGAGATTATTTTGTTATCCTCACTATTAAAATATGAAAATTTATATTTCATTACCCATGGTAAGGGGTAAATAGGTAGAAAGTCCCATCTGTTTTTTATGGTAAGTGATGACATGATACATATAATTTCTCCATGAGGGAACAGTTTTTAGTTTGATATAAAATGTATAAGCTCTCTCTATACGGATGTGGTTACCTTTATATGATAGATATAAAATCCCTTTCAAAGGAATAAGTTACCACAATATGAGGTTTACATGTTACCTCTAAGGGGCTACTTTGATAAGTGGTGTACAGTTACCTCCAAAGGGTATAGGTTTGATTAATATTAGATATATATGTTTTAAATAGAGTGGGGAAGTTACCTTGATATGAAATGTGTAAGTTCCCTTCAGAGGGAGTATATTAAGTTGACATGATATGTGCATAATCCCTCCAAAAAGAAAAGGTTATTATTTTATGACAAGATATGATAGGATCATACTTTCTTTCTCATATGGTGAATTTGAGGAGGCAACCCTATGATAATTATTTCAATTCATATAACCATCTCAAGTGTAACTCAAAGTAGGCATGTTCAATATTTATATCATTATGGTATTCACACTAAGGAAGGATGTTGTTTTTGTATAATTTCTATATGTTTTGATTATTAAAAATTTAATTTTTTTTCTTTTATTTAAATCATTGGTCTAATATATCAAGTGCATTTTGGATAGAATTTCATATGTCCACATGAAATTAGACAATGCATAGATGATTACATAAAGAATGATTTTTTAGAGAAAAATGTATTCTTACCAAACTTATTCCTACTCACACCATGAATATTCACATAATCACATAAATATATGTTATTAACTTATATATTTAGAGATATTTTAGTGGATGCTTGGATGATAGGATGGTTTAGTTCTAGAGAATACTAGAGGATGGATTTGATCATGATTTTATTTATTTATTTATTATTATTATTTTCTATTGTACCAAATCGTGGGGTTGTATGACCATTAGTAATTTATTTATTTCCATGGATATATTTGAAATTATGCATAACATTATATGCATTCATACAATAAGGTAGGAATATATCGTGTCATTTATTTACTTATTTATTTAGTCTTCAGAATATTAATCATTTATTTATTTAAAATTTTGATTTGTGGTAATTTTTGATTGAGGGAAATTTTTTCCCAATTGATTATTTGTATACCCTTAGATTTATTATCTTGACTTTGATGATTGTAGGTTATGCTAAAAACCTTGTGGAAACATTCCCTAAGAAATATAATATATCATCAGGGTAAAGTGGTAACACTGCATCAAGTAGTCACTTCATGTATTTTATTAAGTAAACTTTCATTGGTTATATTTTTATGTGTTTCATTGAGTAAAAAACCCATTTTTTATTTTTCATTTAGTAAGGTAAATATGTTAAAAAATATTATTTTGGGTTGACTTGAACTTCCATCATGTCAGGTAGTGTTATATTTGATAAATTTCTGTGAAATATATTTATGTTGCACTACATTTAATAATATCAATATATACTCTATAAAATCAATGTCATTAATGTTTCATGCTATATTTTTTAACTTATACCTTTTAGAAAAAATAATATCACCCTATATAGTTTTCAATTTTATTTAGTAAAATTTAATTTTACTACAAACAATAAACACATAGCTTATTTTTCTACCACATCATTTTTTGAAATCATTGGAGATTTATTTTTCATTTATAACACCTCAATTTTCTCAAAAATAATTCCAAATATCATAAAATATTTTTTTAAGACAATAAAAAAAATTATATAACTTCATCTCATTCAAAAATATCAAAACCAATTTTCTTATATGGATTTATTTGAAAAAAAAATCAATAAAATTTTTAACAATATCATCTATTAATAATAAATATTATTGAAAAAACTCACAACTAAACAATTATTTTAGTATTTTAGTATTTTACTTTGGATTTTTTAAAACCATAAATTATTATTTATAAAATATATAAGAACTTTCAACGCAACGTTAAAACTTCATACATTTATTTATCAATTGATTTCCTCTATGGAAAATTGATTTTCTCAACTCAAACTGTAAATCCATATTATTCCTTATATAAAACATCACAAATAATATTCTCATTATGAAACAATTAAAACTACATAACTTTATTGGTTGATGTTTTTGAGGAAAATTCAATCATTGGTGATAATAATTCTGAAGCGAATGGACTTATAAATTTTAATCCATGAACTCATCAAAACCTAAATGCTAAATTTACTTTTATTCTTTTTATATACTCATATATTATGAAATAATAACATTAAATCATAAAAATTCAAAAATACTAATTAAAAATAATTCATACTAATTAAATTTGTGAAAAGTTCATAAAAGTCCTTAATTATTTCCCCTTACATAAGAAATATTAAACTCAGCCTATTTTTAGAAATTTTATATTTAGATTACCAAAAAATTTATTTCATTTATACTTATTTAAAATCTTAATTTAAATAAATTTAGAGGTAAGGGGACCAAATACTCATACCTCAGTTAATGAGAAGGAAAAATGAAATACTAATTTCCATCCTCAATTACCTGAATCTCTCATTTGAAAGTGCTTCTATGAAAATATTAGAAAACGTTTATTATGTTAGAACATATTCAATATTTAACATTTAATTTGGAACCATTTTATTTATAAAATTATATTTAATATAATTTTTTAATATCATTAGGGTTTTTGGAGATTATTAGAAATAATAATCACAGTCTCGTTATCATAAACAATCAAAAAGGTGAGTTCTATTATGATTTCAAATCTTTTAGTTAATTATTCCTCCATATCATATATATATATATAATCTTGTGTATCTGATATAAATATAGCCTCTATTGTACTCATAATTACTTAATATTTCTTTTTACAATTCTGACTAACAAACATTTTTTACAATAAAAATGTTCCACCTAATATGGACATTATCCTTTCAATATTTTCATCATAATCTATAGATGTAAAAAGTAAAAATAAATTTTTTTCATCTTTTATAAAAAACACCATAATTGATAACTCTTATTACATATATAATTATTCTCTAAGTATATTTATTATGTAACTCTTTTCGGCCACTCTTGAACCGTTCACATTGTGTAACACCTCTCTGTATTTTTTAAGGTAAAATTTATATAAAATTCCCAATCATTCTTATATAATAATTTTTCTTCATGGTTAATCATTCATCATTTTTCTAAATTTGAAAAAATATTCATGGATGTTAAAAATTATTTAAAATAATATATTCTAAAATTCATCATTGATTCTTTTATATTTTAATCTTTAAATTAAAATATATAATTTTCTCATAACTTTTATCCCTAAGAATAAATTCATATCTCTTAACATGGAAAATTATTTGATCAACAAAATTTATACAAATATATGCCTTATTTTCTATAAAAATTATTTTATAAACATTAAAAATTTAAATTATAGAGTATATGATCATCTATTTTATAAACATATTGTTGTCCATATTTTATTTCTTGAAATTAGTTTTATTTAAACAATTTTCCAACTTAAAATATCTAGATATTTGTTCTTGTTTCAAGATATACAATTCATTATTAAATTTAAACATAATAAAACCTTTAATGTTGTCTAATAAACACTTACTCATTTTTCTATCCATTTAAAAAATTAAATTTTACCATTCAATTGATTATAATTGTAGTGACTTTGAGATTATATTTCTAGGAACATACTTATATCCTTAATCCTTACAATAAGAGAAAATGTTTCCTCAAGTTCAACCAAATCAGCTTACTAATAATCTTTATAGATCAGTCTATTAACAGTTCTTATAACCACTAATATGTTATTAAACATTTTTTGTAATACTCGAAACGTCCAAATAATTTTTTTACCTTTTTTTTATGGAAATTATACCTTTTATATTCTACTCAATCCGATCTACCACTTAATTCATGGTACAATCATATTCCTTATTGCCAAGAGATTCAGTAACTAAATTTCACACAATTTGTAATCTAAGAGGAGTGTGACTCAAAGTTTTTTTCCCTCATTCATGTTTTAATTGGGTAATTTTGGTCACCAGTGATATTTTCAAGTTATATATACTTATTTAATCCAATATAAATACTTTTAGATCCCTTATATTCTATATATTAATCATTGTAACATGAAAAATCAACATCATCTAAAATATTCTCATCTTTAAGAAATATAATTTAAAAAAAACAAAAAAAATATATCCTAATCTTGGTAGAAATTTATTCATTATATCTCTATATTTTAATTACTTTTATATTATTTTCAATTTATCATTATTTCATAATAATCAAACACTTCTTATAGAATTTTTTTCATATCTAACCTCTATAGCTATGTAAATATCTAATGAAAATAACTTCATAATATTATCTATAAAATATTAAAATATTTTATTATTATTATTAGGCATGGGATGAAACATACTATAAAATATTTAACTAATATATAATTTTTATAATATATCTTATATTTTTATTTTTTATTTTTTATCTCAAAAAGAACTTATCTTGAATATGAATTTTTTTAGAAATAACATCTTACTAAAAGTGCTTTAAAACATTATTTTTAGTAAAAATTATTATTATCATTTAAAAAATATTCTATTATTCCTCTATAATACTCAAATTTGTTGAGGATTGTCTAGAATATTACAACTATTTCTGATGGTATAATATTAAATATAATTATAAAATGAATTTGATATGAATTATCATTAATTTTTTTATCTATGTATTAATTATAGAAAAAACAAAATCTTTTTCAACATCTCTTCTCTAAATTCTAAACCTCATAAGGGAATATATTTTATGAATCCAATAAAATCATCATTATATATAGTGAAACAATAATATAGTCATTGTGATTTATGCCACATTATCCAAAAAATATTTTAGTGAATTAATTATAGTATCCTTGTAGATCGAATTTATTCTCTTTTTTGGTTTTATGGAATAATATTTGTCATATGACATGTCATAGAAATAATATCTATTTATATCATAAATTTGGTAGGTTTTATCATAATATATTTGATTTTAATATTTCTTAAGATTCATTGTTTAAGGTTTATAAGGCTTTTATTCTAATTATTATTATTTTATTTAACTATAAAATAGTATTAATATCAATTATTTAAAATTTAAATAGATTTTCATTAGTTATTTTACATTTACTAATAATATTTACCTCTTCCAAAAATTTTACAATGAATCTATATTTTTTAAATTTAAATTTATTCATAGCATCACATGGTTATCTAACACTCAAAAAAATTTCATATCTCTATAGAAAACAACTTTTTATTTCAATAGATATTCTATAAATTTATTAGTACCCAGTTATTTAATTTTTAAGAAATTATCCTTACTATAATTTATTAATCCATTGTTGTGATTTTCCATGTTATTTAAGTTTTTTGTCTCCATGATCATATATAAGGAAAATAAATTTAAAATACCCATGTATTTTTCTTTTATGGAAGCCTTCAGATCAATTTATACTACCATTGTCCTCTCAACTCTTCTCCTTCATTGAATATATTTCAAACCTATTGTTTGATGCAATTTTTCAAGGACAATTGTTATAAAATATTCAATATAGTGAGTACATTTATCACATCACCCACATATTTCTTTAGGGTAGTCAAAAAAATTTCAAAATGTATATTTAGTTCTTCTCTTATATAGGTCATTACGTATTCATATTTTAAATCTTCATCTAGTGTTGATTCTCTATATACTCCCACCTTCTTATCATTTTTAAATGATATATTTTACCATCAAATATAGATTTTGTTTACATTGACTGTAAAACACTAAAAAATTCCACTAAATCTTGAATTTATTTCAAAATAAATATTTATTCTAGGCATTTTATACTTCTATATTAGAGTATTTTGAATCATATTTTGTAATGAGTTTTATGTGATTATTTTTTATGATATTTAATATCATAATTTTTATCATATATTGTTTTTTAATTTTACATTTTTTAGAAGCCATATTTTAAAAAAAAATCATAATTATATTATTTGTATAAAATTATTTAGAATTATATGAATATTTTATAATAAATTTTACCACATTCATATTTTATTTCTTTCAAGGTAAGTATTTTAAAAAACACAAGTATTTATTTAATTATAATGATTCATTTATACATAATAATATCAACATGATTCTTAGTGGAAGAATAACTTTTTTAGAAGCCTTAAAATATTATGTTAAAACTTTTATAACCTTATGAAAATAAATATTTATATCATTAAGAGTCTTCTGATCCTCAAACTGAATTGATTAAAGTTCTACTAATTATTTCTACTTATCACCAACATTTATTTGGAGCCCTTTCTTGTTCTTATCATGTTAAATTACATGGAAGTTTTCTAATATTATAATTTTTTTAAAAAAATTAACTTCCTTCTCCAAATATTCTTCATCAATTACTTTTACTTCTTAGTTTCTTTCTTGAGCTCCTTAATGAATCTTTTCATCTTAGAATTTTGATCAATTCATAACTCTAATTTTTCCTTGATCATATACTCCACAAATCACTCCCATTATTTTTTATTTTTTGATAAATTTTCTTCTTCATAAACATGATCCATACAAGTTTTTTATTAAAATAATCTCAATTATCATTAATAGTCATAGGAAATTGTAAATTATCACTAAGAGGGGGGTGAATTAACAGTGATTGAAAAAAACTCCCAATTCAACACACATTACCATCATTATTTAATATAATTGGAATGAAATGGATATTGTTCAATGATAATAAATAAAGTTAAAATAATACAAACACAAAAAGAGAAGTAACATGGTTCACATAATCTTATTATGAAGTGGATAATCCCCTATGTCTTAAAATTATGATATCTCTACCCATATTCTTATATTATTATTAATAAGAACAAGGGTATTATCATGAATATGGTATTAAAATCCTAATTAAAAAATATATCTAGATGATAATCAAATAAAAAATTGATCTATCTTGGGATTTGACCTCAAGTACCTCAAAAATTTATATCATGCATGCACCCTTATTTTGTTTCTTCAATCCTAGCTAAAAGAAACATGGAAGGAGTGTCTGATTATCTCAAATATTCCTTTATTTTTCATCATAATTATAAAGAAATTTGATTTGGGTGATACAAATCTTATTTATAAACTCTTAATGCATTATGAAATGATTATTATACTTTTTGTGTGATCCTAAGATCTAAAAGATGGAAATATAATCCCATAAATTTTTTATCTCTTTTTAACACCATTTCGGTGTGGTCACTTACTTTATATAATGAACCCTTTACCATGGTATCATAATATATTATTCTATGTTATTATACCATTTAGTTCCCATACAATGTAGAACTAAAAACCCATAGCCTCAATTCCAAGGCTTAACTAACTCCCCCGAAATTTCATAGGTGTAAACTTCATTATGCAGCCTCCAATGTTGTGTTGTGTCTCACATATGTAAGAGTAATATACTCTATAATATTAAATACTTCATGGGGATATAAATACCACTATATCATGAAAAATTTTCATAATAACAACTTATTCACCTTAAAAATTCTCATAATAGTGTAACAACTACCTACATATTATGATGTCCTTCACCTCAGTAGAACTTTATTACTTTATATTATCAATCCAAAATCAATGAGTCTCCAACTCATCCATTATCATGTTGTTGGTAAATGAAAAATGATAATAATTAAAAATTATAAACAAATCACCTCAATAAACTATACATATAATTCATCAAATATGAAGGTTATTTAAACACCACATCATAGTACCCTGGATGTGTTCCTATCATACCTCAAACCAAAATCATGAGTACATTTAATGTATCATAAGATCTATTTCACAAATAAAAGATGTGAATCCTTAAAAAGTTACAACATATAGTTTGGTGTAATTATGTGTTATTATTAATCAACAGCAAAATGTCTATAAAGATAAAACGATGTGTTCTTTTCATACCTCAAACAAAAATCAAGAGTCCCTTTGATATTGCACAGTATCTTTTTAGCCACTATAAGATGTGAATCTGAAGGATTTCTTTGGAATCATTTAAAAAGTGTAAATACTAATAAAACTTTTGTTCTAGATTATACCAAATCAAGTAGGCTAACAATAAGCCTTTAAAACTCTATTTCATCGATAATCCTTTCTTATTCAGCAATGAACAAATTGGTCGTAAGTGTTATAGGAGTAGATACCTCTCTCAATTATTTCCTGGAAAAATAATTTAAAAGTGCATGATCATGGTACCCTTATAAGGGGAATATATAACCTTATATATTCATAACTTTAAAAAACAAAAATCATTTCATCTAACCAACCATATATATCTCTATGTATTTTCTCATTTGGATAGTATATTATTAGTAAAAATTATAAATATGAATACATAATCACTTTATTATTGTTTATGCCATATCCTTTAGCATAGATATTAAAATATATATTTCCTTTTATTATATTTCATTCTCCTTAATATATTCCCATCTCGGAATACCATAATCGAGGAACTTGTTTAATCACATATAAATCCTTATTCATATTAAAAAATTGAGCACCATCACTATTAAGGATAAAACCTACTAGTTTTTTAATATAAACTTATTTTTACATTTTACTAAATCAATAAAAGATAAATATATCTTAAATAACATATTAAGATCATGATTTAGATAATACATTAAACAACAGTTTCATAATACAAGTCCTAAATGGTTTAGTGTCTTGGAAATTAGTTACATAAGCATTTTATTTTAAAAGTACTACAAACATTTTTCCATAATTATTCTTGTCTAGAACCTTACCTATAAATCCAACATGATGTAATCATATTAATAACATAGGGAATAGAAACATAATAAAGGGGTGAGCTCAAATACATAGTAAGTTAAATGACATATCATAAAGTATTAGATCATAAGCCAGAGGAGAATATGAGAAAAATAAATATCTAAATAAGATATCATAAGACCGCATATAATAATAAAAAAACATGATAGAGCCATATAATATCAAAATATATTTAAGGAAACATAATGAATAAACAATGTTACATGTGAACATGATATAAGGTGTGTGATACTTGAAGAGGAATAATCATAAAAACATGACATTTCTTAGAAATCAAATGCATCTAGAAACTTGGAATAATTGGATAAAAACATGGAAATGTTTCATAACTTGATAAACTTTAATGTGTGGGGAATCCATAATCATAGTAAAAAATGTGTAAGAAACCCCATTTTGAGCACACCCTTGTGAACAAACTCATTATATCTATGCCTGAAAATGTGAGAAAACCCATAATTCCCATGCCTATGTAAACAAAACCATTATGACCACACCTAACTAAATCCTGAGGTATAGTTTTATACCAATGTATTAGAGGGTGATATGGGAACCCACCTATCATTATTAATACATATGTGCACCACATAAAAACAATTACCATCATAAATTAAATAATCCATGGAAGAATAATGGTTTTCTTAATCATATCAAATAATATGATTTTAATAAATCCTAGGACACAAAATATCATTATCCAAAAAAGTTTTAAATAACCTTTGTGATGATTTGTTTTTAAAATGTATGTATTTTTTGAAAACTAACTTTTTTTAATTGATTGTTTTTGTTATTTAGGATTTGACCCAGTCCATCAAAATTATTTTTTATAAGAAATCTAAAAGTTGGTGAATGTTTGAATCCAAACATAAAGGGGGAGAAAAAGTTATACATACACAATATTTTATACTAAGAAGTACTGGATTAAAAAGGTGTAAGGAATATATAATATGGAAGTTATTTAGAGTCATTGATTGGATGCACCATCAAACTTAGATCCACTGGTATGATGTTCATGATTTATTGGACTCAATGTTGGTTAGAAAGTCTAGAGTTCCTACAAACAAAAATCATAATGTTATTGTATATTTTTAATGAAGATAGTGATGTAAGGATTTAGAAAGTTCTCAAAATTTCTAACCTTAAATCAGACAATTTTTTGCTGATCATGGAGTTATAATAAATCATGATAAAGACTAATGATAAAAAAATTTGAATAATGGATTCAATTAAAAGTCTTTAAATAGATAATATCAATTATAAAAACCCATACACAGAAAAGATAATCTAGAATTTCCTGATATAGAAGTTTTTAGAAGTCTAAATGAGTTATTACTGATGATGTTTGAATAATTTCATAGTTATAGAGTACAATTTCTATCATTATAAGGATTCCATCATACTGAATATGATGAAGATAACTAGATAATAATGAGCATAGAAAGAAAGTTAGATCATAATTAGGAGAGGAAGATATCCAGATTGTAATGAGATGTGGAAGATAACTAGATCATACTGAGAATAAAAAGAAATTCAGATTGTGGTGAGCTAAAGTGGTTTCATCGTAATAAAGCTGAATAAGTTTCATTGGACTAAGGAAAAGTTATTATGTTCTAGAATACTTATTTTAGAGAAATACTAAGAAGTTTTGAAACATTCAAAATTGAATTTTTAAATGTGAGTGTTATTTTATATTTTAAATTTGAGTAAGTGGTAATGTTTTTCAGTTTCCTACCTTTACAATTCAAGGTCTCCTATAAATATAAGCATAGTACATTTGTACTTTGAAACCTTTTTTATGATTTTGTAAAGGGATAAGAACTAAAGAATTTGTGTGAGGTTTCTTTCCAGTTAGATATCTCATTAGAAGATTTGATAGCTAAAAGTTTTCCTACCAAATTGAGGAATATTGGAATAAGTATATTTGGATTGAGTTTTGAGTAGTTTTAGATAAGAATATGTTTTTCTATCTATACATAACTTAAATTTTCTTTAAGTGAAGATTGATAAACGGATCATCGTATTGATTCAATCATACTTAGTCAATCAGATTGGGTTATTCAGACTGAAGCCCATAGGACTCAGGGTCATCAGACCCAGGAAATTTTGTGGCGTGGTTTGAATAATGCCTTTATTCTTTTTTTAGCTCAATTATATATAAGAAAACATTGTAAACTAATTATGGTCAATATAATAATTCCTATAGAAATATATAAGTTGTGTAATGTGATATGGCACAAGTTTTATTCACTTCTTAAAATTAGTTAATTTTTATAGACCCATAGGAGTGGCTATGATAAGGATGTAGGTTCTCACACTAAGGAAAAAACATATAAATCTTCTATTATTTACTTTGCTCCTTTTTGATGCATGAGTATTTACTAAATGATGATAAGAATATGAACTCAAACAAGCTATAGGGTTTAAGTTTTAAAACTATTGAAACTTATAAAAAAGTGAATCACTGATTCAACCCCCCCCCCTGCTCAGTTATTATTCATTTCTTTGGAAATTCAATTGGTATCAGGGAATAAGGTTACCCTGTTAAATCCTTATCATGGATAATATAAATTCTATCAATAGTACTGGGATTCCTACATTTGGTGGAAAAAATTATTATGGATGGAAAAATAGGATGATTACTTATATCCTATATCTTGGTTTGTAAGTTATCAAATTTGCTACAATTGGGTTTCCACTTATTGAGAATGATACCCTGATGACTTTTGTTTATAATAGAAATATTTATGTTTTTGGAAAATCTAGAATTTATATCCTTCTGTATTTATCAGAAAACATTTATATGAAGGTGATGGATCTCTAAAATTGAAAGAGCATGTGGGACAAGCTATAGAGTATTTTTTAAAGGAATACAAAAGTGAAGGAAGAAAATAAACACATATGGCATAGTAAGTATGAAGACATAAGAATTAGATATGGAGAAACTATTGATGAATACTTCACCAGAGTAAATGAAATTGTTTGAAACATCAGAGGATTTTTGAGGCCCTGGATGATTCTATAATGGTAAAGAAACTTATAAGAAACTTTTTGGACAGGTTTGATTCTAAAAATTCCCCACTATAAGAAAATTGTGATTTATCTCTTGATGAATTTCTTAACATTATTGTTTATTATAAAATGATAAAAAATAAAATGTTAAAAAATAAGATTAAATATGAAATGGATTTTGAATATATGAGAAAGAATAAAATTCCATATGTTGAATATATTGATCCTTATGACATAAAAGATAAATAACATGATGATTTTAATGAAAAAAATGTTATCTCTTATATACAATAACTATCAAAGAGGAAGAGAAAAGTATGGAAGAAAACTTCCTCTGAAATATTTCGAGTGTGGTCGAATCATACACTTTTCTATTAATTTTCCCAAGAATAAATTTTAATAATTTCCAGATGATTCTAAAGAAAAACCTTTATATAATAAGTAGAACAAAATTTCTAAAGAAGAAAGTACATCCAATAATTATAAGAAGAATTTCAGTGAAGATAGAAGGAGTATGTTGAGTAAGAAATCTGAATCAGAATCAACCAAAAATAATTCTCTAGAAAATAAAAATTTAGAAAAGTTTAAAAAAATTATTTCAAATTTAGAAAAAATAGAATACTCCTCAAATATAAAATAAGAAGTAGGTGAAGAATCTTACAGAGAGTATTAGATCAGAATAGAACTTCATATATTTCTTGAGAAAAACATATCTCTCAAGAAAAAAAATTAGAATGATAATGAAAGAAAGTGGAAAATTTTAAAAAGGTAAAAAATACATTTTTAGGTAAGAAGAATAATATATATAGGAGATATTAAGTTATAAAGAAATAATTGATAAACATGTAAACATTTTTGGAGATATCATTATGAAGTTGGAAACTGAGGAAGTAGAAGTTAACAAGCTTCAAAAAAAACTTCCGAAGATTGTAATGAACTCAAGGAAGATGAATGAAAAATTCAATAAATCTTTAGAAGTAAAACCTCAGACTTATAAAGTTTCTAAGATATATCAAATCAAGAATCCGATGAAATCATCACTCACAAAAAATAATGTTTCATTTTATTTTTCTAAAATTTTATGTTATGGAATATGTGTTTGGAAATATTGGGTTGACAAATGGTGTGAGAAACCTATTTCATCTAAAACATATGAAAACTCACTAAATAGGAAATTAGTAAACTTCCATATATTGTTTGTTCATGAATAGGTTATCAACCTCAACAAAGTTTCTAAAAAGAAAGATATTACTTCAATTAAATATAAGGATATAATGTTTTTTTTGATTTTGTGGAGTCTATATGAACCAAGATTATAATTTTTTCAAAACATATCTATACCCTAAATAAGGTTTAAGAAGAGTTTAAGAAATAGTGAAAGTAGAGTGATTAACTTTCCTAGCTCACAAAAAGATGAAAAAGAAAATTCTTAAGATTTGAGAAACATTCCAAAAAAATCAATTTTAATTACTTGAAGAATTTTTTGGAATAAGTTATTAATATTGGAAACATTTTGAACCAAGTATGAAACTACTTCCAAAATAAGTTTCTAAAGTTAAAAAAAAGAAATATTGAAAGAAGAAGGTTGAGGAAAGAGCTTTTATTGTTAAAAAAACTTTGAAAGAAATTAAAAAATAAAAACTATGGATAATTTATAATAGTTTTTTATCACACAGGACATGTGATTTAAAAATATTCAAACATGTTGAAATTTATAATGAAGGCGTTTTTACCTTAGGGAATGATAGTTCTCTAAAAATCATAGGAATCAGAAACATCTAAGTTTGAAGTTGAAAAATTAAAATCTAAGGAAGGCTTGTTTTTTGATGTTCTAAAACAAAACATACCTAATTTAAGTCAAATTTTTGATGATAGAAAAGAAGTTATCTTTAGGAAACATTCTTATGTTATCAAAAGTGTCAAATTTGTTTAATTTATTACAGAAGGAGAAAGAACCAATGGTAATCTTCTCTAAATAGAATAATTTAACAAATAATGTTACTTAAGTACTGAAGAATAAAAAAATTTATGGTACCAAAGACTTGGTCACATTAAGAATAGAAACATGAAAAGTATTTCTAAATTTGATGTTGTTCAAAACTTAACAAATTGAAAATAAGATAAGAAGATAATTTTGTAACTTTTAAAAAGGTAAGATGAATAATAAAAGTCATAAGAGAGTTGAGATTTAATCTACCAAACCTCTTAAACTTATTTATTTTGATTTATGTGGGATGATGAGAAATAAATTAGAAAAATGGTATTTTTACATTGTCACTTTTAGAAATGGTTTTGCTTGGATAAAAAGCATCATGTTTATGAAATAAAAATAATTGTTTGTGGAAATTTTCAGGTTTTTCAGAAAAGATGTTGAGAAATAAATAGGGATCTATAAAAAAAATTGGGATAAATAATGGTACCAAATTCACAAGTTATAATTTTGAAACTTATCTGAGAAAGCATTGTATCAAACATTAATATATTGCTCCCTATAATCCACAAAAATGGATTAATATAAATAAATAATATAAGTTTAGTGGATATGGGAAAAAATTTGTTAGTATAATACAAAGTTAAAATTTCTATTGGAGATAATATATTAGTATTGTTGTACATGTTAAAAACTGATTCTTAATGAGACCAGAGTCTGACATGACTTTATATGAAATTTAGTATAATATAAAACCTTTATTTTAGTAATTAAATATTTTTATAAGTCCATGTTTACTTAAAATTAAAAATCCAAATATGGGAAAGTTAAATGATAAAGATAATGATGCAAATTTTATGAGATATTCACCCAATGGAATAAGTTAAAAATGTTGGAAAACATTTACAAAAGTTAGTTGACTCATATGATGTACAAGTTATTGATAATACAACTTACTTAACAAAAGTTACTGGGAATATTGAGGAGGATAAATGGAATGTTTCTAATGAAATTTGGTATGATACAAAACTAACTTATCAAGATTCATAATAATTTTGTGATGAGGAAAGTTCATCTAGGAATTAAACTTTAAAATTTACTACCTTATGAAAACATTATGAGACTGAAAATATTATTAGGAATCAGAAGGCTCCAATTCAGACCAGAAAAAAGTTGATATTAAAAAATAAAACATCACTCATCTCAAAATTTAAACCATAATTAGATTAAAAATCTATTCAACACAAATAATGGGTGAATCCTATGAATTATTATTTGGATAAAATTGAGAAAAAATGAAACATGGGAACTTTTTCAATGCTTAAAAGGTTAAAATGTTATCAAAACAATGTGGTTTTAAATAAATAAGTTGAATTAATGTGGAGAAGTTTCAAGAAACAACTCCAAACATGTTTGTAAAGGATATTTAGAGATGGAAGGTTTATGTTATGATGGAACCATTTCCCTTATTTCAAGGTTAGAAACTATCATAATGTTTCTAGTAGTGACTGCTCACCAAAATTACAAATTATATCATATGGATGTAAATTCGGCCTTTATTAATGGAGAAATTGAAGAATAAGTTTACATTAAACAACATTTTGGGTTTCTATTTGATGATGATGAAGGAAAAGTTGTAAAACTAAATAAATCCTGGTATTGGAGGAAACAAGATCCAAGTTATTGGTATTCAAAACTCAAAAATTATTTGAGATTATTGTATTTTTCTAAATGAAATGATAATAGAAACTTGTATTTTAAGTATGATAACTCAAGAACTCTAATTGTAATTTTTTATGTGGCTGATATAAGTTTTTCTATGGATAAATAATATATTTGTAAAACATTTTCTAAAGAAATAAAAAAGAACTTTGAGATTTCAATGTTTGGAGAACTAAATTTCTTCCATGGATTACAAGTTAAAAAAATATAGTTTCCTCTCTCAAGAAAAGTATGTCGGGTAATTTTCATAAAAGTTTGGAATAGATGAATTCAAAGAAGATTCTACTCCTATCTTAGTGGGGATGAAGTTGAGTAAAGATGAGTCTGGTAAAAGTGTGAATCAAAAAGACTTTTGGATATTGATAGGAATTCTATTTTACCTTATAGCCTCAAGGCTTGATATTGTTTATCTTGTAACTTTGTGTGATAGGTACCAAAGCAATTTGAAAGAATAACATAAGTTAGCAGCAAATATAATTCTAATACATGTCAAAGTAACAAATTCATAAGAGTTGTTATACAAAAGAAATTGTGAAATGAAGTTTCAAGGTTATATTGATTATGATTGAGATGGATATTGTAATGATAGAAAATCAACCTTATGAGGAATGTATTTCTTGGGGGAATGATGTGTATATTGGCATAGTAAGAAACAGAGTTTGGTAAAGTTGAGTACGGAGGAATCATAATATGTTATAGCTACTCTGGATTATACTCAGATGTTTTGGATGAAAGTTCAGTTGGATGACTTTAATGTAAAATTTTCTAAACCATTTAAGATACTTTGTGATAATCAGAGTTAAAGTTATATTTCTAAAAATCATATCCAGCATTCAATATCAAAACACATTAATATAAAGTTTCACATTATAAAATAAAAATTTCCCACTGGAGATGTTTTATTGAAGTATATCTCAACAAAGTATAAAATTTGTGATATCTTCAAAAAAGTAATTCCAAAAGGAAGATTTGTTGAATTGAGGATGAAAATTCATGTTTATCCTCCTCTAATGACTTCATAATCCTTAAAAGGTAGATCCCCCACCATGATTTTGATTATGTTGAAAAATGTGGAGATAAATTAATAACAATTTACTTTATAAGAAGTTTTTAATTATCTTTATTTTATCAATCTAAATTTTTGGTTATCAAAAAATGGGAGAGAAAAAAATAAAAGTGAGAGAAAAATAAAAGTGATAAAAGATAATAGTAAGGGGGAGTTTATCTTAATATGGCCTTAAATTTTACTTGCCACAAAGGGATTTAATTCCTTCAAAAAATTAATTTCTTCAGTAGTATGGTGTTTTTAAACTTTGCTTTGAGAAAAAATAAGTTTTGATAAAATATCAAAACATTTATTTGTTTAAAAAAGTTGAGTTGTGAAACAAAAATTATTATTGAAAAGGTAGTTAATGAAAGTTATAAAAAAAATCAAAAGGGGGGTATTGAAGAACCTTTGTGAGGAATTTTTTAAGGGATTTTTTTATTTTCTGATAACTAACATTTTTTGAAGTAATATTTTTATTATTCAAGATCATAACCAGTCCATCAGATTAATTTTTTTATAAGAAATATGAAAGTTTCAGAATGTTTGAATTGAAACTTAAAGGGGTATAAAAAAATTTCTAGTCATTGGATTTCAGAATGAGTATTAAAAAACTCATATGGTGTAAGGAATATGGAAGCTATAAGTTTAGTAGATTTTTTGATCACATGCACCATCATACTCAAATCCTTTGGTATAAATTTCAATATTCATTATTCTTGGTTTTGGTTAGAAACTCATAAGTTCCTGAGAATGAGAATTAGAATGTTTTTTAGAGGTTGAATGAAGATAGTGATTTTAAGAATTAAAAAGTTATTAAAATTTATAACATTAAATCAGACAATTATTTTTTGATCATGGAGTTCTCATAAATTATGAAAAAGTATCATGATAAAATATTTTGAAGAATAGGGGATTTTGAAGGTCTCTGAAAAGTTTTTATTAGTTATAGAAACCCAGACATAGAAGATGAGATCTAAATTTACGAGACATGAAAATTTTCAGAATTCTACATGAGTTATAGCTGATGAGGTTTGAAGAATTTCGAAGTTGCAGAGTGGAGTATCCATAATAATGCAAATTACAGCATAATGATAATTCTATCATTATGAGGATTCCATCAGACTGACTCTGATAAAGATAGCCAGATCATAATGAGAAAATGAAGATAGTAGAATCATAATTAGTAGAGGAAGATAGCCAGATCGTAATGTTAAGAGGAAGATATCTAGATCATAATGAGAATAGTAATAAAGTCATATTGTGGTGAGATAAGGAAGTTTCATCATAATGAAGTTAAGTATGTTACATTTCACTAAAGAAAAGTTAGTATGTTTGAGAAGTATAATTTTGTATTAATCTTGAGAAGGTTTTAAGTAATAAAAATTGAGGTTTTAAGTGCGATTGATTTTCAGATAATTGAAATATGAGTAAGCAGGAAACATTTTTTTTATTTCCTGCCTTTTCTATTCTGAGTCGCCTATAATAGAATCATATTACATTCATACTTTGAATCCTTTTTACGTGTGTGGAAAAGGTGGAGCAATAAATAATTTGAGTCATATTTCTTTATATATAGAGTTCTCATTAGAATATATAATAGCTAAAAGTCGTTTTACTGAACTATGGAAGATTAGACCGAGGAAAATCAGACTATCTTTTGAGTAGTTTCTAAGAAGTGTAGTTTCTGTTATCCAGATAGAATAAAAATTTTCTTTAGGCATATATTGATAAGATAATCATCATACTGAGATGATCAGATTTAGTCAATCAGACTGGATTCATCTTACTGAAGGCCATCATACTCAGGGTCATCAGACCTAGGATGTTTTGTGAATTACTTTGAAAAAAATAATTATTATTTTGTTTTTTATTAATTGCTTAAAATAAAACTTCTTAAATAGATGAGAGTGAGTATAATAATTTTTTCAGGAGATATAATGTCTCTAATGGGAGTTGTAACAAATTTTGTTCACTTAATCAAATTATTTAATTTCAATATAACCATAGGAGTGGCTATAGAAAGGATGTAGGTTCTCACACTAAGGTTGAACCTTATAAATATCATTTGATTTACTTGATTTCCTAATTTTTCATGCATGAGTATTTACTAAAATATTATAAGGATATGAACTCTAGTAGGTTTCAAGGGATGAGTTTTAAAAGTATTGAAACTTATAAAAAGTGAACAATTAATTCACCCCCCCCCTAGTTGTTATTATATCCTTTGTAACTCCAAGTTCACAATGTAATAAAATATAAAACATCACTTCCTGACAGATATATCATTTGAAGACAATGAGAACCAAATCATGAAAAGGGTTTTTAAAACCTTTTTTTATTCATCATTGTAAAATTCATAGTTATAAGTCCCTTTTCAAAAATTACCCTTTATTTTTAAGGGAAATGAAAATAATACCTAATATTAAATTGATTTTGGTTTAAAAACTTTTTTCAACATAAATAATGAAATAAAATCAATCAAAATAGAATTTATTGTAAATACTATGTTCAATAATAAATTGTGAAACTCAAGGAAAGGATTTTGAGTTACCAAGTCCCTTACAGTTTACCTTGATTTACACAAAATGGTTTAACCACATATATCATAGAGATAAACATATTAATTACTTATTTCATAACCTTATTCTTATATATTTTTATTTATACTATTAATTGATGATAATTTTCATCATGTATTAGATTGTTGTAATCTCTTTTTAGTGTCGGGTATTAATAATATTAACAATTTTGAATTAGGTTCATAAAAGAGGTGTTGAAATTCCTTTTTATTCTAAAGATCATAAATTAAAAATCATTAAAGGTACTGTAATTTATTTTTTATTAACACTTATAATGTCATAATACCATTACATTTTAGTTTTATCCATATTTTATAAAAACAAAAACTATAATGAACTAATTTTGGGTTATTTAATGATATTGATGGATTAAATTGTAAAAATCATCAATTTTTGTATTATACAAAAAAGGAACATTTTAATAATATATATTAATTTTATATCATATATATACTCATCAACTATAAACTAAAACCATCCATGTTTGGAAGTTAAGGAAAACTAATCACATTTATTCATGGTGGCAATAGTCCACACAACACATGATTAACATTTTTGTTTCATAATGAATGAGATGGGTAATGGTGGATATAAAGTGATAATTTCATAATCACAAATAAATTATATAAATCGTATTTATTATTCAATAACATTATTAATACTATCCCTGAGGGTGGTGATTAAAAATAGAAAGTGTTTCTCTATAGAGGTAGTAATCCACCCACACACAACAATGATTATTCTTGTTTTTCTTAGTAAATGGATGATAATAAATAATAAGTGTACCATTATTAAAATAATTTTTCAATTCACTAATTATTCTGATATTATTATTATATTATTATTATGTATGGTTTAAAAAGTAAATAATAATAAATAAACATTAATAAATATTTGAGACCTACATTAACACCTTAAACTTCTCCATGATGTGGGCCTTAGATTTGAGTGACTAGGATAATTTTTAAATTAATTAAAGGAGAATAAATTTGGTTAGTATTTTAATACATTTAAAAATAATAGTGAAGTACTAAAATGGATAAATTGATCCCCCTTTTATAAGTGAGGAAGAGGGACTTTTCCATGGAAAAGAATGGTATGGGATAAGAATATAAATACATAAATGTTAGGAGAGGGAAAGTTTTTGAGACATGTAGGAAATAATTTACAACCTAAAAAATACATTCTATAAAATCTAAAGGTTATGTAAATATATGGAAATTCGAGCCACTTTATATTACTCATTCAAACACTCATTTCCCTTAATTAAATATTAATCATGTCAATTATTTTATTACTCAAAATATAAGCAGAACTGTATTGAAAAAAATTAACATGATTAGTATTAATTTAAGATCCAGTTACCCTAATTAAATTACTAAATAGTAAAAAAAATAACTTTTAAATCATAACATATAATCTGTTGTAAAATAATTTTTGTCAAAAAAATTCATTTTAATCCTTCAGTGTTCTTAATCATATTTAACATTACTAAACAATTAAATGAGTGTTAATTAATTTTTATATATGTATATAAATCTTATTATGGTATTTTTTAAAATAGATTCATTTAATATGAAATATTTAAAAAATTATTTTTCTTTAAAAAAAATATTTTCTAATGTGGTAACTAATAATTAATATGGAAACATAATTCAACTCCTAAAAGGAAATTGACCACATTACTTAAGTAGATAATTATAATAAAAATATATGATTCATTTTATCTGATTAAATTTCTAATATATATAAAAATTAATTTTAATATAATCATGTAAAAAAATAATTTTATGAAATATATATTTTCGAAGCATTAAATGTAACGACCCAAACATTCATTAATGAAAATTCCTCTTGATCTGATTAAATGTATTATTATGTAAATTTTTTATATAAATGAAAACTTCATTGGTTTTATGTTTTTGGATTTTAAAATACCGTTATGAATTTTGACCGTTTCTAATATAGTCGTTGAACAGTGATCACACGATTAGTATAAATATAGAGCTTTAAAAAATCCAATTTACTCAAACAAAGGAAGCGATGGCCTCATCCAGTAGACTTTCCCCATATGAAGCCCATCTGTCAGTGATTAGAAAGGAGGTGGCGTCATTGTGATTCACTTTTGACCAAGCCCAAGCTGAGCTTGAACACATTAAGCTTGAGCGGAACCAACTACGGGTGAAGTGAAAGTTAATAAAGATTACCACCCCAGCGATGTTATTCGAGCCACCCCAAGAGTCTGTCACCATCGCACACCATACCCTTTGGTCTTATGTGGGTGTTATAAGTGGTTATGTAACAAGACCTTAGCACTATGATTATTTTCATTATTTTTGTATAAATAATGTGCATTCATTTTATTATTGTTACATTATAAATTGTTTTTAAAACACAAATAGTATTTTTAGTTAATATTCAATTAAAAAATATATTTTTGATGAATTAATGTATTTTTGAATTAAATAATATTTTAATAAAATATTATTATTATTATATTAATTTTTATTAAATATAAATAATTTTATAATTTTATGAATGTAATTGTAAATTTTATTAAGGTTTGAAAGTTGTTTCTGTCAAGACCCATGAATTTTCAATAAATGTCGGTTTTTATTTTAAAACTAAAAATTCACATATATAGAAAATTATTTAGATAAAATTAATATTATTTTTTGAATCAGGATGTCAAAATTATCCAATGGTTAATTTATCCAAATTGTTTGAGACAATCGAATTTTTGGGTAAAAATTAAATATTGTTTAAATATATAAAGTGTTTTATGACATTATAATGACCCAATAGTGATGTAATAAAATACAATAAATATTATTTTAGGCCAATATATGTTTCAGAATTAAAATAATTTGATTTTGGGTTTGTTTTATTTATTTTAGAAACCTTTGGTGGGCCCTTCAAGGCTTATAAAACATTTTTCTCTTTTTAAATTGTTTTCCTTGAAAGTGTGACTCACCTCTACATAATCCATCCTATTATTTTAAGATGTTCATCCATTGGCCTTATAAAATAACATTTTTCAATCCCCTTTGGAAAAATCCATGGGCAAAAACCATGGGTTGGTTGGTGGTTTTGATTATTTTAAGGTGAGGTGTCCCAAACCTAAATAATAAAGAATTCCCTCTCTTTTACTATTTAAACCCACCCAAGCTACCACTTCCTCTTCACTCAAAGCCTTCAGAGTTCGACCAAACCTTTCCCACATCTCTCTATAATCCTCCCAAGGTTCCCCAAGCTTCCAAGAATCCTCTCTCAAGCCTCTCCCAAACCTTTGGGATCACACTTCCAAGTAAGGGATTTCTTCCTTTCTCATTTTTGTCAAATTTTCTTTAAGTTGTTATGCCCTTTTTTCATTACAAATGTTTGGGTATGAATTATTACCTTCCCTATACTGCCCTCTTTATGTTTGGATGATGGGATACCCCCTTATGTCTCATTAATGTGTCACATGTACACCTATTACCATACTGACATTCCGTTAGGGATTTCTCTCTCTTATTTTACATCCAAATAATTCTTTTGTATTATGCATCTAAATTATATTATATTTGTTGGGACATGTATCTATATGACCCCCTTACTGTCAATTTCATGTAAATATGATGATATGCCCCTTTCTCTCTCATCAACCATTTTTATGAGTTCTTATTTAATGTCATTATGCTTCCAAAATTGCACTACTATTTTCCAAGCCAATGTCATTGTGTAGTGAATACCATTCCCATTTATCTATCAAGGGTATTCACCTTTATGCACATTTAATTATTGATTATAATTCTTCATGTATGTATTCCACATCCCATTATCATGGAATAAATGATAATTATTGATTTCATATTGTATGATCTGTGTGGCACACTTATGCATGAAATGAAATGTTTAAGAAAGGGTGCGCCCTGATAGCGCTCCAATCATTGGGGAAAGTATAGTATCATGATACGTTATGTGCAATGAGTGTTGACTCATGCAAATTCAAGTTCAATGAGGGTTTACTCATGCTTCATGTGCAATGAGGGTTTACTCATGCTCTATGTGCAATGATCATTGGCTCGTGTTAATTCCAAGTTTAGTGTTGTTGCCACATTTCCATGTTATGATTATCATGATTTATCATGACTTTATGTTCATATTTAACTATTTATCCATTGATATGCCTATTGTCTAATGTGTATTGTATTCCCCATTTTATTCCATGTTTATTCCCTTACTGGTCTTCATAGCTCACCCTTTTCTTATGCATGTCCTCAGGTTATCCCATGCAATGATAAGTACGAGGGAATGTAGTGGTCATGTAAAGGAAGTTTTCAATAAGATTTTGTATTTAATGTTTTAAGTTGTTATGTAATGTTCCTAATCCCCAAAGACACTATACCTCTTGATCTTTCTTGTTGTATCAAGTGAAGAGTTTATGTAATAAATCATGTTTTAGTGTGTAATAAAAAACAGGGTTGTTATTGTTGGTATCAGAGGATAGGTTTTGTTATTTTTGGAATTTAGATTATAAAATGTTAATAAATCCATAGATACAAGACTAAGTATAATAAAAATGTCCCTAAGTTTTTTTGGTTATTGAGTAAGTGGTTTATCAAGGAAATACATCACTGCTTGGATACGAGCAGGTAGAGGCAGCTCTAGCAGAGATGTTCCTAGGGGTGAAAACCTCAACAAGGAGTTTCGGGCTTGACCTGGGGTATCCAGGTACATGACAATGGGCCTTGTTGAACTCTTGGTTATGACACTCCTGGGGGATATGCTTTGGTAAATTCATAATCTTAGTATGAACCCTTATTAATAGAATTAAAAAAATGCCCCTAAAAATATATGTTATAAAGTAGATCATGAATAGCATAGATTGAAGCCTATGGATTCGTATGTTAAGGAAATAAAAGTTATTTATAAGTCATCAGTTTTGTCCCTGGATTACCCTTTATGTGTTACCCCTAAATTTCCTTTTATTCCATACAATGTCCAGTAATAGGAGGAATCGGGCTAACAACCAATGTGAAGAACAATGTGATGATTGTGCTAATGAGGTACCCAATCCGATGGAAGAAGGAATTGTGAAATTTATCATGATTATCTCTTAGTTAACTCAAGATTTTAATAGAAACATATTTCAATAGGAACGTTCACCCCCCCCCCCCAAGAAAGAATAATTCACTATCAAGAGCTTCATGAGACAAAGACCTCATACTTTTAATGGATCATATGATCCCTCAATCGCCGAACAATGGATCAACTCCATTGAAAAGATCTTCTCCATACTTCAATTTTCTGAAGATGAGAAGTTTCTTCTATCTTCTTATCATAAGGAAGGTTAAGCCGATCAATGGTGGACATTGATAAAAAATACGAAGCCTGAGGAGGTGATCGAGGTGTTGGAATGGAAGGATTTCCGAAAGATGTTTTTTGATAAATATTTTCCATTCACCCTCCGACTTAAGATGGAAAGGGAATTCCTTTCCTGAAAGAAAAAAATGATGATTTTGTTGGAGCGTATGAGGAAAACATCACAAGGCTTGAAATATACACCTTTGGCCTTGTCTTTACCCCCTAATTGAAGGTTAACCGCTTCTTTGGTGGGATGAAACCTAGCCTGCGGAAAGCATGGCAATCCGTGACTTAGATAGCCATGAGGAAATTGTCCTATGTGCCCTCAAGGTCAAAATAGAGATCAGATAATCTCAAGGGTATCATGGGATTAAGAAGTTTAAGGTGTACTTAAATAATGGAGGTCTGATGGATAAATCCAATGGTTCTAAGAAGATCCAGCACCCCACTTGCCAAAGGTGCAGAAAGAAGCACCCTGGAAATTTCCTGAAGGGGATGAGGAAATGCTTTAGGTGTGGATAAGAAGGGAACCTGGCTATTAACTGTTGAAAGGAAATCATTGTAGCTACTATAGAGGTGAGGAAGACTCTTTTCAACTCTCAATGCGTTTTTTATTTCTTCAACTGCAAAGAACCAGGGCATCTTGCAAATCAGTTCTATAATCCAAGGGTATTTGGACGCAACCAACAACCTCCAAGGCAGCAAGGGTGAGATTTTTTCATCACTATTGATGAAGTGAACCTTGAAAAATAAGTAATGATAGGTATGCTAGTTATTCATTCAAGAATAGAAAACGTACTTTTTGGTTATGTTTCTACGCATTATTTTATATCCTGAAAGTTTAGTAGAACAATCCCAGAACCACAAAAAATCATGGAAGTGAAGATGTCGGTGAGTACGGAAAATGGGGAAATCATTGAATCGGATAAATACAACACCTCCCCTATCATAATATTTGGATTTAATTTCTCATTGAACCTCGTCATACTCCCTCTGGTGGAATTATATGTAATTCTTGGCATGTATTGGCCTTCCTTATATAGAGCCAACATAAATTTCCATGAGAGGGAAATCACTCTCCATGTGGAGAATCGACCCCCGATTCTATACAAGTGAAATAAGGAAGATAAATCTTCTTTATCTCCATTATCTCAAGCGTGGATATTACTGCCCTATGAGAATTTGTATATGGCTCAGATGATTGAGTCGAAGGAGGAAACCATCTTTGAAGACATGCCTATTGTGAGGGAATTCACTAAAGTGTTTTCCGAGGAATTTTCTGGTCTTCCTCTTAGAAGAGATGTTGAATTCTTAATTGATCTTATACCTGGGGTGTTTGCAACATCCAAGACTCTATATAGAATGGTTTTTGTGGAGCTTGAGGAGCTTAAGAAACAACTACAAGAGAATCTGGATAAAGGATTTATATTCCCAAGTGCTTCACCATGGTGTGCACTAGTTCTCTTCGTCAAGAAGAAGGATGGGTCAATGAGCCTCTACATCGATTACTGTGAACTTAAAAAATCACAATAAAGAACAATTATCCTCTCCCATGAATTGATGAATTGTTTGATCAGCTACATGGAGTACAATACTTCTCCAAGGTGGATTTTCGATCAGGATATTATCAAGTAAGGGTGAAGAAGGAAGATATCCCAAATACTGATTTTCGTACAAGATATGGGCACTATGAATTCATAGTAATGCCTTTCGAACTCACTAATGCTCTAGAAATCTTCATGGAAATGATGAATAGAGTCTTTATGGATTACCTCGACAAATTTGTGGTAGTTTTTATAGATGACATTATGATATACTCCAAAACCAAGGTGGATCATGAGGAGCATCTAAGAACTGTACTAGAGAACTTGTGGAATGAGAAGCTCTATGCAAAGTACAGCAAGTGTGAGTTCTAGTTGAATGAGGTCTCATTCTTCGGAAATATTATCACAGAAATGGGATATCTAATGATCCCTCCAAAACAGATGCAATTGAGGGATGGTTGAGTCCAACATCTGTAACAGATATCTGTTGCTTCTTAGGGTTAGCTAGATATTATCGACGATTTCTGAGAAAAATCACACAATTGTCCAACCCTCTTACCAAGCCAACTCATAAGGGAGAAAATTTTTCTTGGAGTGATTAATGTAAATAAATATTCATGGAGTTAAAAATAAGGCTTATCACTAAGACTGTGCTAACTTTACCCACAAGTATAGAATTTTGTGTGGTATTCAGTGATGCATCGAAGAAGGGTCTGGGTTGTGTGTTGATGAAAAATGACAAATTCGTTCCCTATTCTTCAAGGAAGTTGAAATTTCATGATAATAATTATCCAATACATGATTTTGAGTTGATTGTGGTGATCTTCACTTTAAAATTTTGGTGGCATTATCTCTTTGGGGAGAAGTTCAAAATATATATGAACCAGAAAAGCCTCAAGTATATATTCACACAGAAAGATTTGAACATGTGCCAATGAAGATGGTTAGAGCTGATCAAAGACTATGACTGCTTAATCCATTACCACCCTGTGAAAGAGAACAAGGTGGTGGATTCTCTAAGTACAAGGGGTCCAGCTATTTTATCACTAATGGGAATTTATAAGGATCCAATATTCTTAGATTTGATGAAGATGGACATGGGAATCATAAAGAAGGGAACATCATCAATCCTTTCACAAATTATTTCTCAACTGTATCTTTTGGAAAGGTTAGAGGATTCTCAAAGGGATGATATGGGAATTAAGAAGAAAGTGGAATCAATTAGAAGATGTAAATCCTCATAGTTCAATGTTAATGAAAATGGAATTATGAGATTTGGGAAAATACTATGTGTTCGATCAAGTTCAGAGCTGAATAAAGAACTTTTGTATGATGCACATAGTTCAAATTTCTTTATTCACCTAGGAAACACAAAGATGTATCAAGATCTCTGAGTGCATTATTTGTGGGATGATATGAAGAAGGAGATCGTTGAGTATACATCAAAGTGCCTAGTGTGTCATTAAGTGAAGGCAGAGAGGCATAATCCTAAGGGGATAATGCAACCATTTCCCAAACCAGTATAGAAATGGGAGAACATCACCATGGACTTTGTCACCAGACTTACAAAGACATCCAAAGGAAACAATGAAATCTAGGTTGTTGTGGATCATATTACAAAGACTACTCACTTTATTGAAATTCAGGAGGATTTCTCGTTGGGTCAAATTTCACGGATATATATCAGGGAAGTGGTACGGTTGCATGGAGTACCACTATCTATTGTATCTGATTGAGATCCAGGATTCAACTCTATGTTTTAGAAGAGTCTTAAATATTCTCTGGATACTGAGCTGATCTTCCGTACAGCTTATCATCCTCAAACTGATGGCCAATCTGAGCGGACTATCAAAACACTTGAGGATATGTTGATAGCATGCTCAATGGACTTTAAAGGAGGATGAGATCAACATCTTCTTCTAGTTAAATTCTCCTATAAAACAATTTTCACTCAAGCATCAAAATGGCAGCTTATGAAGCTACGTATGGGAAGAGGTGCAGAATGCTGGCATGTTGGGATGAAGTCGATGAGCGTAAGCTGCTAGGACAAGAAATGGTTGAAAAAATTGTGGAGAAGGTGAAAACCATTCAACAGCATATCAAGACAGCCGAGAGTTGACAAAAGAGTTATGAAGATAACCATCGATGATACCTTGAGTTTAAATTTGGATACATGGTATTTCTTTGAATATCTCTGTTGAATAAGGTCATCAGGTTTGGAAAGAAAGGGAAGTTAAGTCCAAGGTATATTGGCCCCTTCAAGATTCTTGATCATGTCGGGGTTGTGGCATATTGACTAGCACTTCCACCTACCATGGAATAATTACATGATGTCTTTTATGTATCCCTCTTAAGTAAATACATACTGGACCATTCAAATATACTTTCTTCATAGGTAGTATAGCTAGAGGATGATCTTTCTTATGAGGGAACCAGTAAATATCTTAGATCATAGAGAAACAGTTCTATGAAATAAAATAATGCCCCTCATCAAGGTGTTGTGGAAAAACCACAAGTTTGAATAATTGATGGAGGAATTGGAGGAAGTGATGAATAAGAGTTACCCACATCTGTTTTAGTGTGGGAAAAGGAAATTTTGGGGGTGAAATTTCTTAAGGGGGGAAGATTGTAACGATGAAAACTATCTTAATGAAAATTCCTCTTGATCTGATTAAATGTCTCATTTTTTAAATTTTTTATATAAATGTAAAATTCATTGTTTTTATGTTTTTTTATTTTAAAATACCATTAAGAATTGTGATCGTTGCTAATATAGTCGTTGAATAGTGATCACATGATTATTATAAATATAGGGCTTTAACAAATCTAATTTACTCAGACAAAGGAAGTGATGGACTCATCCAGTAGACTTTCCCCATATGAAGCCCATTTTCTAGAGTTCGGAAAGGATGTGGCATCATTGGGATTCTCTCTTGACCAAGCCCAAGTCTAGCTTGAACACGTTAAGTTTGAGCAGAACTGAATATGGGAGAAGTGAAAGTTAATAGATATTACCACCAGAGTGATGTTATCTGAGCCACCCCAAGAGTCTTTCACCATCCCACACCTTACCCCTTGGTATTATGAGGGTGTTATAAGGGTTTATGTAACAATACCTTAGCACTATGATATGTTCATTATTTTTGTACAAATAATGTGCATTCATTTTATTATTGTTACTTTGTAAATATTTTTTAAAACACAAATAGTATTTTTAGTTAATATTCAACAAAGAAATGAATTTTGATGAATTAATGGATTTTCGAATTAAATAATATTTTAATAAATTATTATTATTATATTAATTTTTATTAAATATAAATTATCGTATAATTTTATGAAGGCAATTGTAATTTTTATTAAGGTTTGAAAGCTATTTTTGTCAAAACCCTCGAATTATCGATAAATATAGAGTTTTATTTTAAAAGTAAATAATCACATATTTAGAAAATTATTTATATATAATGGATATTATATTCGGAATCAGGATATCAAAATTATCCAATGGTGAATTTTTCATAATTTTCTGAGAAAGTCTAATTTTTGGGTAAAAATTAAATATCGTTTAAATATATAATGTGTTTTATGACATCATAATGACCCAATAGTGATGTAATAAAACACTATAAACATTTTTTTCAGACAATATATTTTTTACCATTAAAATAATGTAATTTTGGATTTGTTTTATTTATTTTACAAACCTTTGGTGGACCCTTCAAGGCTTATAAAACTTTTTGTCTTTTTAAATTGTTTTCCTAGAGAGTGTGACCAACCTCCACATAAGCCACCTTATTATTTTAAGAATTTCGTCCATTGGCCTTATAAAATATTGTTTTCCACTCCCATTTGGAAAAAACCATGGTCAAAACCCATGGGTTGGTTTATGGTTTTGATTAGTTTAATGTGAGGTGTCCCAAACCTAAATAATAAAGAATTCCCTCTCCTTTCCTATATAAACCCACCCAAGCTCCCGCTTTCTCTTCACTCAAAGATTTTGGAGTTAGATAAACCCCTAACCTCATCTATCTATAATCTTCATATGTTTCTCCAATATCTCAAGAGGCCTCTCTCAAGACTCTCCCAAGCCTTTGGGATCACACTTCCAAGTAATGGATTTCTTCCTTTCTCATTTTTTGTCAAATTTTCTATAAGTTGTTATGACTTTTTTTTATTAAAATTGTTGGGGTATGATTTCACACCGACCCCATAATTCCCTATTTATGTTTTGATTATGGGATACCCTCTTATCTCTCATTAATTTGTCACATGTACACCTGTTACCATGCCGAAATTCTATGAGGTATCTCTCTCTTCTCTTTTACATCCAAGTAATTCTTTTGTATTATGCATCTAAATTCCATTATGTTTGTTGGGACATGTATCTATATGATGCCCTTACTGTCCATTTCATGTAACTATGATGATACATCTCTTTATCTCTCATCAACCATTTTTTATGAGTTCTTATTTCATGTCGTTATGCTACAGAAATTTCACTACGATTTTCCAATTCAATGCCATTGTGTAGTGAATACCATGCCCATTTATCTATCAAGGGTATTCACCTTTATGAACATTTACTTATTGATTATAAAGCTTCATTTATGTATTCCAAGTCCCATTATTGTGTAATAAATGATGATGATTTATTTCATGTTGTATGATTTATGTGGCACACTTATGCATTAAATGAAATGATTAAGAAAGGGTGTGCCCTGATAGTGCTCCAATGCATTGGGTAAAGTATAGTATCAGGATACATCATATGCAATGAGTGTTGACTCATTCTAATTCAAGTGAAATGAGGTTTTACTCGTGCTTCATGTGGAATGAGGGTTTACTCATGCTCTGTCACGAGCCGTCCTCGAGGCCCGGGCCATGACTACCCCAATCCCAGCTTCCATAGGCCAGGGGCTGGCAACTAGCACCAAAACGTAATTCCCGGTAAAAAGGGCGGCTTGGCCGTAACGGCCGAGCGAAGAGGGGGCGGACCGCACCCCGGCCGGGCTGGGCCGCGCCTAGGCCGGGCGGGGCTGCGCCAACCGGGCCACGCCCAAGCGGGCTGGGCACGGACCCATTTCGGGTCGACCCGGTTCAGGCCGACCCTGGGGGTATCGGGTCGGGTCGGACCGGGCCCGAACCCCCTAATTCCGGACCTCTCCCGATCTTTTCTCATAAATTGGGCTTCAGACCTCCGATCGACACACTGGCAGCTGCGATACAATCCTTGGATCGAGACGGTCGTTTCGGTATATTACACTCAAGGTTTCGGAGAACTTTGGGTTCGGCCGGGTTAGTACGTACACGAAACCAACTAAGCCCTCGCAGCAGAAATGCTTATAACTTGAGCTCCGGACATCCGATTGACATGCCGTCGACTTTGATGGATTCCTATTAGTGAGACGGACCTTTTTTCTTACTCTGCTCGAGGTTTGGACGCAGTTGGAGTATGGTCGGGTTGGTTTTGACTTAAACACCAACCGGGCCCCTAGGACGAAAAAGCCAATAATTCTAAGACCGGGCGTCCGATTGACGCGCCGTCTATGACGTTGAGTTCCTGTTGACAATACGAAACTTTTGGATACATCAACTCTGGTCTATGTGTCAGTTGATATATCAGCCCCTTGGCTCGTGGAGCAGACCCTCCTGAACGAGGTTGTTGTGTGCAGGAACCTTAGAGCTGGTTGCGACTATGACGACGATGATGACTGTACAGAAATCCTCCGTGGATTCGAAGGTGACGACTACAGCACTCAGCGATCCTACATGGATCAGTGCTACCGATCTTGTGTGGGTCAGAGCCTGTGTGGGTCAGCGCTCAGCGGTCCTGTGTGGGCCAGCTCCTACAGATCCTGTGTGGGTCCGATCCTGTGTGGGTCATTGCGGGGGTTAGTACCTATCGATCCTTTGTGGGTCATTGCAGGGGTTAGTACCTATCGATCCTTTGTATGTCATTGAGGGGGTTAGTACCTATCAATCCTATGTGGGTCTGACGGCTTAGATGAATTAGTGGCTACATCTGATCATCTCTATCGTCATACGAAGAAGTATACCTGTGTGAGCTGAATCTTGACATTCAATCATCATCTTCGATATGATTGACTTGCTTTCCTATGTGGATTTTGTCGTGCTATCCTGTGTGGACATGATCGAATTTGGGATCGGATGTTGGAGCCGAACTGGAATTGATAACTTAGGTATATGTATGGGATTATACCTAAGTTGTGTCGGATGTTACTTCATGATTGTATCTTTCTTTTGTGGATTATCCTTTGTGGATTCTGGGAGACCTTCAGGGGTCTTGGGGTCCCTACTGAGTAGCTTATACTCACCCCTGCATGGGTTATGCCCGCACTACGTTGTGTTGGTTGCAGACGACGGAGAGCGCTGATCGTGTTGAGGCTTGTTGAGAGAGACGGTACCAAGAGGTGGACCACTGGGCGGGACGTACATGGAGTGGACGGCTGGACCCGAGGAGCTCTGGAGGCTATCTGTACCCACCCTTCAGGTGGGACTTCCAGTGGACGGATCGACGTTGCAGCTTTACTTTTTAGTTGATGTACTCCCTTTTTCAGTTGTACTTTACTTTCAGTTTGGGTTTGTATTCTGGCCCGCTTACTTTTCCACACCTACTGTTTTACCCGGTTTTTACTTAGTGTTTACTTCTGCTTTCCTTCTCTATGGTGTTTGTTTACTTTATAAAATTCAATACCTACCCTTTTTACCGAGAATTACGCCTTGGTGCTAGTTGCCAGCCGCTGGCCTATGGAAGGCGGGCTTGGGGTAGTCACGACACGGGCCTCGAGGATGGGTCGTGACAAAGGAAAAGGGTCGACCGTGGCGGTCCGTAGAGAGCAGGAGAATGAGGCAGAGGAGCTGCCTGAGCAGCAGGTGGTGGGCGTCATGTCGTGGAGAAAGGATTCGTCGGCGTCGCGTCATCGATCCCCGAGGACTCGGGGCCTGTGTCGTGACTACCCCAAGCCCGACTTCCATAGGCCAGGGGCTGGAGACTAGCACCAAGGTGTAATTCCCGGTATAAAGGGAAGGAATTACCTTTTGTAAAGTAAACAAACACCACAGAGCAGGCAAGCAGAAGTAAACACTAAGTAAAAACTGGGTACAACAGTAAGTGCAGAAAAGTAAGTGGGCCAGAATACAAACCCAAACTGAAAGTAAAGTACAACTGAAAAAGGGAGTACAACAACTGAAAAGTAAAGTTGCAACGTCGAGTCATCCACTGGAAGTCCCACCTGAAGGGTGGGTACAGATAGCCTCCACAGCTCCTCGGGTCCAGCTGTCTGCTCCGTGTACGTTCTGCCCAGTGGTCCACCTCCAGGTACTGTCTCTCCCTACAAGCCTCAACATGATCAGCGTTGTCTGTCGTCTGCAACCAACACAACGTAGTGCAGGCATAGCCCGTGCAAGGGTGAGTATAACGTACTCAGTAGGGACCTCGAGATCCCCGAAGGTCTCCCAAAATCCACAATGGATAATCCACAAGTGCAATATAAAATCAAGAAGTAACATCTGACACTACTTAGGTATATGCCCATACATATACCTAAGTTATTAATTCCAGTTTGGCTCCAACATCCGAGACCATATTCGATCACGTCCACACAGGATAGCACAACACAATCCACATAGGAAAGCAAGTCAATCATATCAAAGATGATGATTGAAAGTCAAGATTCAGCTCACACAGGTATACTTCTTCGTATGATGATAGAGATGATCAGATGTAGCCACTGATTCATCTAATCCGTCGGACCCACACAGGATCGATAGGTACTAACCCCCACAATGACCCACAAATGATCGATAGGTATTAACCCCCACAATGACCCACAAAGGATCGATAGGTACTAACCCTCGCAATGACCCACACAGGATCGGACCCACACAGGACATGTAGGCGCTGGCCCACAGAGGACCGCTGAGCGCTGACACACACAGGATCTAACCCACACAGGATCGGTAGCACTGATCCACGTAGGATCACTGAGTGTTGTAGTCATCGTCGTCAAATCCATGGAGGATTTCTGTACAGTCGTCATCGTCGTCACATTCGCATCCATCTCTAGGGTTCCCGCACACAGCAAGCTCGTTCGGGAGTGTCCGCTTCACGAGCCGAGGGGATGATACATAAACTGACACATAGTCTGGAGTTGATGTATCAAAAAGTTCCGTATCGTCAACAGGAACTCAACGTCACATACGGCGCGTCAATCGGACGCCCGGTCTGAGAATTATTGGCTTTTTTCGTCCGAGGGGCACAGTTGGTTTTTAAGTCAAAAACAACCCGATTGTACTCAAACTGCATAAAACCCTTGAGCGGAGTAATCCAAAAGGTCTGTCTCACTAAGAGGAATCCATCAAAGTTGACGGCACGTCAATCGGACGTCCGGAGCTCAAGTTATAAGTGTTTCTGCTCCGAGGGCCCAGTTGGTTTCGTGTACGAACCAACCCGGCCAAACCCAAAGTTCTCCGAAACCTTGAGTGTAATATACCAAAACGACCGACTCGATCCAAGGATTGCATTGCAGCTAACGGTGTGTCGATTGGAGATCTGCAGCCCAGGTTATGGGAAAAATACAGTGAGAGGTCCGGAATTAGGGGGTTCGGGCCCGGTCCGACCCGGCCCGATACCCCCAGGGTCGGCCCGAACTGGGTCCGGGTCTGGCCCTCTTGGGCGTGGCCCAGCCCGACCCGGCCTGGGTAGCCTGGGCTAGCGCGCTGGCACGGCCAACGGCCAGGCGGCTCGGCCGTAATGGCCGAGCGAAGAGGGGGTGGGCGCGCGCTGCCCCCCGCGTAGAGAAACTGTGGCCCCCTCATGGGGGGCCGCACTTGATGGCCGACCAAGGGTTATGAACCCCCGGTTTTCCCCCCCTAACCAGTCGGCCGACTGCTACCACCACGGGACCAGTGCAGGCCGGTCCCCCTGCTCCGACACCGGTGGCCCAGAACCGGCCGTCGGTCCCTGCTCCGTCGCGGCCTAAGTCGCGGCCTTGATCCGTCCGGCGCTGCGCGACAGCACCTCGCCCCTCCACCATGGCCCCACTCTGACCACGGTGTCTTCGTGATTCTCTGGCGCGGTGTGACAGCGTCGTTCCTTGTTCGTCTTCATCGGCGCAGTGCGATGCCGTCGTGCACCCTTGCCGCACGATCCCGAGCGGTGCGACGGCACCGCGCCAACTCTGTTCCAAACCACAACAAGGTCATGCAACAGAATTAAGGGAGGAGGGTCAGTCGTGTTTGTGAATTATGGCACCCTCCCATTAATCAATATCAAGCGGCTATGATTAAGGAAGAACTTTCGAAAATTCATGAACAAAACAACAACAATGAAACCCCTACCTCGTCGAATTCGTTGAGTGGGGATTCGTCGCAGAATTAACCGTCGCAGAAGCGCTTATAACTTATGCTTCGGACGTCCGATTAATGTGAAGTTGACTTTGTTGGATTCATCTTGATGAGTTGGAACATTTGGAACACTTCTCCTAAGGTTTGGACACAGTTGGATAGTGGTCGGGTTAGATTGAACCCGAAATCCAACCGAGCCCCTAGAACGAAAAAGCGGATAACTTTCAGACCGGACGTCCATTTGACGAACCGTCAACAGCGTTGGTGATCACGTTGAGAAACGGTCCCTATGAGTATACCCTATGAGATTTTGGTGTACAGTTAAGATACAGTCGGGTTGGTTCACATACGAAACCAACCGGGCCCCTGGGATGAAAAGGCTAATAACTCACTGACCGGGCGTCCGATTGACGCGCCTTCTGTTGGGTTGAGACCCCTATGACGAGGCGGTCCTTTGAGATACTTCTTCGTGGGACTTTGTGATACTTGGAGTATCAACCTATAGCTCATGGAGAGGACCCTTTAAAAGATGAGCGTATGGAGTATAGAGACGAGCGTACGGAGTACGGAGACGACCGTACGGTGTACGGAGACGAGCGTACAGAGTATAGAGACGAGCGTACGGAGTACAGAGACCGTGTAGCTGGATGAGACCTAATGACTGCTTTTAGGATTCGATTTAGAGTGACTTGCATAGCCCTATGGGGAGCACTACATTGTGAGGTGGCAGACCCATGTCGGAGGAGCACTAATTTGTGAGGTGGTAGACCCGCAGTACTCGACAAGAGGAGTACCTCTATAGGCTATGAGGGGGAGAACTACTATGTGAGGTGGCAGACCCATGGCGGAGAAGCACTACATTGTGAGGTGGAAGACCCGCGGTACTCGATAGGAGGAGTACCTCAGCAGTCTTAGGTTAGTGAGCATTACTTCGGAGTCGTGAAAGGATCATTATACTCGTCAGAGATGGAGATCTTCAGCAGTTACGGTTTCGATAATGAAAATCCCGGTTTGAGCTGAGTCTATTACCATTGTGTTTACCTCATGATTGAGATGGGTCACTTGATAACTTAGGTATATGTATGGGCATATATCTAGGTAGTGGTTATCTGTTGATTTCATATCCTTTGTGTTTCCTCATGATTGAGATGGGTTACTTGATAACTTAGGTATAAGTATGGTCTTATACCTAAGTAAGGGTTATCTATTGAGATCCTTCTTTGTGGTTATCCTTGTTGGATTTAGTGAGACCTTGAGAGTCTCGGGGTCCCTACTGAATATCGTTTACTCACCCATGCACGAGTTATGCCTGCACCTCGTTGTGTTAGTTGCAGATGACGGGCAGTGCTGACAGAGGCCAAGTGTTCGAGGACTAGACGGTACCCGGAGGTGGACCACACGACAAGTCAGTATCCGGCGGTGGACTTCACGACGAGACGATACTCGGAGGAGGTTGACAGGTGAGAGCGTTGTGGATTCTATCTGTACTTACCCTTCAGGTATGATCCGTGGTGGATGATCCAGGAGTTGTGCTATCTGTACCTACCCTTTAGGTAGGATGTGAGGAGGACAACCCAGGAGCTGCTTCTATTCTTCTAGTTGTTTGTCTTTTCTGTTGTACTTTCGTTCGGTTGTAGCTGTACATTCAGTTCGGTTTGTATTCTGGCCCACTTTCTTTTCAGCACTTTCTTTTGTACTTAGTGTATTACTTTCACTTGTACTCTATGATGTTTTGTTTTCTATTATAAAGGAAATTCCTTCCCAATTATCAGAATTTATGCCTTTGCTGCTAGTTTCCAGCCCCTGGCCTATGGAAGGCAGGATTGGGGTAGTCACGGCACGGGCCCCGAGGAGCAGCAGACGGTTGAGGGACCACCCAGGAAGAGGTAGAGGGTCGACTGTGGCGGTCCGCAGGGAGCAGGAGGATGAGGAAGAGGAGCTAGCCGAGCAGTAGGTGGTGGGCAACGCATTGAGGCTCTACCAACACCACCACCAGGAGGCCCACCCCAACCACAGGTAGCTGGCGGATAGAGACAGGCACAACTCCATGTAGCCGAGGCCTATGACCACAGTGCGCCTGAGATGATTCGAGGTAATATCTATATCTATTCCACCCTTGTTTCAGTTCTTATTGACATAGGAGTGAGTCATTATTTCATAGCCGCTGCCCTTGTTCAGAGCTTGGAGATTCCGATCGAGTCGTTGGCTCGATCCTTACGGCTAGAGACTCCTACGGGAGCAGACTCGACGATTATGCACTGGTGCCGGCAGTGTGAGCTTACTCTAGGAGGCGAGAGCTTCGGCTGGGATCTTCTTGTAGCGGCATCGAGGCCTTACGATGTCATCCTGGGCATGGATTGGTTATCTACAATCCATGCTCGGATCGACTGTATTAGATGCAAGGTGCGGTGTGTACGCACCGACGGGAGGAGGTTCACCTTCACCGGCCAGAAGGGAGCCTTTGTAGCACAGGATGGACACTCGTAGAGGATATGATAGCCCATTAATCATCAGTTGGCTAGCCTCATCCTAGGAGAATTTGACGTGCGGAGTCCTAGTTTTCCTGCAGTGGTGGATCAGTATGTGGACGTTTTTCCTGAAGACGTTCCAAGACTACCTCCTCGTAGAGAGGTAGACTTTTATATTGAACTGTACCCCAGGACAGCCCCGATATCCACTCCAGCATATCGGATGGCCCCTGCTGAGCTTCAAGAGCTATGGGTACAGTTGGAGGACTTGCAGGGAAAGGGATTCATCCGACCCAGTGTTTCACCCTAGGCTTCCCCGATATTGTTCTCAAAAAGGCGGATGGGAGCTTGTGACTTTTTGTTGACTATCGTCGCCGGAACCAGGTGATAGTGAGGAACAAGTATCCGCTACCGTGGATTGATGACCTCTTCGATCAGATCAAGGGAGCACGGTGCTTCTCGAAGATAGACCTCAGGTCAGGCTATCATCAGCTCAGAGTTCGGGATGAGGACGTGAAGAAGACGGCCTTCAGATGTCAGTATGGCCACTATGAGTTCTAGGTTATGCCTTTCATCATAACCAATGATCCAGCAGTGCTCATGGGCCTCATGAACAGGATATTTCAGCCATACCTTGATCGGTTTGTCATGGTCTTCATTGACGACATTTTGATATACTCGACCACTGAGGAGGAGCACGCCTACCACTTACGGGTTGTACTAGACACACTCTGAGAGCACCATCTTTATGAAAAACTCTCGAAGTGTTAGTTCTGGATACGTGAGGTCCACTTCTTAGGACATGTCATCTCTGAGGCGGGAGTTTCGGTGGATCCTGCGAAGATCGAGGCAGTGCTAGCATGGGAGCCACCCAGGAGCGTTAGAGAGGTACGATGTTTCTTGGGACTAGATGGATACTACTGAAGATTTGTGGTAGACTTCTCCAAAGTTGCGGAACCACTCTCAGCTTTGACGAAGAAGGGGAAACCCTTTGTGTGGTCAGACAGATGTCAGTGGAGCTTCCAGGAGCTGAGACAGAGATTGACCAGCGCGCCTATTTTGAGGTTGCTGGAGGAGGGAGTAAGGTACGTAGTTTACTGCGATGCATCAGGGACCGGACTCGGATGTGTCCTGATGCAGGATTGGGTCGTGATTGCCTATGGATCACGTCAGTTGAGGCAGCATGAGAAGAGATATGCTACCCATGACCTGGAGTTAGCAGTAGTGGTCTTCGCTCTGAATATGTGGCGACACTATCTGATGGGCGAGTGCTTTACAGTCTATTCTGACCATCAGAGTCTTAGGTACAACTTATCGTAGAAGGACATAAACCTGAGACAGTGGTGATGGATCGAGTTCCTCCAGGACTATGACTTTGAGATAGTCTATACTCCTGGAAAGGGGAAGGTAGTAGCTGATGCCCTCAATAGGAGGATGAGCATTCAGCTACTTGGGGAGGCGACAGAGCAGCTAGCCGCTTTGCAAATATCCATCATGGATAGAGATGGAGCAGCCTTACTTCAGTAACTCACAGTCACTCCTCCACTACTATAGAGGGTCAGAGAGGAACAGCGTGGGGACGCCGACTGTGAGACGCGTCGTGCACAGATATCCTCAGTACAGGCACCTGATGGTTTCTCTTTAGGGGGAGAGCACGACGTCCTTTTCAGAGGACGTATCTTGGTACCAGTTTCTTTACGGGAGGAGGTTCTAAGAGAGTTTCACACTTCCCCTTTGGCGGTACATCCTGGAGTGGAGAAGATGTACCAGGATCTCAGACAACATCATTGGTGGTCGGGCATGAAGAAGGTTGTGGTAGAGTTCGTTTCTCGATGCCTCACCTACCAGCAGGTGAAGGCAGATCACCAGGTACCAGCAGGCTTGGTACATCCCTTGGAGGTCCCAGAGTGGAAGTGGGACAGAATATCTATGGACTTCATGACTGTACTTCCACGCACTTCCAGAGGTCATGACTCCATTTGGGTGATTGTCGACCGACTCACCATGTTGGCTCACTTCTTACCTATCAGAGAGCATGGCTCAGTGGGGAGCTTGGGAAGTCTCTACGTTCAGGAGATTGTACGGCTTCATGGTGTTCCATCATCTATCGTCTCCGATCAAGATGCTAGCTTTACTTCCCGGCTTTAGAAGGGGTTGCGGGAGGCATTCGGGACGCATCTACGTCTGAGCACCGCCTTTCACCCTCAGACGGATGGTCAGACGGAGAGGACCATTCAGACTCTTGAGGACATGCTCCGCGCATGTGTCCTAGACTTTGGACGCAACTAGGAGGACCACCTACCCTTGGTGGAGTTTGCGTACAACAACAGCTACCACTCCACCATCGGGATGCCACCATACGAGGCGTTGTACGATCGACCTTGCAGATCACCGTTGTGCTAGACAGACCCTGGGGAGTCATCAATTGTGGGACCAAAGATGGTCTAAGCCACGACAGAGAAGGTCTAGTTCATCTAGGAGTGGATAAGGACAGCTCAGAGCCGGCAGAAGTCTTATGATGACAGGAGGCGGGGGCCACTAGAGTTCGGGGATGGCGACCACGTCTTCTTGTGGGTCTCACCTCGACGTGGATTATGGAGATCTGGCCAGGGCGGAAAGTTGTCTCCATGCTTCATCGGACCATTCCAGGTCCTTAGCAGGATTGGAAAAGTGGGTTATCGCCTGACTCTAGCACCTTAGTTGCACCGGGTGCATGACGTCTTCCACATATCTTAGCTGAGGAGATACGTGCACGACCCGACACATATCATTGACCATGGGGAGCAGGACGTAGACGATGGGGTGACTTTTGCGGAGGTCCAAGTAGAGATCGAGGATCAATAGTAGCGGGTCCTACGTGGAAGATCTATTCCTCTAGTGCGCATCATATTGAAGCACAGGAACCTCAAGGAGAGCACCTGGGAGCGGGAGGCTCATATGCGTGCTCAGTACCCACATTTGTTTCCCTAGTTTATGATGTATCTTTACGGGGACGTAAATCCCTGAGGTGGGAGTAATGTAAAGACCCATAAAATTCAAGGAATTTTTTTTAATTTTCTTGGTAATTTTACAAGAACGTAGTTTCTGACGGAACCTGATTCTGAGGCCCGGTGTGCCCGGAATATTTTTCCAAAATTTAGCTCGGGTACGTTCAGTGAATGAACGAGCGGGGTTTTCTAACTTTTGAACTGGTGCTCGGAATCGAATTCCGAGGGCACCGATGGAATCGTAGTGCCGGTAATTTCTTAGAAACACCTTTTCTGGAGTTGCGTTTGCTCGAATGTGGTTTTAAAATTTTTGGGTTAAGTAAAGGAATAAAATAAAAATGGTGCGACCAATTTTTATTTTACTTAAAGTTGTTTAACCTAAGATAAGTGTTGGAGTGGGACCCAAAATATCCTACCCACTAGGTAGGATATTTGTGAGGTGGGGCCCACATGAGCCCCACTGTTTCTTTCAACTTGATCAACCCCCTTTTAATTAAGGTAACACACCCGCACCCCTATTAAGTGGAAGTCAACCCTTGCATTTTTCTGTTTATGAAACGCCTCAATTAATTTGGCGGTTTAAACATTGCAATTAATTCACTTAATTGATTGTTTCGTTTTTGAATTTCAAAGATGTTGTCTTTTGCATTAATAAAATAAGACAGCACTTATTTTATTAGGGGTTGGTTGTGCAAGAGGGTTTGGGAGATTTCACTCAAGCCGTGGAGCACTCCTTCCTCGATGAAGAACGCGAAGAACGTGAAGAACGCCGACCTGCGACGAAGATCGACAAGAAAACTGGATCCTTGGGGATTGATGATGCGATGCCGATGAATCCTTTCTCCGCGACGCGACGATCCTCCTTTTGCGACGCCTTCTTCCACGATGGTTAATTCCGCGACGAATCCTCACTCAACGAATTCGATGAGGTAGGGGTTTTATTGTTGTTGTTTTGTTTGTGAATTTTAGAACGTTATTTGTTAATCTTAGTCGCTTGTTATCGATTAATGGGAGGGGGAGGAACTGCACAAACACGGCTGACCCTCCTCCCTTAATTCTGTTGCATGACCTTATTGTGGTTTGGAACGGAGTTGGCGCGGTTTCGTCGCACCGCGCGGGATCGTGCGGTAAGGATGTGTGATGCCATCGCACCGTGTCGATGAAGAAGAACAAGGCGCGGTTTTGTCGCACCGCGCTGGAGAATCACGAATACATTGCTGCCGGAGCGGGGCCGCGGCGGAGGGGTGCGACGTCGTCGCGCCGCGCTAGACGGATCAAGGTCGCGGCTTAGGTCGCGGCGGAGTAGGGACCAACGACCGGTTCTGGGCCGCCTGCGTCGGAGCAAGGGGACCGGCAGTGCCGGTCTCATGGCGGCAGCAGCCGGCCGGTGCGGGCCAGCTGGTCATGGGGGGGGAAATGAGGGTTCGTAACCCCCAGTCGGCCAGCAGGTGCGGTACCCCATGTGGGGCCGCAGTTTCTCTACGCGGAGGGCAGCGTGCCCCCGCCCCCTCTTCGCTCGGCCGTTACAGCTGAGCCGCCTGGCCGCTGGCCACGCCAGCGCGTCGGGTTGGGCCGTGCCCAAGCGGGGCAGACCTGGACCTGGTTCGGGTCGACCCGGTTCAGGCCGACCCTGGGGGTATCAGGTCGGGTCGGATCGGGCCCGAACCCCTTAATTCTGGACCTCTCACGGTCTTTTTCCCATACCTTGGGCTTCGGACCTCCGATCGACGCATCGTCAGCTGAGATGAGATCCTTGGATCAAGACGGTTGTTTCGGTATATTACACTCAAGGTTTCGGAGAAGTTTGGGTTTGGCCAGGTTGGTTCGTACACAAAACCAACCGGTCCCTCGGAGCGGAAACGCTTATAACTTGAGCTCCGGACGTCCGATTGACGTGTCGTCGACTTTGATGGTTTCCTCTTAGTGAGAATGACCTTTGGGATTACTCTTCTTGAGGTTTGGACACAGTTGGAGTATGGTCGGGTTGGTTTTGACATAAAAACCAACCGGGCCCCTGGGACGAAAAGGCCAATAATTCTCAAACCGGGCGTCCGATTGACGCGCCGTCTGTGACGTTGAGTTCCTGTTGATGATATGGAACTTTTGGATACATCAACTCCAGACTATGTGTCAGTTGATGTATCATACCCTCGGCTCGTGGAGCGGACCCTCCCGAACAAGCTTGTTGTGTGCGGGAACCCTAGAGCTGGCTGCGACAGCGACGATGATGACGACTGTACAGAAATCCTCCATGGACTCGACGACGACGACTACAACACTCAGCAATCCTACGTGGATCAATGCTACCGATCCTGTGTGGGTCAGATCCTATGTGGGTCAGCGCTCAGCGGTCTTATGTGGGCCAGCGCCTACAGATCCTGTGTGGGTCCGATCCTGTGTAGGTCATTGCGGGGGTTAGTACCTATCGATACATTGTGGGTCATTATGGGGGTTAGTACCTATCGATCCTTTGTGGGTCATTGTGGGGGTTAGTACCTACCAATACTTTTTGGTTCATTGCGGGGGTTAGTACCTATTGATCCTGTGTGTGTCCTATAGGTTAGATGAATCAGTGGATACATCTGATCATCTCTATCGTCATACGAAGAAGTATACCTATGTGAGCTGAATCTTGACTTTCAATAATCATCTTCGATATGATTGACTTGCTTTCCTGTGTGGATTGTGTTGTGTTATCCTGTGTGGATGTGATCGAATTTGGGCTCGGATGTTGGAGACGAACTAGAATTGATAACTTAGGTATATGTGTGGGAATATACCTAAGTAGGGTCGGATGTTACTTCGTGATTGTATCTTTCCTTTGTGGATTATCCTTTGTGGATTCTGGGAGACCTTCGGGGGTCTCGGGGTCCCTACTCAGTAGCTTATACTCACCCCTTCATGGGCTATGCCCGTACTAGGTTGTGTTGGTTGCAGAATACGGACAGCGCTGATCATGTTGAGGCTTGTGGGGCGAGACGGTACCTGGAGGTGGACCATTGGGCGGGACGTACATGGAGTGCACGGCTGGACCCGAGGAGTTGTGGAGGCTATCTATACCCACCCTTCAGGTGGGAATTCCAGTGTATGGCTCGACGTTGCTTCTTTACTTTTCAGTTGTTGTACTCCCTTTTTCAGTTGTACATTACTTTCAGTTTGGGTTTGTATTCTGGCCCACTTACTTTTCCGCACTGACTGTTGTACCCAGTTTTTACTTAGTGTTTACTTCTTCTTGTCTACTCTGTGGTGTTTGTTTACTTTACAAAAGGCAATGCCTTCCCTTTTTACTGGGAATTACGCCTTGGTGCTAGTCGCCAGCCCCTGGCCTATGGAAGGCGGGCTTGGGGTAGTCACTTCACAGGCCCCGAGGACGGGTCGTGACATGCTCCATGTGCAATGAGCCTTAGCTCATACTAATTCCAAGTTAAGTGTTGTTGCCACATTTCTAGGTTATGATTATCATGCTTTATCATGCCTTTATGGTCATGTTTCTCTTGTGCTCCATTTATATTCCTATTGTCTAACATTTATTGTATTCCTCTTTTATTTCATGTTTATTCCCTTACTGAGCTTTATATCTCACCCTTTTCCTGTGCATATCCTCGGGTTATCCAATGTAGTGCTAAGTATGAGGGAATGTAGTGGTCATGTAAAGGAATTTTTCAATAAAGATGTTGTATTTCATTATTTAAGTTGTTATGTAATGTTCCTAAGCTCTAAATACATTAAAACTCTTTATCTTCCATGTTGTATCAAGTGAAGAGTTTATGTAATAAATCATGTTTTAGTGTGTAATAAATAACATGGTTGTTATATTAACTATCTTTTGTTTTATTATAAAATTTTATATAGTTTTTCTAAAGTAGTTAATTCTTGTGATACCCACCAACTTAAAAAATATAATATAACGGTAATGTTTTATTATGGTATAATGGTTTTAATTTTATTTTAGTGTTTTGTTTAAGAAAATATACTCACCTAATATTTAATTAAGGAAAATTAATCACTGAAATCATAGATCATTACATTCTACACCCTTAGAAAAATTTCAACCTTAAAATATAATTACATAGAGGTAAAAAAGTGAAGAAATTTCTCCCTCATCGCATCCTCAGGTTCTCATGTAGCTTCCTAAATTTTAGGATTTCACTATATAAACTTGACTAGATAAGTGTTCTTATTTTACAACACCTTATCTCTTCGATCAAGAATTTCTATAGTTTTTTCTTCATATGAGATATCATGCTCCAATTTTATAGATTTTGGATTAGTACATGTGAAGGGTATCATATGTACTTTCTCAAAATTGATATGTGGAATACATTTTTTACTTGGGAAAAGTGTGGAGGAATTTATAAGATATAGGATACCACCCCAATACGATCAAGTATTTCGAAGGGACTAATGTATCTTGGGATCAACTTCCCTTTATTACCAAATATAAAAACTTTATTCTATAGAGATATTCAATGAAAAACTATATCACCAACTTAAAACTCTATATATCATCAATTATTATTTTTATAACTATTATATCAATTCTTTTGTAGATTTCATAGGTCGTTGAATGGTTTGAACCTTCTTTTTCATTTCTTTGACAATGTTAGGACCTATCAAATTCCTTTATCCAACATTAGCCCAACATATTGGAGTCCTGTATCCATTCTCAAACAGAGCCTCATATGGGGTCATTTGAATATTATAATACATAAAAAATTATATGATACATCTACTAGGGGAAGGTATTGATCCCAACATACTTAGAAATCCATTGAAAAGGATCTTGACCTATCCTATAGAGTTTGAATTGTCTTCTCACTCTAACCATCTATCTTATGATGATATGCAGTGTTAAAGATCCAATCTATCTACAATTATTTCTAAATAATTATTCAAACCCTCAAGGTAAAACATAGATACCAATTAGATATAATTGATTGTGGTACTCCATGTACCCTCACCACTTTCTTTATATATATCTTCGAGAGTGGGTTAAGGGATAAATCCTCTTTGATTTCAATGTAATGCATTTCCTTTTTAAGATGATCATATACAACCCAAATAACATTATGGAATTTATATGTTTTGGGGATCCATATACTGAATTCTAGGGTGATTTTTTCCCATTTACATAATGATATTGGTAATGGTTTCAACATACTCTTATAATTTTTTTGTTCATTATTAACCTACTGGAATATAATGCATCAAGATACATAATCTGTAATATATCTCTTCATACTATCCAGAAAAAGTTTCGTTTTAGATCTATGTACATATTCATACTTCCTAGATTTATAGAAAATGATAAACAATAAACATTATCCAAATGTTCCTTCATCAATTATAGATTTTATGGGACACATATTTGACTTCCAAACCTTATAAATCCATCTTTATAAAAGTTGAACTCTTGAATATTTGATACCTTTTCTTATTTCTCTACATCATATTTATGGGATTCTTTGATCTTCACATGAATTGAATATTGAGTTGTTAGTTGGGAAACATAGGATTAATCTCTTCCATTATGACTTCAAGATTCATCCTTTGCAAATCCATGAGTATTGGGTATTTTTTAATCCTCATAATGGATAAAGTATCATGATATTTCTTGCTCAATGCACCAGCCACCTTATTTACCTTCCCTAGGTGGTACTGTATTGAATGGTCATAATATTTTATTAAATTAAACTATCTCCTTTACTATATGTTCAAGTAATTCTATATTAAACTATATTTCAAACTCTTGTGATTAGTGTATATATCACATTTTTCTCTATAGAGATAATGACACAAAATATTCTATGAACATATCAACACTAACAGCACTAAATTATATATTGAATAATTTTATTCATTATTATTTAATCAATATTATCCATAATAAATTACCTTAACATTTTGGATTACAATGCAACCCAAACCCTTTTTTATGTATCGCTTTATATTACAAACCCTTTCCCACTGCAAGGTAATGTAATTACAGGAGCAGTGAATAAAGTCTTTTTTAGTTCCTTAAAACATTATTTACATTATTCTATCCAAAATATCATTAATCTCTCCCATTTAAACTTGGTTAGTTGATTTTATATCCAATATAAATTTATCACAAAGCATTGATAATATCCTTCTAACTCAAGAAAACCAAAAAACATAGCTATAAGGTTCATTCTTTCACATTTATTGATAACTTACTTATTTTATGGATTTAATTATATTACCTCACTTGTGATTACATGGTCCAATAATGACACATTTTATATATATAATTCACATTTCTTGAATTTGGCGTACAATTTATTCTTTCTCAATTTATTAAACATAATTTTTAATTGTTCTTTATAATCTTCCTCACTATTTTAATATATAATAATATCATCTATAATAACAAAAATAAATTTATCAATGTAGTCTCTAAAGACTCTATTCATTAGAACCATGAAGACAATAGGGGAATTGGTAAGGCCAAATTTCAGCACTATAAACTCGTAGCATCCTTACCTCAAGGGGAAATACATCTTAGATATATCCTCCATTTTGATCCTTAACTAATGATATCTAGATTGAATTTTAATCATCATTAATTATTGAGGTACTTGAATATGATTGAATAGATCATCGACACAGGTTAAGGGATAATTTTTTTATTGTGATTTTATTAATATTATGATAATCATTGAAAATATGCATCTATCCATAATTCTTTTTTGATAATGATGATTGGTGAACCCCATGGTGATGCACTGGGGATTAATAAAACCTTGTCAAAATTATCTTAAAGTTTCTTCTTTAACTACTCTAATTAAATGGGATCCATTCTATATGGACTTTTTCCAATACATAGGGATCCAGGTATAAGTTCAATCAAGAAATCAACTTCATGATATGGGCGAAGACTAGGAAGTTCATCCAAAAATAAGTCAATATATTTATATAAAATAGTAATGTCATAAATGTTGACATCCTCCATAATAATTTTATCTAAGAGTCCCGCATTACAGGGTACCATAACCCATACTAAATAATTTGGTTTCACATGGAGCTTATAATCATCCTTATATTGATACATGATAATATGATGATTTGGGATATGAAATGAGACCACTTTATCCTGATCATTTATATGTGATTTATAAAGTGAAATCCAATCCATACCTAATATTATGTCAAATGCAACCCAAGGAAGAATAATTAGATCCTTAGGAAGTATCCTCCCACAAATATCAATCAGAAAGTATTTGTAAATCTTAGGCATGATCATTAAGCCCTAATGGTTTTCAATGATAGTTTAATATCAATTTCATGGGGTGGTTATTTCACATTCCTATAAAACCTGTGTTATATAAAAGAATGTGATGAACTAGAATCAAATGTGGAATTCAAATATCGAGAAGAGATATTAATTTTACCACACGTCACTTAATTATCACGATCTACCTCAGTGGTAGTGATCATAAATTATATTCCTTGTTCTCATGATTGGTGAGGTTTTTAGAGAATATTTTATTCATTTTATATAGGGTTGGGTCACTGATTCACATAATTTATAAATTACTTGAACTTGAATAATTTTAGTGTGGTAGGATTATTATCATGTACCTTATTCTCTTATGTTGTGTTAATCATCCTCTTGTCCTTAGTTCCAAAATTATGGGCTTGGTGTCCTAATTTACCACACTGAAAAATATTCCTTGATCCATTAAGTTAATTACCTAGGTTATTCCTCCCAAATTTATTTCATATAGTAAATTGGGATTTATTCCCACCATGTGTATTATCATTAATTCTTACATGATACCCCACTTTCATTCTATTTTCACTAGAATATTTAGAGGTTCCAGTTTACATATCATCCTTAAGATCACATTAAAAAATATCTTCATAGATTATAAAGTATCTCATGGATAAATCTATTATAAGAATCAACATTAATCCAATAAATAAGTGATTAATTTTAATCTTTGTATCAAAAATAAAAATGAAGGAATACATCACATTTATTTTAGAATTTTCTTTATAGGACCAGATAGAATCATCCCATTTTTTATTCAATTCCATGAATTCCCACCTCATAATTATGTGAAGATTCTATACAAAAATACTTAGTGAAAAATATATTCTTAAACTCTTCTTATTTTATAGAATATACGTCCTCCTTTTCCATTGTTTTCTTAATGATACTTTTCCGCTAGTCAACATCACCCTATATAGGGTAGATGGCCAAAACAACATTATCATGTTTTAGGCATTGGAGAAAAGAAAATATTGTTTCCATTACATTAACCCATTTCTCAAAACCCAATGGATTACAAGACCCGTAAAACAAGGATGGACGTCACCTCATAAATGAATCGATAAAAATTTTCTCCATCTTTAGGGTATTTGAAATCTCAACATGATTTTATTTTTTCCCACAACTTGAGAAAGTTGGGTAAGAATTTTCATGGGATTTTTCATTCCAAACCCAATTTCAATTGGTTTCCCATTAATAAAATCTCTATATTTTCCATTACACCCATTATTAACTCATTTATTTCAAGTTCCTTCCATTACCTTAACTAAAGGAAAGATGGGAATTATTATACTCAGATTAATGATTTTATATAAAAGGAAACTATAATCATAGAATAAGGATTTGATAAATGATGTGAATATTTTAGCCTATGAATATATGGGTTTTAATATAGGTTATCTATGAATGGATTTATGACTAAACTAGTTATATATATTCAAATCCTTTATAACTGTTTGTAACGATAATTTTATTAACCAAATAATATCCCCCAGGTGTGTCAAATCATGTGTGAAGTAAGGGATTGTTCACTTTGCACTAGAATGATACGGTTTTTACCTCTATATGCATCAGTTCCAAAACTATATCCATGTTTAGTATCCATACAGATATGTATTTATAGGAAAACCACATAATCCATGATTTTCTAAAACACTGGAATGTTATCCTATTCCTAGAATCATACTCTATAATTTTCCTTAAGGTTTTCACTATTTTTCTCTAAACTAATCTAAAAAAAGTAGTAAACCCTCGTCTAATACCAACTAAAGTGACTCTAACTAAACGTAACTTAAATAATTCACTAATATCACAATTTTAATAATACATCATGCAATAGTAACATAATCCAAGGACCAAAACGTTTAGTTCCTTGAAAATTGGTCACATAAATATCTTATTTAAAACACTTGAAAACTTTTTCCAATAATTTTCCTCCCCTAAAATATTTCCTATACATCTCAGATGATTTAATCATCTTCATAACCTAGGGAATAAAAACATAATAAAGTGGTGATATCAAATTCTTAGTAAGGTAAAAGACCAATCACTAAGTATTAGATCATAAGGATGAGGAGAATATGAGGAAACCATAAATATCTAAATAAGATATCATAAGACCATATATGATAATAATATAAAATTAAGCCAAATAATATCATAAAAATATTATTTAATTAAACATAAAATATAAAACATATAACATGTGAAGTTAACATAAGGTTTTGGATACTTGAAAAGGCAAAATTATAAAAACAAGGCATTTCTTAGAAATAAAATGGATCCTAAAACATAGTATAACTTGATTAAAAACTATAAAGTTTTTCATATCTTGAAAAAATTGAAAAAATTTAACTTAAATAATCAAATTAAAACATGTGTTAGAAAATCCACTATATATATGGTTATGTAAACAAACTCATTATGCACACACCTAAAAATGTGAGCAAACCCGTCATGCCCATTCCTGTTTGAAAACTCATTAGTTATACTCCTATCCATTTTATGAGATATAATATTATACTTATTATTTATAGGTTGATATATCCATACACACATCATTATCCATAAATATTTTTATCAATTAAAATAATCATCAACAGAACTTAAATAAACTATGGAAAAATAATGGGTTTCTTAAACATGTCACATAACATGAATTTAAAAAATCACAATATATAAAAACATAATTATAAAATGGGGTTTATAATTCAATAAAATATAAAACATCACTTCATTAGAGGTAAATAATTTTAATAAAATGATAACCAAATCATTAAAATAGTTTTTAAACCCATTTTTTATTCATCGTTGTAAAAGTCATAGTTACAAGTACCTTTCCAAAATGTCCCCTCTATTTTTAAGATAAATGAAAATAATAATGAAAAATAAATTGTTTTTTGTTCAAAAATTCTCTTTACCCATAAATAAATAAATAAAAAACAAATTGGAATGTCTTTTGAATATGATGTTCAATAATAAATTTCATAATTCAAAGATTTGATTATGAGTTATCAAGTCCCTTACCTTTGCCCTTGATTTCCACATAATAATTTAAAATCCTGTATTATAAATAAAAAATAACTATTTTGTAAAAATATTATTATATATTCATATTTATTCTCTTCATTTATATCAGTCATATTCAGGTATTAGATTGTTGTAATCTCTTTACAGTATTAGGTGTTAATAATCATAACCATTTTGAACTAGGTTCATAAAAGTGGTGTTGATCTTCCTTTTCATTCAAAATATAATCATTTAAAAATAATTAAGGTACAGTAATTTATGTTTTATAAATACTTATAATGTTATAATAACATTACATGGTATTTTTAGTCATGTTTTATGAAAACAAAAATGATAATGAACTAGTTTTGGGTTATTTACCAAAATTTATGAATTACCTTATAAAGATCATAATTTTTGGTATTATCCAAAAAGAAACATATTTATGATATATATTAATTTTATATATTCTATATAATCATCCAATAAATAATAAAACCATCCATGTTTGTAAGTTAAGTAAAAAGAAACATGTTTATTCATGGAGGTGGTAGTTTTCACAACACATGATTAGAATTTCTATTACCCAGCAAATGAGAGGAGTGAAGGTGAAAACAATGTGAACATTTAAGAATCATTAATACATTAAAAAATAATATTTATTTTATAATAACATTATTAATACCATCCATGAGTCGGTGGTGATTAAAAATTGAAAGTGTTTCTTCTTAGAGTACGTAATCAACACACGCACACTAACGAAGATTCTTGTTTTTATTATTAGATAGAGGAGAATAAATTTTAGCTAAAAATTTATTATAATAAAATATAAATAAACTAATTATGATGATTTTATTATTTTTTTATGATTATTTTTTCTTTATAAAGTAAATAATAATAAATAAATTTAAAGAAATATGTGGTACCTATGTTGACCCCTTGGAATTCCACTTGATAAAGGCTTTAGATTTGAGGGACATAGAATAATTTATTGTAACCATGAGAAAAATAGAATCTAAAGGACTTAAAAATATTAAATTTTTGTAGTTTTTGATTGAATTTATAAATATTAGTGGAGTATTGAAAGGGTTTAAGTGATCCCCATTTTATAATTGAGGAAAAGGGACTTTTCCATGGAAGAGAATGGTAAGTAAGGGGTAAGAATGTAAAGGAATGAAAGTTATGTGAGTTAGGTGAGGGATGTTTGGAAACACATGTAGGTAAGAATTTAAAACCTAATTTTTTCTATAATTTCTAAAGGTTATGTTAATTTATGAAAATTTGATCCACCTAATATTAGTCATTTAAACACTTATTACTCATAATTAAATATTAATCATGTAAATTATTTTACTAATAAAATAAAATTATAGACTAATTAAAAAAATTAAATGTGATTAATTTAAATTTGGGATCCATTTATCCTTATTAAAATTCTAAATAGTATTAAATTTTCTTTTAAATCAAAACATATAATATGTTGAAAACTATTTTAGTTGAAAAAATTCATTTTAATCATTAAGTGTTATTAATGTTATTTAACATCGATTTCCAATTAAATAAGTGTTACAAAATTGTATATATTGTTACAAATATTATTGGGTACTTAATTTAAAATAAATTTATTTAATACATAATATTTAAAAAAGTATTTTTCTTTATAAAAAATAACTGATATACTACGGAAACTAATATCTAATTTGGAAAAATAATTCTATGCCTAAAAAGATATTAAATTCATTACTAAATTAGATCATTATATTAAAAAATTTCATTCATTGCAACTAATTAAATTTATAAAAAATTTAAAAATTATTTTTCTTATAATAGTTCCTAAAAATAATTTAATAAATATATATTTTCTAATCATAAAATTACATTTGTTTTATTGTAAACTTTTATATATTTTTTATTAAATTGGATACTTATATTGATACCTAAAAACATAATAAATATAATATAATGATAATATTTTATTACTTTAGTATGTTTTTTTGTTTTAGTTTAGTGTTTTATATAATAAAAGATACACACATAGTATTTGGTTATTGAACATTAATCATAGAAATCACAGTTCATTACATTCACTATTCCGAAATAATGACTTATTATCCAATTGGAAATAATTATAATTCCATTTAAAACTAATAAAATTATATCCTTGTCATTTCAAGCCTTGTTACTATAGAAAAATGTTTTCATTAAAATCAATACCCTCAATTTGAGAGTATCCCTTGCAAACAATATGACATTTGTTCTATAATACATCACCATTCTCATTGAGTTTATTTTTCAAAACCCTCTCCATCTATATCACATTATTACCTTTTGTATATGATAACAATTACCATGTGTTGTTTTTTATCAATTTGATTTAGCTCTCCTTTCATCTTTTCTATCCAATCATCATGTTACAAATCTTATTTAATAATTTTTTGTTTAACTTGTGAATTAAAGTTATCATGATTAGAATTCATCAAACTTATCCTAGTTTACACACCCTTATTGTTGTCTCTAATAATGTTCTCAAGTTAAACATGCCTACTAAGTCTTGATATCTTGGCTTCACCATGTAAAGGTGTTTCATCATTACTGTATAATTCAAAACCATCATTAGAGTTATGGAAATATGTTTATGAATCTAGAATACCCTCATGTTGTCCAACATATTCTTCAAGATATCCATTAATGTCTTCATCAATGGGTAATGTTGTTTATGAAGAATTTTATTTTCCAATAAAAATACTTCTCAACTATTAACAATGTTTCCCATATTATTATTATAACATTGTAAACTCTTATCATCCGGTGTGTGTCCAAGAAATATTAATCCATCATTTTTATAATAAAAGTAGACCAAATACATACCTGTTATCTTGATATAATAAGGTCTTATAAATAACTTTATGATTTTCACATTAATATTCCTTACAAATTATATCTCATGTGGTGTATTCACTAAATTAGATTAAAGTATGCACTAATTGGGAATACAGTCATCCATTATCATAATGACCCTGGCCCTAATGGCCTAGAGCCATTGTCTAAATTCTTACATTGGAATAAGATACAAGTAATCACACCCTGAAGGAACAAATAGTTTATTATTCTTGGTAAAGTAGACACATACATGATACCCATATTACGTTAAAAAACACAAATTAAAACATTTTTTTGAGAATAACATTATTCCCTATATGGTATCCTTGAATAAAAATCATAGTAAATTTCATGGATTTTTTAGAATGGAAAAAAATAATAGTGACCTCAAATTATCAGTAAGGGTTAAGTATAATGGAATCTATCATTAATCACACTAGTGTAAAAAAAAATTAACATTTCGATGTTTTATACATCAGTTCTATATAAATAACATGCAAAGATTGAAAATTTTGTTTATTATGTCGGTTATAAAATAATCGATGTTATAATTCGACGAGAATCAATTTTTTACATTAGTTATAAAATAATTGACGTAAAAATAACGAGATTATATTTATCACGTTGTTTATTTTATAACCGACATGACAGATTGAATCTGTGCACTTTATCACATCAGTTATTTTATAACCGATGAAATAAAGAAAATACCGGTGATTTATCACGTCGGTTATAAAATAACTAACGTGATAAATTCCATCTATCACACTTGTTATAAAATAATCAACGTGATAAAGTATTTTCTATGTCGGTTATTAAATAATAGACGTTATAATAATAAAAAAATAGTTTATCACATTGGTTATTAAATAACCAATGTGATAAATCTTTTAAATGATTTATCATGCCCTGTATTCTGTCATTCTATTTCTTCAATCGGGCGACCTGTGACTCGTCTCTCTTGCGCAGAAAACCTGGAAAGGATTCTTCGAAGTCGTTTCCTCTACACTTGTTTCTCAAAAATCATTCATCATCTTTATTATCACCAGATCTATTAGGTCGACTCGTAACACTCAAGTAAGCCTCACACGCATCAGTTTCAATTTTATTTTTTGTGATGCCCTAAACTTTTGTTTTGAAATGTTATTTTTTTATCTTTGTTCTTGCTATCATGGTAAGTGTCATAGTTTTCTTTTATACCATGATAAATTTTTTTCTGGTAAAATAAACCATGGGAGTGACATCCTAAAAGTTCTATGATTTTTGTTTCTACCATGTGTGTTCTATCATGTTTTTGTGCATGTACTTTCATGTGTCTTTGTGTGTGTGAGGGGGGGGGGGTTAGGGGGTGGGTGTTTTAAGGGGGTGGGGGTTGTCCAGGGGGTGGAGGCTGTCCAAGGGGGTGGTGTTTGTCCAGGGGGGTGTCCCGGGGTTATCCAAGGGGTGAGGGGTCTTTCTAAGGGGGTAAGGGGAGTCCAGGGGAGTGGGTGTGGTTTCCAGGGGGTGAGGGGGTTGTCCAAGGGGGTAGAGGGTGTCCTGGGGGGGGTATCCAGGGGGTTGGGGGCTATCCATGGGAATGGGTTGTCCAGGGGGTGGGGGTGTCTAGGGGTGGGGGCTGTCTAGGAGGTGGGGGGTGTTCAAGACGTGTCGAAGGGGGTGGGGTGGTGTCTAGGGGTGTGAGGGAGTTTTCTAAGGGGTAAGGGGTGTCTAGGGGGCGGGGGTGGTGTCCAGGGGGTGAGAGGGTTGTCCAGAGGGGGTAGGGGTGTCTAGGGGGTTGGGGTGGTGTCTAGGGGGTGAGGGCTATCTGAGGGGGTAGGGGGTGTCCAGGGGGTGGGGGTATCCAGGGGGTGGGGTTTCCAGGGGTGGGGGTTTCTTGAGTTTGGGGGGTTGCCCAAGGGGGTGGGGTGTCCAAGGGGTGGGGTGGTGTCTATGGGGTGATGGGGTTGTCCAAGGGGGGTAGGGGTGTCCAAGAGGGTGGGGGTGGTCTCCCGGGAGGTGAGGGGGATGTTCAGGGGGGTTTGGGGTATCCATGGGTGGGGTGTGTGGGGGTGTCTAGGGGGTGGGGGGTTGTCCAGGGGGTGTGGGATGTCCAAGGAGGTGGTGGTGTCCAGGGGGTGGGGGTGGTGTCTAGGGGGGTTAGTTGATTCCATGGGGTGATGGTTGTCTAGGGGGTAGGGGTGGTGTCCAAGGTGTGAGGGGGTTCTCCAAGGGGGTAGGGGTGTCCAGGGGGTGGGTGTGTCTGAGAGGGTGGGGGATTTCCAGGGGGTCAGGGTGATGTCCATGGGGTGGGGTGTCCAGGGTGTGGGGGGTTGTGCAGGGGGTGGGGCTATCTAGGGGGTGGGGTGTCTAACATCACTATGTATAGGTGTGGGGGGGGTGTCT